>CM016626.1:15718098-16318098 GCA_005393395.2 Gossypium australe
GAATTTTATGACACAATGGCCATCTTGTAGTGAATTGTAACGACCCAAAATCCGTGGGCACCAGAAAAAAAAAAGAAAAAAAAAAAAGAAATGTGTTATCGGGCCTCCGTCTTAGTAAACCGAGTTAGTAAATAATTATTAGGAGTAATTATGAGTCTAATGTGGTTTAATTAGATTTTTATTTAGTGAATTTAGCTTAATTTAAAGTAATTGGGAAAAAGGATCAAATTGAATAAGGAGTAAAAGTCTAATTGTAGATTAAAGAAAATAAAAAGGACTAAAATGGCAAATAGACCATTTAGTATACTTGAGGCGGCATAAGCTTAAAAAAAATCTGAGATTTTATGTGTTAAAAATATTATTATTATTAAATAATTATATTAATATAATAGTATATTATATAATAAAGTAAATAGTATAAAAGAAACAAAAGAAGAACAGAAAAGAACAGAGAAGTTTTCGAAACAGGGGAAAAGAAAGAAAGAAAGAAAAAGAAAAGGGAAAATTGAGGTTTTAAAGCTTGAAGTTTAATTAGGTAAGTCAATCAAGTTCTATTCTCTTAATTTTGATGTTTTAGAAGCTTTAAAGCAAGATTTTGATGAAACTAAGTTGATATTTTGAGAGTTTATTGGTTTTCAAGATAGTTGATGTTGAAGAAAAAGATGAATTAGAGACTAAATTGAATAAAATTTAAGTTAGAATTAGTAAAAGGATTAAATTGTAAAGTAAGCTATAAGTTTTCTACTATAGGGATTAATTTGGAAGAAATTATGAATTAGGGTTTTATTATGAAATTATATAATCAAGTTGAATATGGAAGGAATTTAAGTAGAATCAAAGCATGAATTAAGTTAAGAAATAAGTAAACTTAATTAGGAGTTAATTGCAAAATAAGTTATAAGAAACAGTTTGGGGACAGCAGCAGTAGAGCAACTTTGAAAATTCACCAAAAATAGAAGTGGAATTAGAAGTTGAGTGAGATATGAAATTAAAGCTTATTGAGTCTATTTTCATATGAAAGAAACAGAGAAAGCAAATATGTTCTGTATTATGAGATATTTAAATTTTAGTGAAACTAGTTCAGGGTGATTTCGAGATCCTCTGTTCTGACTTGGAAAAATCATTAAAAATTGTATAAAAATAATTTGGGAACATAATTTATATGGTTAGATTCCTTAATGAGTCTAGTTTTAGAAGAAATAAACCATAACATCATTTGAATTCTTTATAAAAGATAACTAATTTTTAGTGAAGAAGGGTAGGAACTGCCAGACAGCAGAACAGGGGTGAATTTAAAGAATAAACTGTACTAATTGGCTAAACCAAAAATTCTGAAAATTTTATGGAAAGAAGATATGTGAGTCTAGTTTCATAGAAAATTTACGGATCTTAATTCGGAATTCTGTAACTCAAGATATAGATAATTTAGTGATAATGACTCAGGTAGACAGCTTTGAAAGAACTTATAAGTAAATAATAGAATTGTGTATAAAGGATGTGGAATGAAGAGGAAGAGTAGAAATTGAATAAAATTCAATTATTTATTGTAATTTAATGTTGTAATTAATAATTTAAATTATTATTATTTTCGTAGCTAAAAAGGAACTCGAGGCATCAACCCACAAAGGAAAGGAGAAGGTTACTGAGGAATAATCAAGCAAATTCGGGTTTGTATTACTATAATTCAAACTATTTATTTATTCATTAAATGTTAAATTAATTTATGAATATGGTAAGTAAATTATAAGGTAAGTGTTTTTATTGAATTGAATGGAAATTGAGTTGAATGATGAATATGTATTGAAATTGAATTGTATGTGGTTTGAAATGGAAAAGTGTAATTGTATTGAAATTGAATTTGTTATGGAAATGAAAATGAAATTGAGACTGAAATACCCTATTAACTAGTCGGGCTGAGTCGGATATAATTGGCATGCCATAGGATTTGGAAGAGTACGGGATTTATCGGCTTTGCCGATCAGGCACTTTATGTGTCGTAAATCAGGCACTTTATGTGTCGTATTTTAGGCACCTCGTGTGTCGTATCAGGCACCTCGTGTGTCGTTTCAGGCACTTATGTGTCGTACATTGATCAGGTACTATGTACCGTTTTAGGCACAATGTGCCGTACTGGTGTGTTTGGGTTGGAATCCGTGTATCCGCTAAAGTCCGAGTCTGTTAATAGGGGTAAATAAGGAAAAGGTTAAATTGAATAAAATGAAATGGTTGAGCCATTGGAAGAAATGCGAAAATAGAACATGAACTGAAAAATGTGATTGGAATAGGAGTATGAGAATAGAAAGTATGAACCATTGGTTCAAGAAATGGATAGTGGCTCAACATGATTGTGTATTATTTCAATTGTTGAATAGCTAAAATTGAATTGTATGAATATTGAGAAGGACAAACTTATATGAAAGTTATGTTTGAATTGGTTTAGTTAAATTAAAGTTATATGAATTAATGATATGATTATTATGATTATAATTTGAATTATGGTAATACCACTGAGTATATGTATACTCAGCGTACGGTTGTTTCCGTGCGCAGGTTGTAGAAGTCAAATACTGAACCAGCATCCGAAGCCAGACCCGACTTCAGCAAACTTTTGGTGATGTATATTTCCTTTTCATAATGTGGCATGTACGTAGGTTGTGTATAAAGGTTATTATGTTTTGAATGTAAATGGTTAAAAATGTTAGTATTACAAGTTTAAGAATTATAATGAAAGAAGTATATTTATTTTAATCTAACTAATAGTTTGATAAATTTAAGTTGTTATTATATTGATTGAGTTTGATTAGAAGGTAATTAGAATAGAAAATGAATATATGAAATGAATTGGTTGAATTGGTTATAATTGAAATGAATACGGTTTAATTTACAGGGGGTCTTATATAATAATAAGCAGAAATGCTGCCGAAATTTATATTAAACAAAAATTATATTTGCAAATTGTCTGATATGTCCGGTAATGCCTCGTAACCCTGTTCCGGCGATGGTTCGGGGTTAGGGGTGTTACAATTATTGGTATCAGAGCTATCAGGTTTAGTCGATTCTCGGGCTAAATCGGGCTCGAAATGAGTCAAAGAGTCTAGAAGTACATGCCACTGTTGAGTCAAAGCTGAGTCGGGTTTTTGGATGCTGATATATTTATTTGATTTTGTTTTATAGATAAAATGTCAGACGAAAGAATGTATGATGTTGAACAGGAAATGCATACTGGAAATCGAGAAATTGAAGAAACTGAATCTGTTACACCTACTGCAAATCCATTAGATAATCAACCTCCTAATGTAGGAAGAGGAAGAGATAACTCACAACTGTTAAGAGCTATAGCCGATGCATTACAACATGTAGCGGAAACTGTACCTGCTACTACACCAGTACCTACTCTTAGACGGGCCCCGATTAAAGAATTAAGAAAATATGGTGCCACGGAGTTTTCGGGACTAAGAGGTCTTGATCCGTCTACTGCTGAGAATTGGATAGAATCAACAAAAAGAGTTTTGCAACAATTAGATTGCACCCCCCGAGAGAATCTGATATGTGCCGTATCATTGTTACAAGGGGAAGCATACCTCTGGTGGGAATCTATTGTTAGACATTTACCGGATGATCAGGTAACCTGGGATTTGTTTCAAAAAGAATTTCAAAAGAAGTATATTGGGGAAATGTATATTGAAGAGAAAAAGCAAGAGTTTTTAACGTTGAAACAAGGTAATATGTCAGTATTGGATTATGATCGAGAGTTTACTAGATTGAGCAGGTATGCTTCAGAATATATTCCAACAGAGGCTGATAGTTGTAAACGGTTTTTACGGGGATTAAGAGATGAAATAAAACTACAATTAGTGTCCCAGCGAATTACTGAATTTGTTGATTTGATCGAGCGGGCCAAAATGATAGAGCAAGTCTTGGGACTAGACAAAAAGTCAGAAACAGGTGGATTGACCAGGAAACGAGTAGGAGCAACTAGTTCAAATCCACTACCAAAAAGATCTAGAGAATTCAGAGGTGGTTGGAGACCTAGTTTAAAATCTGATCGAGGGGATATAAGCCGAGGAAAACAGACGACGGTATCTACTGGTAGTGTAAGAGTCCATTCAGAGATACAGAAATTCCAGAATGCGGATACTGTGGCAAGAAACATTTAGGTGAATGTTGGAAAGTAACCGGAGGCTGCTTCCGTTGCGGGTCGGTAGAGCATTTTGTTAGAGATTGTCCGAAGAATAAAAATATTACACCTACAACATCTCAAAGATCAGTGTCTACTGCTCGAGGCAGAGGTTCGGGCAGAGGTGGTTCTGTATCCAGAGGTGGAGGTGTACGAAGGGGCAGTGATATAGTTACACAACAGTCGGAAGCTAGAACACCAGCCAGGGCCTACGTGGTTCGGACTCGGGAAGAAGGTGATGCACATGATGTCGTGACAGGTATATTTTTATTGCATTCTGAGCCTATTTATGCTTTAATTGACCCGGGTTCATCACATTCATATATTAATTTAAAATTAGTTGAATCGGGGAAGTTAGAATCTGAAATGTCTAGAGTTTTCATAGAGGTGTCTAGCCCTTTGGGACAAACAATGTTAGTAGACAGAGTATGCCGGAGGTGCCCGTTAATAATACATGATAAAATGTTTCCTGTGGATTTGCTGATCATGCCTCTTGGCGATTTCGATATCATTTTGGGTATGGATTGGTTATCTGAACATGGGGTAGTTTTGGATTGCTATAAAAAGAGGTTTAGTATTCAGGCAGAAAACGGGGACAGAATTGAAGTGAATGGCATCCGTACCAGTGGTTCGACACGTATCATTTCAGCTATAAAAGCTAACAAATTATTACAGCATGGTTGTTCAGCGTATTTGGCATATGTTATTAATTCTGATTCAGTGGGGAGCCAATGCAGCCAGATTAGGACTGTATGCGAGTTTTCAGATGTATTTCCAGAAGAATTACCGGGTTTACCACCTGATAGAGAGGTTGAATTTGCTATTGAGGTGTATCCAGGTACAGCACCAATTTCTATACCTCCGTACCGAATGTCGCCTACTGAATTGAAAGAGTTGAAGGTGCAGTTACAGGATTTATTAGATCGAGGCTTTATCCGACCGAGTATTTCACCTTGGGGAGCTCCAGTATTGTTTGTTAAAAAGAAAGATGGTTCTATGCGGTTGTGCATTGATTATCGACAGTTGAACAAAGTGACGATCAAGAACCGATATCCTTTGCCTCGTATAGACGACTTGTTTGATCAGCTTAAGGGAGCTTCAGTATTTTCTAAAATTGATTTGAGATCCGGGTATTATCAGCTGAAGGTGAAGGAAAGTGATGTGTCTAAGACTGCCTTCCGTACTCGTTATGGCCATTATGAATTTTTGGTAATGCCGTTTGGATTGACCAACGCTCCAGCTGCTTTCATGGATCTGATGAATCGCATTTTCCAGCCGTACCTAGATCAGTTTGTGGTGGTTTTTATTGATGATATATTGGTATATTCGAAGACAGAGGCAGAACATGATCAGCATCTTCGAAAAGTTTTACAGATTCTGCGGGAAAAACAGTTGTATGGGAAATTAAGTAAATGTGAATTCTGGTTGTCTGAAGTGGTATTTTTAGGACATGTGGTATCTGCTGATGGGATTAGAGTTGACCCGAAGAAGATCGAAGCAATTGTTCAGTGGAAAGCGCCAAAGAATGTGTCTGAGGTACGTAGTTTTCTCGGTTTGGCTGGATATTATCGAAGATTTGTAAATGGATTCTCGAAAATAGCAATGCCAATGACTAAACTACTGCAGAAGAATGTTCCTTTTATCTGGGATGATCAGTGCCAGAATAGTTTTGAGACTTTAAGCAAATGTTGACAAGGCACCGGTATTAACATTACCAGAGTCAGGGAAAGATTTTATTGTGTACAGTGATGCTTCTTTGAGTGGTTTGGGTTGTGTATTGATGCAAAATGGAAGGGTTATTGCATATGCATCTAGACAGTTGAAGCCGCATGAACGTAATTACCCGACGCACGATTTGGAGTTAGCTGCAGTAATTTTTGCTTTAAAGATTTGGAGACATTACTTATATGGCGAGAAATGCTACATTTACACAGATCATAAAAGTCTCAAATATCTTCTATCATAGAAAGAGTTAAATTTAAGGCAAAGACGGTGGATTGAGCTTCTAAAAGATTATGATTGTGTTATAGATTATCATCCAGGAAAAGCAAATGTGGTAGCTGATGCATTGAGCAGGAAAGCTGCGATTGAATTACGAGCAATGTTTGCTCGGCTCAGTGTTAATGATGATGGAAGCTTGCTAGCTGAGTTAAGGGTTAAGCCGATGATGTTAGATCAGATTAGAGCAGCTCAAATGGAAGATGATAAATTATTAAAGAAAAGAGAAATGGTTCAGAATGGTACAGTCGAGAGTTTTAGTATTGATGAACATGATTGTTTGAGGTTTCAAAATCGGATTTGTGTTCCAATTACTTCTGAATTAAAGAAGATGATTCTTCAAGAGGCACACGATGGTACTTTTGCATTGCATCCGGGTGGAACAAAAATGTATCGTAATTTACGAGAGCTCTATTGGTGGCCAGGGATGAAAAAAGATATAGTTGAATATGTCAGTAAATGTTTGACTTGTCAACGAGTAAAGGCAGAACATCAGGTACCGACAGGATTACTCCAGTCTATTAGTATTCCTGAATGGAAATGGGATAGTATTACTATGGATTTTGTTACGGGATTACCACCGTCGGTGAGCAAAAAGAATGCCATTTGGGTGATAGTTGATCGACTTACTAAGTCTGCTCATTTCATAGCAGTTAGGACTGATTGGTCTCTACAGAAGCTTGCTGAAGTTTATATTCAAGAAATTGTGAGACTGCATGGTATTCCAGTGTCTATAATTTCCGACCGGGATCCACGATTTATATCGAGATTTTGGAAGCAGTTACATGATTCTTTGGGTACTCGGCTTAATTTTAGTACTGCATTTCATCCACAAACCGACGGACAATCAGAACGGGTAATTCAAATTCTAGAAGACATGCTTCGGGCTTGTATTATTGACTTTGAATCAGGTTGGGAACGATACTTGCCGTTAGCTGAATTTGTTTATAATAATAGTTACCAATCTAGTATTCAAATGGCTCCATATGAAGCATTATATGGTAGAAGATGTCGATCACCGGTATGTTGGACAGAGTTGAATGAGAAAAAGATAGTTGGACCGGACTTAATTCAGGAGACTGAAGAAGTAGTTAAAAAGATCAGAGACAGGTTGAAAGTAGCTTTTGATAGACAAAAGTCTTATGCAGATCTAAAGCGACGAGATATAGAGTATTCTGTAGGTGATAAAGTGTTTTTAAAAGTATCGCCTTGGAAGAAAGTTTTGAGATTTGGTCGCAAAGGAAAATTAAGTCCTCGTTACATTGGACCGTATGAAGTAATTGAAAGAATCGGACCGGTTGCCTATCGACTAGCTTTACCTCCGGAATTACAGAAAATTCATGATGTTTTTCATGTTTCCATGCTACGAAGGTATCGATCGGATCCATCTCATATTATTTCTACTGAAGACATTGAGATTAGACCGGATTTATCATATGAAGAAGAACCGGTTCAAATACTAGCTCGAGAAGTGAAAGAATTAAGAAACAAACGAGTCCCTTTGGTAAAAGTATTGTGGAGAAGCCATAGTGTGGAAGAAGCAACTTGGGAACCGGAAGAAACTATGAGGGCACAGTATCCTCACCTATTCTCAGGTAAATTTCGAGGACGAAATTTATTAAGGGGGGGAGAAATGTAACGACCCAAAATCCGTGGGCACCAGAAAAAAAAAAGAAAAAAAAAGAAATGTGTTATCGGGCCTCCGTCTTAGTAAACCGAGTTAGTAAATAATTATTAGGAGTAATTATGAGTCTAATAGTGTGTTTAATTAGATTTTTATTTAGTGAATTTAGCTTAATTTAAAGTAATTGGGAAAAAGGATCAAATTGAATAAGGAGTAAAAGTCTAATTGTAGATTAAAAGAAAATAAAAAGGACTAAAATGGCAAATAGACCATTTAGTATACTTGAGGCGGCATAAGCTTAAAAAAAATCTGAGATTTTATGTGTTAAAAATATATTATTATTATTAAATAATTATATTAATATAATAGTATATTATATAATAAAGTAAATAGTATAAAAAGAAACAAAAGAAGAACAGAAAAGAACAGAGAAGTTTTCGAAACAGGGGAAAAGAAAGAAAGAAAGAAAAAGAAAAGGGAAAATTGAGGTTTTAAAGCTTGAAGTTTAATTAGGTAAGTCAATCAAGTTCTATTCTCTTAATTTTGATGTTTTAGAAGCTTTAAAGCAAGATTTTGATGAAACTAAGTTGATATTTTGAGAGTTTATTGGTTTTCAAGTATAGTTGATGTTGAAGAAAAAGATGAATTAGAGACTAAATTGAATAAAATTTAAGTTAGAATTAGTAAAAGGATTAAATTGTAAAGTAAGCTATAAGTTTTCTACTATAGGGATTAATTTGGAAGAAATTATGAATTAGGGTTTTATTATGAAATTATATAATCAAGTTGAATATGGAAGGAATTTAAGTAGAATCAAAGCATGAATTAAGTTAAGAAATAAGTAAACTTAATTAGGAGTTAATTGCAAAATAAGTTATAAGATAACAGTTTGGGGACAGCAGCAGTAGAGCAACTTTGAAAATTCACCAAAAATCGTAGAAGTGGAATTAGAAGTTGAATGAGATATGAAATTAAAGCTTATTGAGTCTATTTTCATATGAAAGAAACAGAGAAAGCAAATATGTTCTGTATTATGAGATATTTAAATTTTAGTGAAACTAGTTCAGGGTGATTTCGAGATCCTCTGTTCTGACTAGGAAAAATCATTAAAAATTGTATAAAAATAATTTGGGAACATAATTTATATGGTTAGATTCCTTAATGAGTCTAGTTTTAGAAGAAATAAACCATAACATCATTTGAATTCTTTATAAAAAGATAACTAATTTTTAGTGAAGAAGGGTAGGAACTGCCAGACAGCAGAACAGGGGTGAATTTAAAGAATAAACTGTACTAATTGGCTAAACCAAAAATTCTGAAAATTTTATGGAAAGAAGATATGTGAGTCTAGTTTCATAGAAAATTTACGGATCTTAATTCGGAATTCTGTAACTCAAGATATAGATAATTTAGTGATAATGACTCAGGTAGACAGCTTTGAAAGAACTTATAAGTAAATAATAGAATTGTGTATAAAGGATGTGGAATGAAGAGGAAGAGTAGAAATTGAATAAAATTCAATTATTTATTGTAATTTAATGTTGTAATTAATAATTTAAATTATTATTATTTTCGTAGCTAAAAAGGAACTCGAGGCATCAACCCACAAAGGAAAGGAGAAGGTTACTGAGGAATAATCAAGCAAATTCTGGTTTGTATTACTATAATTCAAACTATTTATTTATTCATTAAATGTTAGATTAATTTATGAATATGGTAAGTAAATTATAAGGTAAGTGTTTTTATTGAATTGAATGGAAATTGAGTTGAATGATGAATATGTATTGAAATTGAATTGTATGTGGTTTGAAATGGAAAAGTGTAATTGGTATTGAAATTGAATTCGTTATGAAAATGAAAATGAAATTGAGAACTGAAATACCCTATTAACTAGTCGGGCTGAGTCGGATATAATTGGCATGCCATAGGATTTGGAAGAGTACGGGATTTATCGGCTTTGCCGATCAGGCACTTTATGTGTCGTAAATCAGGCACTTTATGTGTCGTATTTTAGGCACCTCGTGTGTCGTATCAGGCACCTCGTGTGTCGTTTCAGGCACTTATGTGTCGTACATTGATCAGGTACTATGTACCGTTTTAGGCACAATGTGCCGTACTGGTGTGTTTGGGTTAGAATCCGTGTATCCGCTAAAGTCCGAGTCTGTTAATAGGGGTAAATAAGGAAAAGGTTAAATTGAATAAAATGAAATGGTTGAGCCATTGGAAGAAATGCGAAAATAGAACATGAACTGAAAAATGTGATTGGAATAGGAGTATGAGAATAGAAAGTATGAACCATTGGTTCAAGAAATGGATAGTGGCTCAACATGATTGTGTATTATTTCAATTGTTGAATAGCTAAAATTGAATTGTATGAATATATTGAGAAGGACAAACTTATATGAAAGTTATGTTTGAATTGGTTTAGTTAAATTAAAGTTATATGAATTAATGATATGATTATTATGATTATAATTTGAATTATGGTAATACCACTGAGTATATGTATACTCAGCGTACGGTTATTTCCGTGCGCAGGTTGTAGAAGTCAAATACTGAACCAGCATCCGAAGCTAGACCCGACTTCAGCAAACTTTTGGTGATGTATATTTCCTTTTCATAATGTGGCATGTACGTAGGTTGTGTATAAAGGTTATTATGTTTTGAATGTAAATGGTTAAAAATGTTAGTATTACAAGTTTAAGAATTATAATGAAAGAAGTATATTTATTTTAATCTAACTAATAGTTTGATAAATTTAAGTTGTTATTATATTGATTGAGTTTGATTAGAAGGTAATTAGAATAAAAAATGAATATATGAAATGATTTGGTTGAATTGGTTATAATTGAAATGAATACGGTTTAATTTACAGGGGGTCTTATATAATAATAAGCAGAAATGCTGCCGAAATTTATATTAAACAAAAATTATATTTGCAAATTGTCTGATATGTCCGGTAATGCCTCGTAACCCTGTTCCGGCGATGGTTCGGGGTTAGGGGTGTTACATGTATAGTTACTTTGCATACCTAAAATTGTTCTTTATATTATTAAGTAAATTGTATTATTTATGTAATTAAATAATCTTATACTTTATTACTAGTTAAATGAGCGGTCAATGTAAACGTAACATTAAATATAAATAATAGAATTCATTAACTCGACTCGACTTGACCCCAAACTATTTAACTCGATCGATGCTCACCCCTAACCATGGGTGCCATTTGTTGAATTTTGGGCATTTTCAAACCTAGGATAAATTTATTCCATTAAGCTTTAAGTTTTAAGTGGACTTTTAACTTTGGACCATAGGCCCACTTATTACATTGAACATCAAATTGGGTCACTATTAGTATCATTCCAACTATTATTTCTAAGTGCATGATTGAGTTAATATCACATATTAATCGAGTCTTAATTTAATTGAAAATTTATCAAAAAATTACTTTTTATAAAGCAAAAAATATTATTATAAGATTTTTTTTTGTATTTTCATATTTTTATATAGATTAAAACATGTTTGTCAGTTTCTGTACTTGAACAAAACTTGAGATTTAACTCGTGTTTTTGTAAAGTTAGTTAAATCTCGAATTTTGTTCATCTAAAAATCTTAGTTTAATCATAATTACTTTTTGTCAATATTTATCAATTTAATTTGTTGATTAAGTTGTTCTCACGTAATTTGTCACAAAATTAACAGAAAATAAATATATTAAGTTGACAAAATTGAATAGAAATTATCAATAATAAAAACAATAATTTAAAATTTTAACTTTTAAAATATAATCACTAGTATCATATTTTAACCTTTTTGCTGAAACTTAAACCTAAAACATTTTACACTTCAATATTTTCAATTTACCATTTTAACCATAAACTCATCTCAAACTACGACTTTCACACTCAACAAGAGTTTAGCATAATCTAAAATATGCAGTTAATACACTTTGAAATTTAATCACACTAATAATGCCTCTTTAAATTGTTTTAAGAAATCATTTAAAAAACCTTAAAAATGACCTAAAAATAAATTAAAACTTTTAACAGGTAATATCATATAATTAACTCTTAACGTATAAATTTATGCACAGAAACTAACACGACACGATATTAACTATGAATATTAAATTAAAATTGTGTGTGTGAACATAGCTGCATCCGTACAAATTTACAAAGAGTTTCTCGTAATATTTTTATAAAATTAAGGGTTTTGTGAAAAATAATAATATATTTTGAACAAGTGATATCTCTTGTATTATTCTTACCGTTAAAAATTAAGGCTATCAGAATCCTAAACAACATTATTGAGCACAATAAATAAATGTAATAATTTATACATTGTATTCAAAGTCATTTATCACATATTAACATGCCAGTCACACATTAGTTTTTTTTTTTTTTTTTTTGTATTGTAAAAAATTAATACCATTATATTACGTTTGGTTAAATTATTATTTTTAGGTATGTTTTAGTATATAAGTTAATAATATATAAATTTTATTGTAAAAATTTTCACTTATTTTGAAGAGGTTTTATCTTTTACAAAAATTTTCTAAGTTTAAGTTTAAAAAGTTGTACTAACTATTCTTTATTTTATGCGTAACTATTATAATACATATGTAATAAATAAGTTTTTTTATCATGTTATAATACTAGTAATTAAATGAGGAATTAGTGTTTTAGGTAATTTGTATAATGTTTGACAAGTTTAGGTCAAATTAAACCAAAAAATTTAATTATCAAATTAAGAGAAAGTGTTAAATTCATATACCAAATTCAATATAAAAAAAAAGCTTTAATTACAAAAAGTATGAAAATTTATTAAATTCATATACTAATTTTAAAAAAACATAAATTTCAATTAAAAATTATAATTTAAATATCAAATATTATATTAAGCTTTGTTGTTAAAAATAGCCCAATCCCTTAGAATTATTAAATTAGAAAAAGACATTCAATAGTAGATAATGATTTTTCTAAGACGTCTCAACAACCGAATTTTGAAAAATGTTAAAAGTAGTTTGTATATAATTTCAAATATATGAAAAAGTATCATGGGTAGACCTATTTGAAATAGTCATTTAATCAGGTTTTAACAAGTATAAAATATGTTAATATTACATTTAAGCTTGATTTAACTGTGAATATCCTTAGGAGAGAGTATAATTTCACTTTAATTATTTTAGTAAAATCTTTGATAAGGAGCATTGGGAACTAGGACTTCAAAAGTAGTATAAATTGAGTAGTAAACTATTTAAAAATACAACATTCGTTATTATTTCTTAAATTTATGGATTTAAAATCTTTAAAATATATTTGGTTTTGGCAAATTCATATTTTTATACTTTTTCTAACATATATTAGATTGAATTTCAATTAGTTTAACTATAAGATATACAATTTATTCGACTATTTACAAAATAATTAAAATCCAAATCCAAATTTTTAAATAAGGTTTTATATAATTTTTTTTATTTATCATAATTTAGCATATACAATGCACTACTAAAGTTTGTTTTTAGTACTGAAGGGTTTAAACAATTAAGATGGATTCGAGATAGACTCTTCGTCGAGATCGGATACCACGCACCAGCCAACGTGTGTATTTGCCGGTGGTTGGCGTCGTCCTTAAGAGCGGGATTGGGGGTAAAACTATTTTTACCAACATTTATTTTTAGGATTTGACGAATTTCTCGATATTACTTATTTATTGACAAACGATTATACCATATTCTCTTGTTTAAATTTTTTTTTAAAGCTTATGTTTCAAATTTTTAATTACAAATCAAAAGAAATATTTGGTATTTAGAAAAAAGTTGGTTGGAGCTAAGAGTCAAACTTCACGTCATCAATAATTGTTTCGTATAGTTCCATCTAAACAACAGGGCCATGATTAGGGTCTTATGCGTATGTAAGAGAAATAGTAAAAATAAAACAATGGAGTTGCTTGAATAGAATATAAAGTATTTTAATTTTGAAAAATTCTTGATGATGTTGATATTATAAAAAGTTTATGTGGATTAAAGTGAGCAGGGAATTGGTATGATTAGAAACACATAATAGGATATTATTTTTCAATTTAAGATATAAAACCGAAACACAAGTCCCAACCACTGAAAATGACTGTTTTTGGCTCATTGCAAAAGCATTTCCCTTTTTAATCAAATAAAAAAATCTCCATCTAATTCTCAATTTCTCTTATCTATTTCAGATATTATTATTATTATTATTATTTCCAAGATATCAGTTGTAGAATCAGCACACCCGCTGATTCCATGGCAGGGAATTGTTCAATTTTGATTTTTTCCCCCTCATTACAAAAATATTAATATTTAATATATCATAAATATTATTTATATTTTAACAAAGGAAAATAATAAGTTATATATTTTCTTTTGATGGAATTTTTAATTGGATGAAGAACGTAGCGTTAGGGGTGTGGATCACAAAACCTACGTTATGGTTCAAAATATCAGATGCCTTCTAAACTTCAACTTTTAAGCTAAGCACGTGAAAACAAGTAAATAAAAATAATTAATCTACAAGTCATTTCATCAGTCTTTCTGCTGACCCAATTTTTTACAACTTTTTTTTGAATGAACATTTTAAGAAAGTGGTCGAAACGAAACTCTCAGTCATTTTCAGAGCATATAAAATCAACACTAGTTTTATTATTATCCTATTAAATAAATATGGTTTTTATGATAGATGCATTGCACCAGATTTTTTACGGATTTTTTTTTTTTAGTTTTTTTAATTTGGGCAAAACATTTCCCTCCATTTATTCCATTCCGTCGATTGGAAGCTCGGCCTATTTAGAGGCCAAATTTGATTGAGATTTTTTCTTTTTTACGGGTTGATTGAGATTTATTAATTCAAATATTTTCACAATCAAATCATTAATTTTAACTTTAATTAATTGAATAGATTATATCCTCGATTCAACCCTTAAAAAAATAAGACTTAAAAAAGTTTTTATAAATATAAATAAATAGTAATAACTACATAAACTTCACTTAAATATTCCAAATGTAATTAAATATTATTATTCTTAAATCATAGTTAATATATTGAAAATTTAAAATTGAACCACCAAAACAAACATTAAGAAAACAATATGTATAACCTTGAGGCTCGTGTCCACAACTATTAAGAATATTTTAAGCAATAAACGTACATCAACAAAGTCCACAACTAAAACACTGAAATAGAAAATTATCTAATTAAACACATATTAACAAAGTTAACACTGATAGATTGATGTTCTGTTTTTTTTTTTTGTTGTTGTTGTTGCTTTTCTATTTTTACAGTTTTGTTCTATGTTGGGTCATTGGCCATTGAGTTTTAGGTTTAGGTTTGGCTAAAAATATGTTACTTGTACCACATTTTCATCAATATCAAAATGAATATAACGATTTTTTATTAATTTGTCTGATTCCAATTCTCAAATTAATGATGGTATTTGCTCAAAAGATGGTTCGATGACTTTCTCTAAATTCCTATTCCTATTTTACTATTAAATAAAAAGTTAAAATAACTTTTAACATTTCAATGTATCCAACCCGATGGGTAGATCCATCTTGAGGTTGAACAGGCACAGCATCTCACCCAATCCATAACCTCTAATAACATCTAAAACATAATACATTGTTAATAAGGATTATTGAAAAAACAGTGACAATTAAGGTTTTTTATTTATTTATTATATTCAAATGTGAAACTTTTTAACTTTATTGTAAAACAAATAATTTCTCAATAATTACATCATTAATTATTTTATATATTTTTTAATTTCTAAATGTACACTAATAACATGTTTTTTAAGCCAAGTCTTGCAACGATTCAATTTAATATAAACCGTGTCAAGCGATTTCAAGTATTTGAACAAATCCTTTTAGAATTACAACACATAATTTTAACGTGCAGAATGACAGCCAGGGAGAAAAAACAATAAATATAAACTAAACCAAGGTAAAAGCTGACGGCCAACAAAACCAAAACGAGTAATCCCACGTGGCAATGTGTAAGCAGTGGATACCATCATTCAGATTTAAGTCCTAAATGAGCACATGCATGCCACGTGTTAAAACATAATTCTTCTTATCCACTCCTTTCAAAAAATTATTTTCAGTCACTTTTAGTCTTGCTAAATCTATCACGGGTTCATAATTAACTCATTTTATTTCATACAATTTTAAAAATTATTATCACTTTCATGTATATTGAATATATTAATTTTTGTTTTAACTCATTTCAATTCAATTTAAATTTTATTATGTATTTTTAATATTTTTTAAATCAATTAAATATTTAGACATTTTTATTCAAAAAATATTTAAATATAAAATATATGAAACTTTTGTCTATTTTATAATTTTAATAGTTATATATATAAAGATAAAATGATAATTTTATATACTGGAGCGGAACGTAATAGAGCAAGCAATTATCATAACAGTTTTATACTCATTGTCTAAAGAAAAACATCCACCCACCTCGATCCACTTTTCAAAAAAAAAAAGCTTTACTCCAATCAAAATGAATTGATTCAGAATTTATTGGACGATACAGATTTTGCCACTAATCACTTTACGTTTTTTTTCATTTTTTAATGATATTAAAAAGAAAAATCAGGTGTAAAATTAGACTGTTTCCATCTTTTAACTAAATTTTATTTTTCATATTAAATGCGTTAAATCTTCAATATAAATATATTTATTTAATAATTAAAATTAAATTTTTACTATTTATAAACAACATTTAAATGAACAATAACAATTTTTAAATATGAATGATAAAATTAATATAAAAGTAATAGAGTTATTCACTTCGGTTTTAACTAATATATAGTGGATAAGATAAAATGTAAAGTTTTTTCTATGATATATTATGGATAAAAATAAATCATTATAACTAAAATCAATTTATATGATCTTAATTCTAATTTTTAAATTTTATTATATTATTAAGAGAATTTACTCAAGAATCTTATATATATATATATATATATATCGTAGCTTCATCATTTTCAAATAAAAAAGATTTATAATTCATGAAAATATTACCAGCATTTTTCTTTCTTATATAAATGTCAATGGCATAAACTATATAAGGTTTTTCTTTTTATCATACTTTCAACTTGGGCTGCTAGGCTCCCAACTAATACACTAATATTATATTTACGACTTTTTTTCTTATGTTATAACTGTATTTAAATATTACATTAATATAATTTTTATGTATACATTGACTTTTTTTGTTTAATTACACATTGACATAATATTTAATCATGAATGAATGAAATTATTTGTACAAAATATTTTAAATTATGGTCTATATGATCCTAATAAATTTAGATTGGAATCATGAATATATTTAAATGGATGAAATTGAATTAAAATTATTTTTCGAAATTGATAAAATTATAAAATATAATTAAAAATTAAATTGATGGGGGTAAACTGAGTCAACCTTGAAATATTAGTTATAGAGTAAAAAACAAATAAGGAGAAGAAATAACAATAATAAAACGGGGCATAAACGTGTGGGATGCTGACGAAGCGAGCAATCAATAAAAGAACTAAGATAAGTTTGTTCTGACCGTCTCTCTCTTCGGGGCTTGGGCAAACCCAGGCACCACCCATTTTCTACACGTCACCCCCCTCAAAGCCCGGCCCTTTTGATTTGGATAAGGACCTTTCCCCTTCTCTATCCCTCTCCTCTTCTATAAATAATCTTCTCCTTTATTTAAACAGTCCTTCCATATATTAACTATTATTATTCTATTCTATTCCCCCGTCTCAATTATTATCAATCAATACCAGCTTCCCTTATCCGCCCATTGTTTTTATATAGCTTTTGGATTCAATCTGAAGATTGGAGCCTCGGGTTCTGTTTTGATAAGGGGCATTTGAGTTTAAGAGTTGATCTTTTGTTTGTCCGACAATGGCGAGTGCTATTGGGATGATTGGTGGGAAGGGTTGTTCCTCGTGGATGCAAGTTAAGGAAAAGGGAAAGAAGAAGATGGCCAACAGAGTTAGAGTTTATTGTTCTTCTGCTCCGTCGGTGATGGATCCTTATAAAACTCTCAGGATCCAACCCGGCGCCTCTGAATCTGAGGTCAAAAAGGCCTTCAGGCAACTTGCCCTTCAGGTACCCTTTTTTTTCTTTTCCTCTTTTTTGTTCCTTTTCTAGATGGAATTTAAAAAAAAAAATGGTTTGATCGTGGGAGTTGGTTGATTGATGGGTTTTTTTTGGTTGATTTCAGTATCATCCGGATGTTTGCAGAGGAAGCAATTGTGGGGTTCAGTTTCAAACGATCAATGAAGCTTATGATGTATGTTTTATTTCTCTTACTACCAGATAGTAATTTTCCTTTATTTAAGGGGATCTCTAAGATTTTAGTTTTATTTTCTTTCCCTATTCAGAAAAGAAACTTCAAAAATTAAGGGTAGGCAATTAATCATGAAATATAATGATTCCAGTTAGGGTGAGACGAGATACCTCTCTTAGGTGTTTGGGATTGGCCTGTTGGAAACACACAATAAATAATTGAAATCCTTTTTCTTTCCGCTTCAAAATATATGCACTTAATCTATTATTGTTGCTAATATTTTGAGGAATATGGGTATGCAGATATTGATGAGTAGATTGAGAGAAGAAACAAAGGCAGCAGAAGTGTATGAGGAAGAGAGAGATGAGCCAATGAGAGGAATGGATGATTCAGATTGGGATTTGTGGGAAGAATGGATGGGATGGGAAGGAGCTGGTATTCGCGACTATTCTTCCCATATCAATCCCTACATTTGATCCTTCAACTGTACATTACCTCTTTTTTTTTTTCTTTGTGGCCCTCCCTCATGCTTTACTTCAACCCAAATACTACTGGTGGTTGTGCCCCCCTTCTGTGTATATAACAACAACTCTAATTTGCTCAAAAAAAAAAAAAAAAACAACTCTAATTGTATCAATTTCCCATGAAAAAAAGCATCACAAGTTAAATAAATAAAATCGATTTTATCATCTTCACCTCTTTTTATCTTCAGTTGGTACTTTGTGCTCGAAATCTTATCTCTATATATTTTTTAAAACAAGGGCAAAACAACTTTGATGGTTAATAATTTCTTTTTATTTTGGAGGAATGATAAGTTTTATCCTTATTTTTCATAGTAAAAATTCTAAGCCCCCCTGCCCAAATTATTTCCTAGAATTTGGGTTTTGATCGTACAATTTGCCATCTGAACTTGCGATCTAATATTTGGGATAACTCACGAGAGAATTTGTAAAAGAGAAATTGAAATTTGGAATCCTTTGGATAAGATTAAAAGCGAAGATGACAAGCCAGACACAATGGCCCATTGCCATTACTTTTGTTTTGGTTCATTGGCAGAGACTGACTTTATTGAAGGAACCTGAACATCAACAATCACTAGTCCAAGACTTTTTTACCTTCAGTAGTGTACGGTTTAAGGTCTCGTGAGTGATCCGTTTACAATACCTTCCAACTAATGGCATCTTTATGCTATATTCCATTTTAATATTAATATTTGTTTGAAGAATATTTTTAATTTTATCCGCAAGGCTGCTATATGTTTTCAGATATCATGTAAAAGACTGCGGATGATTTATCAAATTTTTGATTAATTAGTAAGATTTAAGGTTATTATGAAGGAAAAATATTAAGACGTGCAGTGCAAAAGATTAACAATTACCTTACATAAAATATTTTTAAAAAAGATTACTTGGAATAAAAATATTATATCGAAACAAAATAAAAACAAGGTTGTTGGTTCTTAAAAACTGAGAAGTGTTAAATCATTACATTAAATTATAAATGAGATGATAAGACTATTTCATTGACATTGATCTCTAAACCATCCTTTATTTATGAAAAAAATGTCTTGAAGAAGAAATGAAAAATATGGTCAAATTTGGATTCTTGACTCAGATTAGTAAACAAATTTAGATTTTAATATTCAATATTAACGGTTAACAACGTTTTATTTAGAGAGAAGAAAAGTTGAAGTGCTTCACCATGTAAAACAGGCGATGCAGAAGCATCTTAGTTGTTAACAAGCTACGGTCCAAATTGAAGAAAATGGATTTAAGTATAATTTCGATTTGGGCTTTCACATTTTAATGGGCCATAATATGAAGATCCAAACTTCTTAAACAAGTAAAAACATGCCCCTGTTTTGGGGAAACTTAAGCATTGCCATTATCTTCAAGAAATGGGTAATCAGTGTAACCAATGACTGGATCAGATGTATAGAAAGTACTCCTGTCATACTTATTAAGAGGGGCACCAAGCTCAAATCTCCTTGGCAAATCCGGATTGGCCAAAAACAATCGACCGTAAGCAACAAGATCAGCTCGGTTCTCAGCCACAGCATCGTTTCCGTCATCTCTACCATAGCCCCCAGCAGCGATGAAAGTGCCATTAAATGCCTTTCTCATTGGCACAAGACTTTGAGAACATTCACCCACTTCCATCCCTATTTTAATTCTTGGCTCCACCATATGGCAGTAGAGAATTCCGTATTTGTTCAAGGCCTCAACCATGTAGAGGCCTAATGCTTGTGGATCAGAGTCCACTGACTCCATGAATTCTGTATAGGGAGATAGCCTTATTCCGACTTTATCTGCTCCTATTTCATTGGCAACAGCTTCAACTATCTCTAAGGCAAACCGGCATCGGTTTTCTAATGATCCCCCATATTGATCTGTCCGATCATTCACTTGATCTTTCAAAAACTGTTCTATTAGGAAGCCATGAGCTCCATGAATCTCAACTCCATCAAAACCTATAAATCAGCAACCAAAATTAGCACCCATTTTATAATTTTAACGAATCCGAGACATCCTCTAAGTTTTTTTATTCAGAATCTAGGAAAAAGAACATACCAGCTTCCATAGCATTCCTTGCTGCAATTCTGAAATCATTGACAACCTGGGGAATTTCATCAGTCCGTAATCGCCTCGGAGGTGAGAAGTCCGCAATATCTACTCCATTAGCTTGCAGTTTTGGTGTCAATGCCTTATCAGTAGAGGAGATTGGAGCGTGTCCATTTGGCTGAAAACCTGCGAACATTTGCAAATAATAAATCATTACTTGGTGCCCAATGCCATCACATGAATATCACAATTCACCAGAAAAGCATCACGTGTAGGCCATGCTATCTGGAAATAAAGATACAAAACAAACTTTGGGTATCAAAAAGTAGTCTTTATCTGGATTCAAAACCTCACATTTTCCTTTTGTATAACTTGGCTAGAATCCTTACATCATAGTATGCAGCAATAAAGTAGCGGAGATAAGAATTCAGACATTAGCGCATTGATTTTTCAATCATCCATTGATTATTGAATTTTCATGTAAATGTCACTGAATTTGGTCACAGAAAGAGAAGACTAAATGGAGGTGTTGTAAGAGAAGAAGAAGAAGAAGAAACCTGTATTTGAAACCCTTCCAACATGCGCAATCTGACAAAAGAAAATTCCACCTTTCGCATGAACAGCATCAACAATGGGTTTCCAGGCCTCAACTTGCTCTTTCGTCCATATACCAGGTGTATATTGATACCTTCATTATTTTTTTTTGGGGGGGGGGGGTCAAGTTAATTTTTGGGGTTTAGAAAGAAAAAGAGAGAGAGAGAGAGAGAGCAAAATTTCAACTTTTTGAGATTGATTACCCTTGAGCTGTATCAGAAACTCCAGTACCCTCAGACAGAAAAAGACCTCCTTTGGAAGCTCTCTGGGAATAGTATAGAATGGCATGTGGTTGAGGAACATTATTGTAAGATCTTTGTCTAGTCAATGGAGCCAATACAATTCTTAAACAAGACAAAGAGGTGAAATTATGAAGCTAGTCAATCAATTAGCTTTAATATTTTACAGAAAAAAAAAAAGTTACGCGAAGTGGGATTTTCAACTAAACAAAAGTATGCTGACTCAGTAGGAAATGAGGGTTGAGATTTTGCATCAGAAATTATACAAACAATATAATGGGAACCAAAAAGCTAGAAAGAAGGCAAAACTGCTGTTATTGAGAAATCAGAAAAAGGGTTTGTTGCAATACTTACCTATGAGAAAGATTGAATTTGCCAAGTTTGTAGGGGGTGAGAACAGGTTGAATGGAGGTATCTTCCATTTCAATTAAATTGAATAAATGGGTATAAATTGATTCTGCTTGTAAGAAGGAATTAAAACACTTGTTTAGGTTATGCAAAATTGCCGAAATATGGAGTGGGATAATGGGAGGAGGGGTATATATAATAAAGCAGGAAGAAAGGGAAATTAGATGGTGACAAGGGAGAGTACGTTAGCAGCGTGTTGTTATTTAAAGGGAAATTAGATGGTGACGAGGGAGAGTACGTTAGCAGTGTCTTGTTATTTACCTTTTGGGTTTTGCATCTTTTGGCGGCCCCTGTTGACCAGACGCTACACTTCCTTTAAAACCTTTACCTATGCTTTTCAAATGAAACCGGTGGTAATGATAATCATCTATTTTTAATTTCATCGTTTTTATTGGATAAATATTTTTAAAAAATACAATTAAGCAAATATTTTATTCGGAATTGATCAACCAGCTCCATCAATCAATTTGATTTAATTCTGAAAGCAATGACCTTTACACAAAATTGCATCTTAATATGTTCATAATTTACCAAATTCTCGGTAAAAGTGTTGCAGAGACATCTGTATTAAGAGTAGAATTGTATTTTATTCTCTTTACTAAAAAAATGGTAAATTTATCTTTGTAAAGCAAATTGGTATTTTTGTTATAAATTTTATCTATTTTTACTGTAAAAAAAACTTGTATAGTTCACAAAATAACCACACATTTAAATGTAATTTGCCAATGTATCACATTATAATGTAAAGGGGAGAAATTTTTAACACTAGAAATGAATATAATTTTTAATAGAATAACCAATTTACTTTTTGATCAACGTATAATGACAAATTTATCCATTTTTGAGTAAAGAGAACAAAATAGATAAAAGCACCATAAACCCCCTATACTATACTCTAGATTGCATTTTAGCCCATTTATTGAAAAATGGACAAATTAACCCATGTTCGTTAGATGAGTGAGCAAAACGACCCTTCCATTAAAATTTGATGTTTATATGTAAGGTATAATAATAAATTTAACCTTCAATCTTTACACGTTTATTCAAATTGATTCTTAATCTTTATAGATTTATTCAATTTGATTCTTACTCTTTTATTGAAAGTAAAATTAGAATTTTTTTAAACTACTAAGGCTTTAACAAATTTAAAAAATTATTAAAAAATCATAAATTTTAAAAAGAAGTTATACAAATTTTAAATATAATATATATATTTTTTAAAATAACCTTTCGGTCAGTGTTATTATTTAATAAAAATTTATTATATATATTTATAATTTTATGATTGTTTAAATAAATTTAACTTTTAAAAGGGTTTATTGATTTTTTTAAAAACTTGTTATTAAGGTCTTTTTGACACTTTGATTGTGTTGATTTCAAGATTTTTTAATTTACTTCTAATAAAAGGGTAGATGCTAAATTAAATAAATTTGTAAATGTGTAAAAGGTTAAATTTGTTACTATACCTTATATATAAACACTAAATTTTATCGGATGAACTATTTTGCTCGATCATGTAACATATATAAGTTAATTTTTCCCATTTTTTCAATACATGAACTAATATACAATCTAAAATATAGTTGACAGGGTTTTTGAATACTTTTACCAACAAAATATAATCCAACAGAAAATATAAACAGTCAACTAATTGAGGACAAAAGGATGCGGCTTTTTTTACCCCAATAATACAACAACAAAAAAACTCAAGTGGTATGCCTATAAGATTATTTATCAAAATAGTATGTTTGCTATAGTGTTTTACCAGTATCGCCTGATATATTGGCGGCACCTGACTGAAATGTGATGACTTAAAATATTTAGAGGCTTGATATGTAAATTTCTCATTTAGATTGGCTACTAAAAAAAGCTTGTAGGGTGCCACTTCGCAACTTCAAACCTTAAATAGGGTAATTTGCTTCATAAACCCTCATGGTTTATTATTTAATTTTTATTTTCCTTTAACACAAAAAAATAGAGGCCTCTTATCAATTAGTCTAAAAAAAATTCTACTAGAAAGTATTTTGGTAAAAAAAATCAATTCCAACTAAAAATAAATTTTATTTATTTTTCGAAAAATAATTTTTTGTTCAAATTATGTCTGACATAACAATTAACGATATTTATAATTATTTTTTTTACTCACATTATATTTAAAAATAATAAATTTAACTAATAATTATAATTTATATATAATTTTTTTAAAAACTTTTATAATTTAATTTTATATAGTGTGTAGCAAATTTATCAGTTTAATAAATAACATTATGGGTATCCCATTTGATTTATTATTATTTATTTGTTGGAGTAAAAAAGGCACTCATCGTAAATGTTTTTTATAACATATTTTAATTTCATGATAATAATCATTGGTATGTACTCTATAATGGGCAAGACAGACGTCATTGATGAGATGGTCCGTCCATCCCTTAGCCGCCAATGGCCCACCCTTGCTTTTGTGATCACACATAATTGAACTGCATTGCCACACTATTGGTCATTCAATATCGAACCAAAAAATTGAAACAAAAAGAATGGTCATTCAATATAAATATAGTTAAATTCAATGCAATTTGCCCAAAGTGTATTAGGTGGGTCACCGTGACTGTCCCCATCTCTTTTCTTGCTCTTTTAATTAATTTTTTACTTAAATTTAAATTAATCCAATATTTTTTTTAAAATTAGATCGGTGATCAAATCATTACAACCAATATTGAATTAATTTCAGATTTTGGGTGTATATGAATTTTTTTCAAGTTTGAGTTTATATTAATTTGTATTTGTAGGTTTAAGGATTTTTTTTAATTTTAATTATTGTGATTTTTATTTTTTTTTGCGTTTACAGGAAATCGACTCCTTTAAGAGAAGTACTGTCTTCAAAGTGGTGTCTTCTGGGCAATTATCTTGGACCATCAACAATTGAAGATGTTGTTCTCATGTCAGGGTTTTGTCACTGCCCTTCGTGGAGAGCCATGCACGATTTATGAAGGAAGACACCTCAATTGGTGGAGATCAGTACTTGCAAGACTTGAGATGACTATTAGTATTGGGCATCTGAATAACTATGGAAGTGCCTGGATGTGTCGTAACTCGAACCACCAATCAAGGCCTTAATGTGCAAACCTCGCTCAAGTGGCATAATTATTCACACACCCGATACTTGTAACAGCTTAAATTTCAGTGGTGTCTGAAAACAGTGATTCGAGACCACTAAATCAGACAAGTAAGTTTGAAAATTTAGTAATTAATAATTAAGAGTCAAGTGTGAATTTAGAAATATACTTGAATTAGAGAATTTTGTGAATTAAAATAAATTATTAGGTCAAATGAGTAAAAAAGAGGTATCGAGACCTCGAATTTATAAAACCGAGCCATAAATATTTTTATAAATATTTATGTAAATATTTATGGAGTGCTATTGAGTTAGTATTAAAGTTTCGTTAGAAAATTTTAATGTTTTGGTAGTTAATAAATTAAAAAGGACTAAATTGTAAAATGTGCAAAATTTGTTATATAGTGAGTAAATAGCTTAATTGATTAATAAAGAGGGATTTAAAAGGCAATTAAACCCAAATTATATGGGTTGGACTGTTTGGGAAAGAAAATCAACAAGAAAACAAGGTAAAATAAGGGCAAAATTGGAAATTTTGCAAATTAAATAAATAAAATAAAGACTAAATTGAAAAATCTAGAGAAATCATCATTTTTCTTAATCAAAAATGCCATAGAAGGTCTGGAATAAGCTGGTTTTTCATATTTCTGCACCACGTGAGTTCAATTTTTTCTTTTTCTTTGAAATTTTTATGTTTTTGTGACTTTTACAATTAGGTCCAACTATAGAACTCATTAGTTTTTTATTCTATAAGTGAAATTGAAAGTTTCCATGGATAAGTGCTGTATTTTTAAGATGAATTATCATGGATTTGAATATTTTAATTCATTATATGATGAATTTATTAAGAGATTTTAGTAGAAATTGATTTTTAGGACTTAAATGTGAAAAAGTTAAAAGTTAGGAATTTGTGTTGAAATTTTGAATTTCAAAGTCTGTGTAGTAGCTTAAAATAGTTAGATAAAGTGTTAATTAATAAGAATTAGCTTAATTGATGGGTTAATTGAGCAATGACTAATTTGTAAAAACTACAAATTTTGGGGTAAAAGTGTACAAAAATTTAAGGTCATAAATTGTGAAGTGAATTAGAATTGAATTAGATGCTAATGAATGGAAAATTTTATATTATAGATCAAGAGTCCGAAGATAAATGTGGAAAAAAATATTATTGATTAGTCCCTAAATTTCCATAATTCTACAAATTGGTCCAGGTAAATTCATATGGCTGAATTTTTATGTTAATTTTGTGATATATACAATATTTATAATTTCTATTTTTTGCTATTGAATTATGATAATTGTAATGATGTGAAATTCGAATTGAAAGTTCGAATTAAGGGAAACGCAAGACTGAGTGTGTTCATTCAGCGATGAATTGAGGGATAAGACCATGGTTAATCCATGGTAAAGTGTGAAATGTGAGATCATAGCGTAGCTATGGCACTGTGAAAGTGAACGTAAGACCGTGATTGGATCATGGCAGTTATATATATATATGTGTGTGTGTGCAAGTGTAAAACCATAGCTAGGCTATGGCAATGTGACAAAATGTGTGATCATGGCAAAACCATGGAAACAAGTGTAACACCCCTAACCCACATCCGTTGCCGGAACAGGGTTACGAGATGTTACCAAAGTTTACAGAAAAATTACATATAATTCCACTATTTACTTATGTTCATATCAAAGTTGTCTACTCAAGTCGTAGTCACTAAATTATTTATATCTAGAGCTAGAGAATTCTAAATTAAGATATGCTTAATTTTTTTGAAACTAGACTCAAATATCTTTCTACCATAAAAAATTTAGAATTTATAATTTAGCCAATAAGTACAATAAAATCTTCAAATTTATCCCTGTTCTGCTGTTTGACAGCTTCAATCTTTCTTCACTAAAAATTAATTATCTCTTAGTAGGAGATTTGGATTATGTTTCGTTTATTTCTATTGAAAATAAACTCATTAAGAATTTAAACATATAAATTTAAACCTCTAATTATATTTTTAAAATTTTTTATGATTTTTCAAAGTCAGAACAGGGGAATCCAAAATCATCCTGACCCTGTCTCACAAAATTTATTCTATCTCATAATTTATAATTCCCTTGCTTACACCGTTTCTTCTATGAAAAACTAGGCACAAAAAAATTTAATTTAATATCTTATTAAACCTCTAATTTGATTTCCACAATTTTTGGTGATTTTTCAAAGTTGAACCATTGATGCCGTCCAGAAACTATTTTAATGCTAATTTTACTCTTTCATGATTCTTTGTATTAACTTTTATTTAGACATACATAATCATTATACTTTTAGGCACCTCTTATGCATATTAGGCTACTATTTTACCTCTCATCATTCAATCACATCAACACTATAAGGCAAATCATGCAAATACCACAATACCAAAATGCAAACCAAATAAATGACTAATATCTACATAACACCTATAGACTAACATTTAATCAAAATAACCTATACATGCCATTATAACCAGAATCAAGTCATCCATAATTACCGATAGAACCAATGGATAGTGTGATATAGCTCCGATAAGCTTCCAACCCGTTCGAGCTTCCGATAATCTGTAAGGTAATAAATAAAACAAACACGTAAGCAATGAATGTCTAGTAAGTTCGTATAATCTTTAATCATATTAATTCTTTTCAAATATAAAATTATATATATCCAAATATTTCCATATTGTTTTTCCCTAGTACTCATAAAACTATATTCATTAATTCACAAGGTGAATAAATCCATAGTATCACACACATAAACTTATTACCCAAGCTTAGTAAAATTTTATATAACTTTAACTCTTCTACATTTATTCCATATGCATATCATATAGTCGTGATTGTAAGTTAGTGCATTTAACCAAGCCTTTTTCGTATTGAACTCATAAAAAGTCATTTCATATGAAATTCCATAATTTAAGCCTTATCATTCTTTCATGAGCACTAACTTATTTTCACTTAAATACTTACCATTCCAGTGCTTCAAACAAATAAACATGCTACTATTCAATCAATAGCTTGGCATTTGCCTAATCATCAAGCAACAACAATAGTTAGCATACTTGCACATCTTACATATAAATTCAATATTGATAAACTTGTTTTCATGACATATCACACTTGGGTTTATTACTCATCACCATATACATAATTTCCTTGTATCAATATATCAAAGTTAATCACATATTTACATGTCACTTTCAATATATCAAGTAAATATTATTACCAAGTATTTCAGGTATATACCGGT
This sequence comes from Gossypium australe, assembly GCA_005393395.2. NCBI lineage: Eukaryota > Viridiplantae > Streptophyta > Magnoliopsida > Malvales > Malvaceae > Gossypium > Gossypium australe. The sequence continues at coordinate 15,746,415 of CM016626.1, forward strand.
AATAACCATAAGTCTTTCAATATTAATTATATATATATATATCATTTTTAGCACATGCAATTCTCATCAATTTACTATATCAAATAGATTATCACATTTTAATACACAATCATTTAACAATATCAATGTCCATTTAATGAACTCGTGATTCATACATCTCATTTATATAATTCAATTCAATATCTCATTCCAATTCATAATCAATATCGATTATAGTATCAATTCATTTGTTTACCCCTCTTAACTCGACTCGGACTCTAACGGACATACGGATCCAACCAAAACACACCAGTTTGGCACCCAGTTCCTCATCGGATAATTCAAAGTAACAAATTGACACCCAGTGTCTCATCGACCATGCCGAAGTAATTTGGTACCCAGTACCTCATCGAATTTATCCGAAGTAACAATTTCACACCCAGTGTCTCATCGACTCGAGGTCGAAGTATCCCTGAACACTTCCAATCTTACGGCATGCCAACTATATCCGACTCAGCTCGATACAGTTAATAGGATTTCAATTCACTTTTCAAATTCCACAATTTTCCAATATTCAAAATCACAAATCCACATACATTCAATTCAATAACAATCAATATTCCTTATACCATTGTTTTCATGAATTTCGTGTATATTTATTTTGATAACAATTCATAATCATGAATGTACATAATTACCAGAAAAGTTTCATTTACATGAATTTTCCATGTCACTAACCAAGTCTTTCTGAATTGGAGAACGACTTACGAATATGAGTTCATCGTTCTCTTTGTGCCATAACCCAGTTATGGTCTTTTCATTAAAATGCCATAGCCCAACTATTGTCTTACATTTAAACATTGCCATGGTCCAACTATAGTCTTATCCCTCAATTCCTCATCTGTTACAAACGGTGGTACTCAAATCCCGCCTTCCATTAAATCCGAACATTTACTTTATTTTCATTATATAATAATATTTAATGTTTTTAACAAATAGTTTAAATAAATATATAATACCATCCATCAATTCAATATAATTATCAAAGTTCAACCATACAAACTTACCTGGGAATATTTGTAGAATTCGTAGAAATTCAATGACTAGTCTGTTAATTTCTATTTTCCCCGTTTATCTTCGGTTTCTTAATCTATAATATAAAATTACTCATTCATTAGCATATATTCCATTTCTATTTCACCTTACAATTTATACCATTCAATTTTAAAAATTACACTTTTACCCCAAATTTTTACAATTTTTACAATTTAGTCCCTGTGCAATTAACCCATCAATTGAGCTAATTTTTTCTCAATTTAAAATTTACCTAATTATTTTAGGCTACCATACAACCATTAATATTCATAATTTTAATACCAAGCCCTAATTCTTAACTTTTTCACAATTAGGTCCTAAAATCAATTTATATTGAAATTACTTGATAAAATCATCATATAGTGAAATTAAAGCTTCAAATCCATGACAATTCATCATAAAATTGTTGCACTCATTCATTGTAACTTTCAAAATCACTCATGGAATCAAAAACAAATGAATTCAATAGTTGGACCTAATTGTAAAAGTCCAAAAACATATAATTTTCAAGAAAAAAGCAAGAATTGAACTTAATTGAAGCTAAAATATGAAATACCAGCTCAAAACCTCTTCAATGGCTATTTTTGACAGAAAATTGATGAAGAAAATGTCTAGAAACTATTAACATAACATTTGGTCATATAAACTTTATTTTAATTCCAATTTTGTCCCTAATCACATAAATATCTTTGATTTTTCCATGTTATGCCGCCTCAGCCATTTAAGATGGTCCATTTTCCCTTTTAGTTCTCCTTTATTTACCATTAGGCTATTTAATCACTTTAGCAAGTCTTGTACCTTTTTCAATTTAGTCATTTTTAATTAATTGACTACCGAAACGTTAAAATTTTCTGATGAAACTTTAATACTAACTCAATGGCACTCCATAAATATTTTTAAATTCGAGGTCTCGATACCTCGTTTTTGACCCAATTTACCTAATAAATTCTTTTAATTCACAAAATCCACTAATTCAAAAATACTTCTAAAATCACACTTATCTAATATATTAATTTATTAAATTTTTGAACTCACTTGTAAGATTTAGTGATCCCAAATCACTGTTTCTGACACCACTGAAAATCAGGCTATTACAAAATGTGTGCAAAACCCAAGTGGAACGTGGCAGCAAACTAATGACGTACTCAGTTCCGTAAGACGTTCCCTAATTTGGCAAGTAATGGTAAGTGTTACTCGAAATTAAGTGTTGAGACTTAATTAGTTATTAATATTGAGCTCAATTCAATTAATTCATCATTCAGTGAAAAACTTGTTATTGAATTTTTATTGTAATTCGGTAAGGTTTATGTTTTAAGACTATGAGTTTACTAAGCTTTCATAAGTTTACTTCTGTATGTTGATGTTCTTTGTAGATTAACAAGAGTTCGGAGGATCGGATCATCACATTGGGCCATACTATCAATATTTCACCGGTAGATTTTGTATTGCAATTTAAGGTTTATATGGCATGTTAGGATGGAATGAAAACAAAGTAAATTCAAAATATGGTTACGAATGACTTTTATACATATATGTTAGTTTATGTGTATGTATTTATTAGTATATAATGGTGGTTAATGATTGAAATAACATAGTAAGTTTATGTAAATAAGTAGTGTAGTTATAGATTTGGCTTACCATATAAGTTATTGATTTGATTTGGTTGTGGATTTGGAGTATATTGGTACATGAAAGTATTGTATGCAGGTTGGTTGTGTAAAGGGTGAGAAAAGTGGCCTTAAAATGGTCTATTTTCGTCCACAAGGGTAGTGTGTCTTGACCGTGTGTGACACACGGCCTGGCTTATGGGCATGTGTTACAGTCGTGTGTCCCCTGCACCTAAAAATTGAGAAATAGAATAACAAGAATTGAGCACACGGGCAGAGACACGGGCGTGTGTCTCAGTCGTGTGAGTGACACGGCCTTGGACACGGGCGTGTTACATGGCCGTGTGAAAATTGCACCTAATTTATAAAAATTAAATCAAACACACGACCTAGCACACGAGCGTGTGACATGGCCGTGTGACCTAAATTTCTTCATGCCTTATAAGTTAAAGAGTTACACGGGTTAGGGGCATGCCCGTACCTCTAGACCATACGGGCGTGTGAGCACTGTACATAAGGAAAATTTTGTAAATTCGCCAAAAATTCTCAGGGTTTCCGATTTAGTCCCGAATCGTTTCTACAGTTCATATTGGGCTTCGAGGGTCCATTTAATGGACAATATGAATGTTTTCGTATATAATTAGTATTTTTACTCAATGTGATCTGTAATGATTCCGTAAACTCTGGTAATACTCCGTAACCCTGTTCTGGCGACAGATACGGGTTAGGGGTGTTACAATACTAACACCTATCTCAAGTTTTGCAGGTAGTCAGGTAGTGATCTCTACTAACTCGTACATAACTCTTCACGGAGGGTGATGACAAAATCCCAACATAAGGATGACACCTTCGGTTGTTGACAGTTTAGATTGGCTACCCAAAGGATGACACTTAGAAGACAATACTTCTCCCAGAGATCTCTCTGTAAACAATTTGAAATTTGAGCAATTGAGGTTTTTTTTTTTTTTTATATCTCAAGTAAATAATTAGTATAATTTATCAACAAGTGGATGGAAGTAACGGAATTATACTTTTTTTCTCAGGCATTTGAACTTGTTTAAATATCGTCATTGTTGGAAAGGTTTTTATCTAAATATTATCCCGATCCAAATAACATTGATCTCAGATCATAAAGTGAATGAAAGCAACCGTGATTAACAAAATTACTACAATTTGAATACAATAAAATATTTTTTTTTTCTTCTCATTTTTATTGGCGAAAATTACATGTTTTAAATATACTAAACTATTGATTGATTTATGTGAATGTGTTTGAGAGGTCCTTATATTGTAATGACTTGATCAAACTAGTCCTACTACTATTATATGGATAAATTTAGACATTGTATAATTAAAATTAATCAAATAAAATTAAATTAGAATAGAGTTAATATTTACTATTTAAAAAATATCGTTTGTTATTTAAGAGAGTTAATACTTTTTAAATTTTTTTATAATTCTATAAAAAAATCTTCTGTTTAAATAAAACTATATTTGAAAAAAAATATTTTGAAAATATTTTTTACATCATAATATTAGCTTTGTTATAATTTAAACTTGTATGATTTTTTTAATGCTACAACTCTCCAAATCAATAATTCGTAAGTATTAATGTGTGGTTGGATAGATTTAAAAATTAAATGTTAAAAAATTAACGGTTTGAATTCTTTTAACATTGAATTTTATAAGTATTAAATTTATATTAGAATATTGTTTGGAATAGCAATAAAATTAAAGGTAAATTATATAAATGGTCACTTGATTATTGAAAATATTCTCATAAATCATTCGACTTTAAAAAGTTACAAAATAATCATTTAATTGTTAAATACTTAACAATTAGCTGATGTGATTGTTATGTTAATGACTTATTTTTTTAACATTTATTTTTAATACACATCATTTCCATGTCATATAATAATTAAAAAAATATTAACCCAAATTACTCACCTGTCCCACTCCCCTCCCTTCCTTGGTTCATGGTGCTGGAGGTCTAAACAAGAATGTTTCTCCCACGAGTTGAAATCTTGTGAAATAATGTGGATGATTTATCAAAATTTTAAACTCAATAATCTTAATTAGTAAGATAAGGTTATTATGGAAGAAAAATGTTAAGACATAATTAGAAAGGCAAAATATTCTATATACTAACACTGCAAAAAATTAAAAAATGTATACTGTTTGTAAAATAAAAAAAAATGTACCAAATCATAACCTAATTAGAAAACTTTAGTGTAACTACAAAATAAAAAAGTTGTTCGTTCTTAAAAAAAAAAAATTTTAATCATTAAATTAAAGTATAAGTGAGATGTTAAGACTATTTAATTAGTTTGTTCACTAAACTATCCTTTATTTAAGAAAAAAATGAAAAAAAATATGGTCAAATTTGGACAGGTTTGCTAACAAATTTAGATTTTAATATTGAATAATAACGGTTCACAATGTTTTATTTAGAGAGAAGAAAAACTACAGTGCTTCACCATGTAAAAGATGCGATGCAGGAGCACCTTGTCAACAGCTACGGTCCAAATTGAAGAAAATGGATTTAAGCATAATTTCGATTTGGGCTTTCACATTTTAATGGGCCATAATATGAAGATCCAAACTTCTTAAACAAGTAAAAACATGCCCCTGTTTTGGGGAAACTTAAGCATTGCCATTATCTTCAAGAAATGGGTAATCAGTGTAACCAATGACTGGATCAGATGTATAGAAAGTACTCCTGTCATACTTATTAAGAGGGGCACCAAGCTCAAATCTCCTTGGCAAATCCGGATTGGCCAAAAACAATCGACCGTAAGCAACAAGATCAGCTCGGTTCTCAGCCACAGCATCGTTTCCGTCATCTCTACCATAGCCCCCAGCAGCGATGAAAGTGCCATTAAATGCCTTTCTCATTGGCACAAGACTTTGAGAACATTCACCCACTTCCATCCCTATTTTAATTCTTGGCTCCACCATATGGCAGTAGAGAATTCCGTATTTGTTCAGGGCCTCAACCATGTAGAGGCCTAATGCTTGTGGATCAGAGTCCACTGACTCCATGAATTCTGTATAGGGAGATAGCCTTATTCCGACTTTATCTGCTCCTATTTCATTGGCAACAGCTTCAACTATCTCTAAGGCAAACCGGCATCGGTTTTCTAATGAGCCCCCATATTGATCTGTCCGATCATTCACTTGATCTTTCAAAAACTGTTCTATTAGGTAGCCATGAGCTCCATGAATCTCAACTCCATCAAAACCTATAAATCAGCCACCAAAATTAGCACCCATTTTATAATTTTAACGAATCCGAGACATCCGTTTTTTAATTCAGAAACTAGGAAAAAGAACATACCAGCTTCCATAGCATTCCTTGCTGCAATTCTGAAATCATTGACAATCTGGGGAATTTCATCAGTCCGTAATCGCCTCGGAGGTGAGAATTCCGCAACATCTACTCCACTAGCTCGCAGTTGTGGTGTCAAAGCCTTATCAGTACAGGAGATTGGAGCTTGTCCATTTGGCTGAAAACCTGTAAACATTTGCAAATAATAAACTATTACATGGTGCCCAATGCCATCACATGAATATCACAATTCACCAGAAAAGAATCACGTGAGGCCATGCTATCTGGAAATAAAGTTACAAAACAAACTTTGGGTATCAAAAAGTAGTATTTATCTGGATTCAAAACCTACGTTTTCCTTTTATATAATTTGGCTAGAACCCTTACATCATAGCATGGAGCAATAAAGTATCGGAGATAAGAATTCAGACATTAGGGCATTCATTTTTCAATCATCCATTCACTATTGAATTTTCATGTAAATGTCACTGAATTTGGTCACAGAAAGAGAAGACTAAATGGAGGTGTTGTAAGAGAAGAAGAAGAAACCTCTATTTGAAACCCTTCCAACATGCCAAATCTGACAAAAGAAAATTCCACCTTTCGCATGAACAGCATCAACAATGGGTTTCCAGGCCTCAACTTGCTCTTTCGTCCATATACCAGGTGTATCTTGATACCTTCATTAATTTGGGGAAGGGGTGTGTCATTAAATTGATTTTTGAGGTTTAGAAAAGAAAGAGAGCCAAATTTCAACTTTTTGAGATTGATTACCCTTGAGCTGTATCAGAAACTCCAGTAGCCTCAGCCAGCAAAAGACCTCCTTTGGAAGTCCTCTGGGAATAGTATAGAATGGCATGTGGTTGAGGAACATTATTGTAAGATCTTTGTCTAGTCAATGGAGCCAATACAATTCTGAAACAAGACAAAGAGAGGTAAAATTATGAAGCTAGTCGGTCGATTGCCATTAATATTTTACAGAAAAAAAGTTGCGCGAATTGGGATTTTCAACTAAACAAAAATATGCTGATTCAATAGGAAATGAGGGTTGAGATTTTGCATCAGAAATTATACAAACAATATAATGGGAACCAAAAAGCTAGGAAGAATGCAAAACTCCTGTTACTGAGAACTCAGAAAAATGGGTTTGTTGCAATAATTACCTATGAGAAAGATTGAATTTGCCAAGTTTGTAGGGGGTGAGAAGAGGTTGAATGGTGGTATCTTCCATTTCAATTAAATTGAATAAATGGGTATAAATTGATTCTGCTTGTAAGAAGGAGTTAAAACACTTGTTTTGGTTATGCAAATTTGCCGAGATATGGAATGGGATAATGGATGGAGGGGTATATATAATAAAGCAGGGAGAAAGGTCATGTAGATGATGACGAGGGAGAGTACGTTAGCAGTGTGTTGTAATTTACCTTTTTGTGTTTTGCATCCTTGGGCTCGCCCCTGTTGACCAACGCTACACTCCCTCGCCCCTCCTTCCTTTAAAATCTATACCCATGCTTTTAAAATGAAACCGGCGGTTGGTAATCATCTATTTTTAATTTCATCGGTTTTATTGCATAAATATTAAAATAAAAACTGTATATTGCAAAAAAAGAACGGATACTATTAGGCTGATTTCACTGAAAATGATTATAAGAAAATAATTTTTGAAAAATAACTTTTACACAAAGTAGCATCTGTTCATAATTTACTAAATTTTCTATAAAAATATTACAAAGTTCTTTATACTAATAGTGTGATTGCATTCTACTATTTTTATTAAAAAATAGATTTTTTTTATGTTAGATGAAAAAACAAATTAATATTTTTGTTAGAAATCTTATCCATTTTTACTATAAAAAAACTTGCATGGTTCACAAAATAACCAGACAATTAAACGTAGTTTGCCAATGTATAATATTTTGTATAAGGAACAATTTTTAACCGTAAATTGCATTGTAGCCCCACAAAACCCCTATTCTATATTGTGGATTGCATCTTAGCTCCTCTATTGAAAAAATAGACAAATTAACCCATGCCCGTTAGATGAGGTAGCAAAATGACCATTTCGTTAAAATTTGATGTTTATATATAAGGTACGATAACAAATTTAACCCTCAATCTTTACACATTTATTCAATTTACTCTTTTGTTGGAAGTAAATTAAAAAAATTAAACTAATAAGGTTAAAGGGTCAAAACTAATAGCAAAAATTTAAAAAAAAATAGTTAAGCCCTTTTAAAATTTAAAAATGATTGAAAAATCATAAAAAAATTAAAAAATTAAAAAATTATTAAATATAAGATTTAAAAAAAATTGACCCCTGCGCTTTTATTGGATCGGTATTATTATTTTTAATAAAAATTCTATAATTTTTTTATAAATTTCATTTATAATTTTTATGATTGTTTGAATAATTTTAAATTTTAAAAGGGCTTAATTGATTTTTTTATAATTTGTTACTAAGGCCTTTTTGATCTATTGGTCTTATTAGTTTAAAATTTTTTTAACTTACATCCAACAAAAGAGTAAGGGTCAAATTGAATAAATTTGTAATGGTCGATGGTTAAGTTTATTATTATACCTTATATATAAACACTAAATTTTAACGGAGGGGTTGTTTTGCTCTCTTATCTAACATACGTAAGTTAATTTGCACCGCTTTTTAGTACAAGGGCTAAAATGTAATTTAAAATATATGATATAAGGGTTTTGTGATAATTTTACCAACAAAATATAATCCAATAGAAAAGATGAACAGTCGACTAATTGAGACAACTTGAGGCTCATAATAAATGTTTTTTAAAATATATTTTTAAATCTTAAAACTAAATAAATTTTACCATTTTTACCTTGATTATATAAATTTTAATTGTCATGATAATAATCCTTTGTATAGATTCTATGATAGGCAAGCCTAACGTCATTGATGAGATAGTCCGTCCATCCCTTAGCCGTCAATGACCACCTTTGCTTTTGTGATCACAAATAATTCTTCACTACCACACAAATTTAAAAATGGTTAAATTCCGACTTAAATTTAAATTGTAATATTTTTTAAATTAAATTGATGGTCGAATCAGTTGAAATAACACTGAATTGATTTTAAAGTTTAAGTTTATATGATTTTTTTTCTAAAAAAAGATTTTGAGTTCATATTTGTTTGTATTTGTAGGTTTAAGGGTTTTATTTTATTTTATTTTCATTATTGTGAACTTTTTGTGTTGACTGAGGAACCGATTTCTTTAGGATAAGTCATGTCTTCAAAGTGTCGTCTTTGGGGTAGTTGATTCGAACCATCAACAATTGAATGTATTATCATCGTGTCAAGGTTTTGTCATCACCCTCCAAGGAGAGCCATATACGGTTCATGAAATGGAGGCACATTGATCGGTGGAGATCGATACCAACAAGACTTGAGATAACTGTTAGTATTGGACGAGTTAATAATTATGAAAGTGCCTAGGCACGCCGTAGCTCGAACCACCAACCAAGGCCTTAATGCACAAACCTGGCTCAAGTGGCATAATTATTCACACTCAATACTAACACCTATCTCGAGTCTTGCATGCGCCAATCTCTACTAACTAAGGCACCCCTCACCATGAACCGTACACAACTTTCCATGGAGGTGGGGACAAAACCATGGCACAAAGACAACACCTTCGATTGTTGACGATTTGGATTGCCTGCCCAAATGACGATACTTCGGAAACAAGATTTCTCCGAGATATCCCCCATTTGAAATTTGTGTCATTGAATTTTTTTTTCTTTTTATATCTCAAGTAAAAAATTAGTATAATTTATCAACAAGTGGATGCAAATAATAGAATTATACTTTTTTGGGGCATTTGAACAATTATACTTTTTGGGGGCATTTGAAAAAGTGGATGATTATTAAGTTTAAATCTTGTCACTGTTGGGAAGGTTTTTACCTAAATATTATCTCAACCCGATTAAGATTGATCTCATATCATAAAATGGATAAAAGCAATTGTAACACCCCTAAGCCGAATTCATCGCCGGAACAAGGTTATATAGCATTACCAGAGTTTACAAATCATACAGACAGAAAATGAAAGCATTCATATAAAAAAACCAATCAAAACCATACATATTGTCCCTTATACGAGCCCTCAAGGCCTAAAATACGTGTTAGAAACAAGTCGGGACTAGATCGGGTACTCAAAGAATTTTTTGGAAAACATTGAGTTGCAGGAGACACACGGTCGTGGGACTCACACAGTCAGGAGACATGCCCGTGTCTCAGGCCGGTAGGCATTTAAAATAGGGACACACGGCCGTGTCCCAGCCCGTGTCCATGCCCGTGTAACTCCCTGACTTAGGCCACACGCCCGTTTGCTAGGCCGTATTGAACATACTGACTTGCGCAGTATTAAAGATACAGGGGACACACAACCGTGTCACTAGGCTGTGTGTCACACATGGCTGAGACATACGCCCGTGTGGACAAAAATAGGCCATTTCCATGTCGCATTTCTCACTCAATTTGACATCAACTTAACTCAACATTTTTGAACATCAACAAGCCATAACAAGGCATTTAAAACAAGCCAAAATCAAGTCTTAACACATGAAATATCACCACATACAACCAATATGCCCTTAGGCACCTCAATTGATAACTTAAAAACATGTCAACCAATTATCCAAATTTACCTAGATAACCAAATACATATATGCATATCCAAAACACATTTTACTTTCTTTCATTCTACCATATCTGTAACACCCCTCACCCGTATTCACGGTCAGAATAAGGTTACGAGGTATTACCGATCTATACATACCATTTAACATACATAACACATACATTTATGCATTCATTCAAATACACCATTCAATCATAATCATATTGTCCCTTATAAGGGCCTACGAGGCCTTAAACATGTTTTAGAAATGGTTCGGGACTAAACCAATAAATATGAAAATTTTGGAAAAATTAGAAATTTTTCTAACATACAAGGGTCACACACCCGTGTGAACAGGCCGTGTGCCTCACACGACTCCATACATGCCCATGTCCCAGGTCATGTGAAAACAAGGCATACATACTGACTTGGGTCACACGGCTGACCACACGGCTGACCACACGCCCATGTGCCCTTCGAAATGGCTACACAAGCCCGTATGCCAGGCTGTGTGCTAGGTCGTGCCAATCCTATAGGGTATACTGACTTATGCAACATGGCCAAGTCACACGCCCGTATGCTAGGTCGTGTGCCATTTAGGGGGTATACTGACATGTGCCACACGGCCAATCACACGCCGGTGTATGAGGCCGTGTGGAGCATACTGACTTCAATTCAATTTCAACACCAAGGGACACACGGTCGTGTAACATGACCGTGTGTCGCACACGGCTGAGGCACGTGCCCGTGTCTTTGCCCTTGTGGACAAAAATAGGCCATTTGCATGGCCAATTTGCCACCCTTTTCTCATGCACACCTAACAACCAAAATGGTACCATTTCATCATACAATAGGCAGCCAAAATCATCATTCAAATGCATCATTTATACCATGTAAAATTCAACCAAATTCAATACTCAATTACATACCAAATACCTATTCAAATTTTATATCATCAAGCATTCATTCACAAGCACATAACTTTTCAAACTATCAACTTCAATCACACCATATAGTTCATTTACCAAACTCAAAATATAACCATTTGAACATCTATAATACCTTAGCCACATTTATACTAAAACATACCAAAATAAGCCATCATTCATGGCTACATATACAAAGCAAACATATTCATTTACAATCCAAATCTCATGGCTATATTTACAACCAAAGTACTACAACTAGTCTATACATGTCATATACCATATATACATAGCTTCAAAAGTACCAAAATAGATGATCGATAGTGCGATGAAGTCTCTGACGATTCACGGATCCGAGCTAGTTTTGATTATCTATAAGACAGGAAAGAACACACAAAGTAAGCTTTAAAAGCTTAGTAAGCCATATACAAATAAAATTACCTCATGAAACAACATTATTTCCATCAAATATACAAATAATGAATAAGCACATATAAATTCACAAACCTTTCCCAATGTATACATATTCAATATCATAAGTGAATTCATAAAATACTTCCCTTTTCAATACTTGTATGAATCTCGTACGTACCTGAGTCACTTAACTCAATCGCACATTCTTTCTCGACTTGACTTTGCCCGTTGAACCTTTTGGAATTGTTAAGGATACTCGAAAATCATATATAGCTCGTACAATGACATATCCCAGATATGGTCTTACATGTTATCACATATCGATGCCGATAGCCCAGCTATGGTCTTACACGAAATCCAATAACGATGCCAATGTCCCAAACATGGTCTTACACGTAATCACATAATGATGCCAATGTCGCAGACATGGTCTTACACATAATCACATCTCGTTAATCCTAATGTCACGACATTCGTATCCTATACTATTCCTAAGGTTCGTACGGGACTTGTGGATATTGTAACCTTGTCGATTTTTACTCGTATTTGATCATTCAACATTCATAGCAGTTCAAGGACAAATAAACATATATAATTCAATTTAAAGATATTTATTTGCATATGATCTTACCTTGTATTCGGGATAAACGGACTAGATCGACTATTCGATAACCTTTGATTTTCCCTGATCTAAATCTGATTTCTTTCGTTCTTGATCTATATACATTAAAAATTAACTCATTTATTCATCAAATCATTCAATTCAATCCACAAACACATATTTGGGCATTTTTACACTTTAACCCCTAAATTTTTACATTTTTACAATTTAGTCCCTATTTCACAAATACACAAAATTCATGAAATTTCATTAAACCCAAGCCTAGCCGAATTTCATATAGGTCCCTAGCAGCCCAAAATTTTCATTTATTTCACATTTTAACCCCTCAATTTTCATATTTTACAATTTAATCCCTATTTGACATTTTTGTTAAAAATCACTTTACAAAACATGAAAATCTATCATCAAACTTTCATAATCTATCATCAAACCTCAAGATACTCAAGTATTCAACAATGGCAATATGACAATTCTTTAACAGTTTCAAAAATTAAGGTACGGGCTAGTTAGAATACAAAGCAACGATCTCAAAAACGTAAAAATTATCAAAAATCGAGCTCAAACCGTGCCTTAATCAAGCTATGTATGTGCTGAACCCTAAATGTTCATCAATGGCTTCTTTTCCTCTTCAATATTCGGCCAAAGGGAGAAAAGATGGACAAAAATTCATTTTGTTATGTTTTAATTAACCTTTATTAACAATTTACAAAATTAACCTTAATGACATTTATTAATTACACCAAATGCCATGCCATTATCATCCATTATCATAATAATGGGTTACTTACCACACAAGGACATTAACTTTAAAGTTCTATAGCTATTAGACGCCTTTAGCTAATAGAATAATACTTTTGCATTTTACGCGATTTAGTCATTTTTCTCAAATTGACTATTCAAACAATAAAATTAGCTTACGAAAATTTCACACATACATGCTATCATGCTGTAAACACATAAAATAATACTAAAAATAATTTTCTGATATTAGATTTGTGGTTTCGAAATCACTGTTCCGATTTAGCTAAAACCGGGCTATTATAATATCAAACACATATAAAATATGATAATGTCACATATATACACATCAAAATATACCAAACACAAGCCATTCAAATGGCTAGTCTCAACAAAACATTTATATGCCAACATTGGCCAAAATAACCTATACATGCCATTATAATCAGAATTAACTTACTAAAAGTACCCAAAAGACCCGATGGATAATGTGATATAGCTCCAATAAACTTCCAATCCGAACGAGCTTCTGAATTACTATAAGACACAGAAAATAACACAGAGTAAGCATTTAAGCTTAGTAAGTTCGTATAACACGGAATTTAACTTACCATATATCCTTACAATAGGTAAGTAAACATAGCATATCTCAACCAATTTGGTCAAAGCCTAAACACATGATCACCAACATATTAGTCATGAAAATCACATATAAGATCCAACACACATGATTGAATTCATCAAATAATCACATTTCATGTTTTTCATATAAATACCAACAATAGTTCATATCAAACGCATATAATCTCATAACAGAATTGTGCCCGTTGAACCATTTAGAATATCATTGGATACTCGGGTAGTACACACGAGGTGTACTGAATTGTAATATGTCTATTCATATACATGTAAGCTCATACGAGCTATAAACAGTAAGCTCTTCCGAACTGAACAACGGGAAGCTCATGCGAGCTGAGTAATGGGAAGCTTATGCGAGCTAAGTATCGAGAAGCTTATAAGAGCTATGGTGTGTCCGCAACACATATAGGACCCCAACCAAATCGGTAACCCTAATGACATGTCATTTGTATCCTATGAATTCCTACGGTTCAAACGGGACTCGATAATTGTCGGATATACAATCGATATTTATACATGGCAATTATACAAATCACATACATATAATTCAATATAAAACATATAAATATACACTTTAATTACACGAATTTACCTCGACAAATGTACGTAGATACGAAGGAGACTAATCCTATATTTTTCCTTTGCCTCGATCTAACTCCATACTAGTCTAACTGGATCTATATTAATGAATTTAACTCAATTCAATATAATTCATATTCAATTTAGTCCAACACACATTTTAAATAAAATTACTATTTTGCCCCTATACTTTTAATTCTTTGCAATTTAGTCCCTCGGCTCAGAAAATGAAATTCATACAATTTAATCCTTACTCAAGCCTAGTCAATTTTATACATATTAATAGCAGCCCATGTGTTTCACAAAAATCACAAATTTTACCATAAATTTATCATATTTTTCAATTTAATCATTAATTGAACATTTCATCAAAATTCTCTTTACAAAAGTTGTTTATCTAACAACAACCTTTCATTTTCTATCATCAAACTTCAAAACTAAAATATTTTTATTTATAGCAAAACTCTAATACTTTAACAATTTTGCAAATTAACCCCTGAGATAGCTAGATTAAGCTACTACGACATCGAAAACATAGAAATCATAAAAAATGGGACAATAATACATACCTAATTGAGCAAAATAAGCTTGCTAATATCTCAAGCTTCCATGGCTAGGTTTTCTCTCTTTTTCTTTTATTTTTAATGGAAAATGATGATAATAGTTTATTTTATTTTATTTAATATCACTTTAATCACAAATTTCCAAAATTAACCTTAATGTTTCATGAAATTTCCAATGATGACTATTCATGCTTATCCACTAAGCATTTTAATGGTCTATTTACTATATAAGGACCTCCAATTTCAAATTTTATAGCTATTTAATACCAATAGCTATTAGAACTCAACTTTTGCACTTAATGCAATTTAATCATTTTCATCAAATTAGGTATGTAAATAGTAAAATTTCTTAACAAAATTTGTATACGGTATTTCTATATACTATAGACCATATAATAATATTAAACTAAATTTTTTTCCGACTCCGGATTTTTGGTCCCGAAACCACTGTTTCGATTTTGTTGAAAACGAATTGTTACAACAATTGTGATTATACTTTTAAAAATTACTACTATTTGAATACAATAAAATATTATTAGCTTTTTTCTTCTCATTTTTATTGGCGAAAATTATATGGTCTAAATATACTAGACTATGGATAGTTTTATGTGAATGTATTTTAGAGATCTCTTTATTGCGAGGACTTGATCAAATTAGTTCCACTACTATTAGATAATCAATTTAGTCATTATATAGTTAAAAAGAATCAAATAAGGCAAAATTAGAATAGAGTTAATATTTATTGTTTAAAAATACCATTTGTTGTTTAATAGAGTTAATACTTTTTAAAACTTTTATGATTCTATAAATAAAATCTCTTAAAACTATATTCGAAGAAAATAATTTTAAAATATTTTCTATACAATAAATATTATTTTTTTAATGCTACAACTCTCGAAATGAATAAATTGTAAGGCAATTTGACAATTAGATGCGTATTTACATTTGTTTATTTTAAGCTTTAAATCAGCCTAAAACAGTAGTCTACTTCCGTGGTTGAAGTTGGTTGCGAATTCTATTTTCTATGCTTAATATCTTAATGTCAAAAATATTAATGTGTGGTTGGAGAAAATTTCAAATTAAAAATTTTAAAATTAATAATGTTGTTTGGAATAGTCAATAAAAAAAAAGTTATATAAATTTTCACTCGATTATTAAAAAGTTTTATTTAATTATTTAATTTTAAAAAATTATAAAATTATTATTCAATTAACCTTTTTATTTTTGCAAGTTCAAATACGTTAAATACTTAACCGTTGGCAAATGTGGTTATTAAATTAATGACTTGTTTTTTTAATATTCGTTTTTAATACACATCACATACTAATTAAAAAATTATTAACCCAAATTATCCACTCTATTCCTCACCCCTCACTTGGACATTAGAGGTTGGTTCATGGTGCTGGAAGTAGGGGTGTTTAATCGGTTAACCGACCCGAACTACCATTAATTAAATTAACTGTTCTTTTTAAATCTTTAACCGTTAATCGAATTGAATTTTTTTCAAAAAAAATTAACTGAACCAAACTTTATTGGTTAATTTTGTCGGTTAACTGAATTAACCGAAATTTATATGGGTTACGTTCATGGTAAGAAATAAAAAATTGAAATTAATAATAAAGTTTCTAATAATCGAGTAGATATTTATAAAGTTCATCTTATGTCGTGTGAAAAAATAAAATTGTTTTCAAATAATATTATTTTCTTTAAAAATTATTATTATAATATTTTATTTTATTTTACATCATTTTAAATAAAAGTTAAATATAATAATATAGACATTTCACTTGTTAACAAAAACTAAGAGATAATTTATTTCTAATATATATTTAAATCAACTTAACCTTTTATAAGTAATTGTTTACTTACTTTATCTTATTCAATATTTAAAAAAATTATTTATTAAAAAATAATAAAGTTATGAAATCCATTTTAAAAAAGTAAATGTAAAAATTAAATAAAAGATTATCAAACACAGTGTGGTGATACCAATTTCATAGTTTTTTCATGCATACTTTTAAATATAATCTGCCAAAAGGAGTACACAAAATTTTTTATTATATAATAACTGTAACACCCCTTAACCCCAAACCGTCGCCGGAATAGGGTTACGAGGCATTACCAGACATATCAGACTATTTACAAATAATTCACAAATAAAATAACATTTATAGTATAATTATTAAATAAGTCCCTATAATAGACTTTCAAAGCCCAAAACATTTATTAAAAGTAGAATGAGACTTATTCGAATTTTCTAGATTTTTTTTTAAATCCTATAAAAATTCGGCAGCATTTCTATTTATTTTTACCTAACTCCCCCTGCAAATTCAAACCAAAACAACCAATACCAAATTTATCATTTTATAACTTCATATCATTTTCCTCATCTAAAACATTATAATCATTTATATACAACCAAAATCATTTAACTTTATGTATGTTTATAATTCATATAACTATCTAGTACATGCCACTTAACAAAAAGGAAGAAATTCATCACCAAAATCTTCTTGTTGGAGTTGGGTTTGTTTTGGATGCTGGACCGGATCCGAAACTCTAATGACCTGCGCACGGAAACAACCGTACGTTGAGTATTTCATACTCAGTGGTATTACTATAAATCAAAATTATTTAACATTAATAAATTACAAACATCACCATAAACTTTATAAATTATTAAAACTAATTATACATAATTATATATATATCACTTCATAAATCTTAAATTCACATTTCATTTAACACATACTAATTCAATTCATAATTTAACACGTACATTCTTTCACATACCTTTCAATAGAGCCAAATCAATTCATCTCATT
The DNA here is from genome assembly GCA_005393395.2 of Gossypium australe. Taxonomy (NCBI): domain Eukaryota; kingdom Viridiplantae; phylum Streptophyta; class Magnoliopsida; order Malvales; family Malvaceae; genus Gossypium; species Gossypium australe. The sequence goes on from CM016626.1 coordinate 15,764,379, forward strand.
TTCAAAGTTCCATTTCAATTATTTACCCTATTAACAATGCTCGGACTCTGACAGATACGTGGATTCCACCCAAGCACACCAAAATATCCAACCCAATCACACCCGGAATAATATAAATCCTCCATAACACACCAGTATAATATAACCTCCAAAACACGCCAATATATCATATCCTCCCAAACACACCAATAAGGCATTAAATGCCTCTTCAGATAAACCGAAGCATATAATAACAGAATCATCTTCTCGGCCGAGCTACAAATCTCCTCATCACATCACAAATCCAATGGCATGCCATTTGTATCAAATCTAGTCCGACAAGTTAATAGGGTATTCAAATCATTTCTCAATTCAATTTTTAATTCAATTCAAAACACACCTTTCATTTTAATACATTTTCCACTTTCTAATTACTAAACAATTTAAATACTCAAACATATTCACACTTCATCTCAGTTTCATTCATGTCAATAATAATACTTACCTTATAAATTACTTACCATACATATGAATTTAAATATAACATTAACTAAATAATAGTTTGAATTATAGTAATACAAACCCGAAATACAAGTTTACTCCTCCACGATATTTTCTTTTCCCTTGGATGCCGATGCCTCGTTTTCCTTGTTAACTACGAAAATAATAATTTACATTATTAATTACAGCATTAAATTACAATAAATAATGAATTTTATTCAAGTTCTACTCTTCCTCTTCCTTCTACATTCTTTATACACAATTCTATTATTTACTTATAAGTTCTTTCAAAGTTGTCTGCCTGAGTCATTGTCACTAAATTATCTATATCTCGAGTTACAGAATTCCGAATTAAGATCCGTAAATTTTATATGAAACTAGACTCATATATATACTTTCCATAAAATTTTCAGAATTTTTGATTTAGCCAATAAGTACAGTTTATTCTTTGAAATCACCCCTATTCTGTTGTCTGACAGTTCTGACCACTCTTTGCTAAAATTTAATTATCTTTTTTTACAGAATTCAAATGATGTTCTAGTTTGTTTCTTATAAAACTAGACTCATTAAGGAATCTAACCATATAAATTATGTCCCACAATTAGTTTTGTACAATTTTTAATGATTTTTACAAGTCAGAACAGGGGATCTCGAAATCACTCTGAACCAGTCTCACAAAAATATAAATATCTCAAAATACAGAATTTCTTTGCTTTCTCTGTTTCTTTCATATGAAAATAGACTCATTAAGGTTTAATTTCATATCTCATTCAACTTCTACTTCCATTTCTACTATTTTTGGTGATTTTTCAAAATTACTCTTCTACTGCTGTCCTAAAACTGTTTTCTTATAACTCAATTTACAATTTAATCCTAATTAAGTTTACTTATTTTCTTAACTTATTTCATGCTTTGATTCTACTTAAATTCCTTCCATAATCAACTTGACTATCTAATTCATAATAAAACCCTAATTTATAATTTCTTCCAAATTAATCCCTATAGTAGAAAACTTATAGTTTACTTTACAATTTAATCCTTTTACTAATTCTACGTAGATTTCATTTAATTTAATCCCTAATTCATCTTTTTCTTCAACATCAACTATACTTAAAAACCTAAAAACTCTTAGAATATCTACTTAGTTTCATCAAAATCTAGCTTTAAAGCTTCTAAAACATCAAAAATTAAGAAAATAGGACTTGATTGACTTAACTATTTAAACTTCAAGCTTTAAAATCCCTATTTCCCCCTTGTTATTTTCTTTTCTTCTTTCTCTTCTCTGTGTCGAGAGCTTTCTGTTACTTTCTTCTTTCTTTTTTTTTTTAAGCTTTTGCTTTTACTTCTTTTTAGTTCTTATCTACTTATTATATTATAATAATATAATATATCTAATATAAAACTATACACTAATGATATACATTATAATTTAATATAATAAAACAATAAAAATCTTAGATTTTTATCATCATTTGCCACCTCAACTTATTCCAAATGGCTTAATTTCCATTTTAGCCCTTTTTGCTTTCTTTTAATCTATATTTAGACTTTCACTCTTTATTCAATTTGATCATTTTTCCTAATTACTTTAAATTAAGCTAAATTCACTAAATAAAAATCTAATTAATCACACTATTAAACTCATAATTACTCCTAATAATTATTTGCTAACTTGATTTACTAAAACGGAGGCCCGATAATACACTTTTTCCGGTGCCCACGGATTTTGGGTCGTTACAATAACACTAAAAACTATTGCATTTACTCCGAGGGTGAAAAATAAATAAATAAATAGTTATTATTATAAAAAATTAAAAAGTCTAGATATCCGAATAATAGATAAGATGGCCCAATTTTATCCGATAATCAATGTAACAATTGGGCCTTAGGTCAAAAATCAAAAGGTCCAAAACGGCCCAAAATTTCAAAAATAAGAATTTATAGTTGATGAATTTTTATATTGTTAATGGATTATATAATGCTAAAAATAAAGTTGTTTGTATTTATTTTTAATGACTTTTAGTACCACATTGTTCATATATAAAATGTATGCAAGTTCAGCATATCAGATTGAGTTTATTTAAGTTCTTTTTGGTATTACTTTTAAAAAATTATTTTTGAGACAAAAATATTTTTAAATAAATTACTTTTTTGAGAAAAAAATATTTCTCCTAAATTAAAAATTGGTTTAAAAGTATTTTTTTCATAAACTGAAAATTTTAGCTTCTTCCTAAAAATATGTTTTTTTAAAAACATTTTTAAAAAGTATTCTTAAACTATAATAGCATTCACTAAAAATGATTTTAATCAGTATATGAAAATACCTGATTAACCTAGTGGCCTTAGTTGACATTTTTCTAGAAACTGAATGGAGAATGAATGCTCAAATTTGGATTTGAAATTGAATTTAAATACAAGGGATAAAGAGGGGCCCGCGATTTGCCCCATACTCCAATAATTTATCTTTCTTTGTTTTGGGGATCCCAGTGAGGGAAGCTCCACCAGCTCATTTGTGGGCAAATAAACAAGTTGCCATCTTGTCCTGCACCCCTACTGTTTTCCCACTCCCCAAAAAAGGCAAGGAGAGGGTAGCCAAACCTCCCCCAACAAATGTTGGTCTCAACCTCAGGCCTGCTCCTCCCGGTGTGCTTGTTTCTTCTAATATTTGGCACTGTCACCGCTACTGACCACATTGTGGGTGCTAACAAAGGCTGGAACCCTGGCATAAACTACACCCTTTGGGCCAACAATCAGACCTTCTACGTCGGAGACTTCATCTGTACTCTCTTTAACTCTCACTTCCGTTTCTATTTTGTGGTCTTCTATTATTTCACTAGTAGCGACCATTTTCAGTTTCCAGCTTTGCACTAGTTTTGCGAATGACTGGTTTATATTGGATCTAGTTTGGATACCTAGTTCACTCCCATTCTCTGCTTTAGAAAGTCTTAAACCCAAAGCTGGGTACTTTACTCTGCCTTTCCTTGCAGCTTTTAGGTACCAAAAGACACAATACAATGTGTTTGAAGTGAACCAAACTGGGTATGACAACTGCACAACGGAAGGAGCAGTAGGGAACTGGAGCAGCGGCAAGGATTTTATACCTCTCAACGAGTCCAAGAGATACTACTTCATTTGTGGCAATGGGCAGTGCTTCAACGGCATGAAGGTTTCAGTCGTTGTTCATCCCCTGCCTTCGCCCACTGCCTCACCCGCTGCCTCCAATTCATCAAACAGCTCCAACGCCGCTGGGCTGGTAATTTTGCCAAGGGGTATAACTGGTTTCAGAACTTTGGTTGTTGCCTTAGCTTCTATTTGGTTTGGATCTGGGTGGGTTTAGCAGGACTTTCAGTTGGCTGTTTAAGCTTAGGGAACTGTATTTTTTAAAAATGATTTGTGACACTTATTTTGCTTGGTTTTGTTTTTTAGCGAAATTCGGGTGGTGTTTCGTTGATGAAAATGATTAACTTGAATTCCACTAATTTGCATATTCTCTTTCTAGTGTATGAGGTTTGAATCTCAGAACCTGTCATTTTTCCCCTTCCCCTTATCTTTAGCATGTCAAATACAAGTCAATTGATTTCCAACAAACAAAGGAACACTCATACATGTGATAGATGCTGTAATAATTCATCACTGAGATAACTAGTCTCAAGGAAAGTTAACCCACACATATGGCAACAGTTCATGATGGCAGGTGGGACTCGAAAACCATGCATCTTTGTTGTGCATAATGGGTCTTGAACACTCAAGACCTCCGTTTTTGCCTTGTGCCAAGGCCTCATTGGCCAAAAATCACATTTTCAAATACGATAATATCTAGTTAAATATCTCAATATGCGACCTTGAACACCAAAATAATGGCATATATATTTCTCGGCCAACTGCTCTTGATAGATCTGTACTATAGCAAACAACTTGGTACCAGAACCACCATTGGCTGTTTCACATTATGGTATATTCCGCTTTTCACCATATACGTTAGCATTTTCTTCTGTTGAATATATATATGAAAGTTGGCCTTTTCCATTTCATCAAATTGCTCATTCTGAACTTGCACATATTTATTGGAAGAGAAAACATTACTTATATTTTTCATACTCTTTATATATCCAAATTCTCCCCTTATATTTGGTTATTAATCCATAGCTGTAAAGAAGTGCTGTCAAGCAGATATTTCTAAGATATATTTTTTTCTTTCTTCAAGGAGTTAGAAATGACATGATCATATATTGTTTCTACTTTAACCTACAAACAGGTACACATTCACTACATATCTAGAGTACTGCTTTTGGATCAACCAGCAGCTTACTTTTCTTCTGGTATTGACAGCGATATATGTCTACATATAATATATTCTGCTGGTATTGATGAGGATATGTGAAAAAAGGAGGGGAATAGTGGCAACTATACTGAACCTCGCTGAGGCAATGTTACCCTTGCGTGAAGCATGTGTATGGTTTCTTCCCCTTGAGAGCAGCCTACTTCACCTCATGCTTGTTTCATTAAATCAAAGAAAACAAAGCTTATCGGCCCAGAAAATGCCCACCACTACCAAAATGTAAAAACAATCAGGGTGGGAAGGGAAGGAAGAGGGGGTCCATGCCTATGGGGCTCATCCATCCTATTCTTTGCCAATGAGCCGAGCCAGCACCGCCTTGGTCTCCCTCTCTTTAAATTAAGGGTTTTAGGGTACGTCCTGCATTCAGAATACAATCAATGTACTCCCAAACGCGTCTTTAGATTTCAAAACATCTGTCATCCCATTCCCGACTTGTTTCCCAATTCATTAACATTTACATATTTTGTTTTTATTTGCGGTTAGTATTCAGTACCTTACACTAACAAATTTTACTCCCATAAACCATGTTCAAATATAATCACAAACTGTGGTCTATTATCTTTGTAAATATAAAGAATTCAATTACGGCATCCTAAAATAATCTTCGAGCTCCTAAAAAGTTGATGGCCATGAAAAATTGGAAGTCGCATCATTCCAAACTAAGCAAAACAATAAAATTCTTGAATATTCTGCCAAGTAATCTCTTTCTTAGATATGTTTAATCTAATAAAACCCACTCCAATTAAATTTAGGAATTTTAAAAATATGTCATTTCATTAATTCAACTTATCTAATCTAATAATTACAAGTTGATGTTAATAGATTACGGTGTAGATTTATGTAATCCATGCAAAATGACAATGAACGAGATCTTCCGCGTTAACACTGTTTTCTTGTGAGTTTCCTTTGACTGGTATCAAAGGTAATCATCACCTGGTTTTTTTATCCTTTTCTATACTGTGCTTAGCTTTAGGCCATTCTTCGTTTATGAAAAGAAAAAAAAGGCATTAGACCCATTTTGTGTGGTAACAATAAGTAGGAAGCCAGCAAACATGAACACCAAAAAAATTAATGCAGCAATCATTTCTGTCCCAAAAGCGAGTGTTAAAATTAAAAACTATACAAGTAAAACAGAAAAAAATTAAATGGGGGTGGTCCAACATCAATTAATACAAGGCGTTGATTGCCCAAAATATTGAACCCCAAAACTCCAAGATATGTCCAGGAGCATTAAATGTTGAGTTTGAATCTTTCTTATTGTTCTTTTATAGTGTCGTCACCACCTACACGTAACCTGTTAACCTTGTTTATAAAAATAGGTTGTAGCTTATGATAAAAAGTATATCTTTATGATGTAATTGTCGAAATTAGGTAAAAAGGAAAAAGCAAAGGCCCTTGCATCAAAATGCTTTTTCGGGGTCTGTGCACCGTGGATGAATAGTGAAAGCTGCAGAATGTAGCAGAGAAGATAGGGACAGTACATAAAGAAGCTTCCAGAAAAATAAGACCCCATGCAATGCATTCTTTTCCACTTCCATAAAAACGAAGTTTGTCGTGTGATTAGTGCAAGACTGAGGAAATTAAATGGATTCCAAAAATACTTCACCATACCATTCTAGCTTGAATCCTTGTTCGGACCTCTTTCCTATATGCAACTTATAATGACCATACTGTTTTCCTACCTACTCAATACTCATATGAAATGTCATACTTTGAAAGGCAAATTTGGTAGAAAAGGATCTTCACTTTAGGCATCAATATATGCCTCAAGTTAGTATGGGAAAAAAAGTTACAAGTAATTTATATAATATACACACAACATAATCATCATGACACACGCACCTTCAGCTCCCCCATTTGAAGTAAAAGCTTGCAATCAATATCATCTAATCCTCCATTACACTCATCAATAGTCACCAAAACTAAGCAGAAACAAAACTGAAAAGGATTAGCAAAAAGAAACTAATCTGCATTGGCCTTCTGTTTTCTCCTTGATCTGTTGTACAATTTAGAAGGTGGAGACGGAGAAAACTCGATGGGAACTGATGGGAGATCCATCTCCCCTTTCAAGATCTTTACAATCTCCACGATATCCGGTCGCAATTCGGGCATTTTCTGCAGGCAACTAAGAGCTAAATTTATGCACAAGCTAGCTTGTTCCTTGTTGTACTCATCTTTCAATCTCTCATCTACCAGTTCCAATATGTTTCCGGATTGTGCTAATTGCCTACACCAGCTTATTAAGTTTGCCTTTTCGAGCCTCATAGGCGAAGCAAGCACATGCAATGGCCTCCTACCAGACACAATCACAAGGATCAAAACTCCTAAACTGTAAATATCGGCTTTCTCCATCAAGTAGCCACATCCACCATACTCAGGCGCAACATAACACAAAGTCCCTCTCATGCTCGTCGTGCTGCTTAGCTCACGACTGAAAAGATCCCCGCTCCACACGTCACTTCCGATCGAATTGTTGTTCTTTCTCCTCCATCCCCTTCTAAAACTGAATTCTCCATTCGCATCACAGTCATCTTGATTCGGTTCCCCGAACTTCTTGCTCCTGCAAAAATAAAACCGTCTCCCTAGATCAAAATGTGGCATTTTAAACCCTTTCTTCCACTTCGTCTTGAGCTGCTTCAGCTTACAATCCTTTTTGCTTACCTCACCCAAATGATCATCTTTCCACCATTCTTGCATCTTCCTGTTGGTCTTTTTTCGGTTTTTCCTTCCTTTCTGTTTCGGTTCTTCCTTCTCGAAACCCTTATCCAAAGCATCAAAGCCTAGTCCTTGCACCTGGGGTTCATTAACATCTTCAGGCTTATCCAACTGAGTTGAATTGTCCAGCTCAATTTTCTCGGGACTTGGCTTTTTGTCATCACCCCAATCAGGATTTGATGGACATATTTGGCTCCCAATCCATTCCATTACATAATCTTTACTGCACAATTCACCACTACCATCCTGCCTCCACCACCAATCCTTTCCCCATTGCTTCACACTCGTCGGCATCGCCACCGCTACCTCGTCAGCGCCCAAATTTGTACTAGAATTCAATTCCTTACTATGATCAATACTACAGAACTCATCATCATAAGGCACAAACTTGGTGTTCCAATCATCCACACAAGTAACCTCCTTCCCTTTCCCATTAACCCCACCCTTACAATCACTCTCACTGGCTAAGTTAGCATTATAATTCAAAGAATTTAAACTCAGAGCCCTAACATTATAACATTTCTTACTGTTTTTTGATGAAGAAGAAGCTTGCAAGGCAAGTGCGAAGTCTACCTCCGTGTTGTTACTCTCCACTGGAGTTCCAATAGCAGGAGTATGTTCACCAGTAGTTCCTCCCAAAGTCCCAGACAACTCTTGGCTCCTCCCCAAATCTTGACTGAACAAATCCAAACCAAATTCACCCTCCACCCTTATTCTCGACAGTCCAAAATCCGAAATCTTTGCTTTATAATCACAATCCAGCAACACATTGCTAGGCTTGATATCTCCATGAATCACGGGTGGATCACAACCGAAGTGAAGAAACTCGAGCGCTTTAGCCACATCCAGGATGACATCAAACCTTCTTTGCCAATTCATGCTCAGATGACCATCTCCGAAAAGTGACTCTTGCAAGCTTTTATTGGGCATATACTCGTAAACAAGCAAACGCTTGTTTTTCTCAACACAGTACCCCAAGAGGGTAACCAAAAAGGGTGATCTTAACCCACCAAGAATCTGCAACTCGTTTTGAAACTCTCTCTCGGTTTGCAAAGAAAGCGTATCAAGCCTTTTGATTGCAAACAATTTACCATCTCTCACAATGCCACGAAAGACGGTACCTGAGCCACCTTTTCCTATGATATTTGCATCATCGAAATCATTGGTTGCATTCTTCAACTCTTTGTAACAAAACCTTTGGAGCTTAAGAGGAGCACTGGAGTCAAAAGGGATGGTTCTAGCTCGGTTCGAAAGAGAGTTCCAAAGATGGTAAAGGAAGTAAATTATAGTGAAGAGAATAACAGCTGAAGATGAGATGGTTAAGACCAAGAATATAACTCTTGTCTTGTTGAGGAAACTTGGTCTTGGCAAGTTTGGACCTGGAGGTAAAGGCCTAGAAGGCATAGTTTTCTTTTTTCTTGTTTCAGTTTCTGGGTATCTCAAGTTTTCTTGATTTGGTCCCTAGATTTGGTGAAGAAAAAGAATTAGAAACGGAAATCAGGAAATGGGGTTGTTTTTCTTTAATCATTCTTATCGCCAAACAATGTGTGGTTTTTTTTTTTTTTTGTATTTTTCTTGTAAATGTGAATTGATTGCCCTCTGTATCCAATGCGAGGTTGCTTTACAGTTGGATGATGAAGGGGAAAAAATCTGATAATTGTAGTTTAGTGTTTGATGGTTTTTATTTATTTTTTAAAAATGTTTTTTTTTTTTGAGTAAATGTTTGGAATTATGAAAAAGGAGAAAGGAGGGGTCCCAAGGAGCTTTTGGAGTGTTTGACTGAAAGGGGATGTTTTGTTTGATGCATTGCAGATACAGAAAGTGGGCGCAATATGTGGACTACAGTCATGATTTAAGCTAAATTAATTTGTACACTCACGCGATCTATGTCGCGCGTGATTCATCTTAACTCAAACAACTCTTTTTCTCTTTAATAATTTGGCCTTATAATTTTGTTAAGATTGTTATATCATAAACAAATTTTACTATTATTAAAAATATAAAAAGATTTGAAATGGTCAGTTCACTGCCCCAAGTAATTCGTTATTGAAAATATAAAAAAATTTGTTAAACTTTATTCTCCTCATATAATTCATTAAGAAAAATAAAAAAACATGATTACAAAACATTCCCCTTATGGCCTTTACAAACAAAAAAAATATCCAGTTGATTTCATAATTCATGAGTAAGGACTCAACTTTGGAATGATTTATTCATGGCTGACAAACTAAAGATTAATTAACCACTATGATCATTAAACAATTTGATTCTTGTTGGTATAACTTGAATGCTTTCTATTATTTTCATAGTAATTACAATTATTGCAACTTAACCCAAACTACAATGTTTCTTTCATCAATTTTATTCTTAATTATGGTAATTGAAGTCATAAAAATTCCATCCTAACTAAATTTGATAAATGAGAATAAGAAATGTAGTGAACCTACCCTCTTTTTTCCATTCAATTCTTATAGTAAAGTTATGAAAATAATATCTTACTTAAAACTCTGTTTGTTTCACTGTAAGTAGTTTTCTGAAAAATGATTTAGTTTTTTAAAAAAGTTAATGTTTTTTAGTGTTATGATGAATCTGTGTAAAATATTTTTTGTTGTTTGGTACATTTCTTGAAAATATTTCTTAAAACTTGTTTCCAGTGTAACAAACATGCATTTGAGATTTATGATAAAGAGTTTAAATGAAGTAATAAATTGATTACAAAGTGATGTTAAGGTGAATTTATAGTAAATAATGAATCTTCATGGTGTTAAGGATTAAATTGTAAATTTTGTGAAAATTATAATTGAAACAAGAGAAGTGATATGCATGAAATTTTGTTATGTGAAATAAGATATTATAATGAATTATTTGATTAAAGTGTTTATATGGTGAAAAATAAATTACACGTGGCAATAGGGACTAAATTGAAATTTGTATAAAAGTTTAAGTGTGAAACAATTAAATGTGTATAAGGAAATTATGATAAAAAAATTTATGAATGTGTTTATGAGATGATGAAATATGCATAAAGTATTGTAAAAGTTTTTATGATGACAATGATTAAATTGTTAAACTTGAGAAAATATGTGGATGAAATAATAGAAGTGAAATAAATACATGAAATTTGATATGTGAAACAAAATATTGAGGTAAACTATGTGATTAAAATGTAACAAGAAAGAAAATTAATTTAATATGATTAATTAGTGAATATTGAACTTTTATGACAAAAAGGGACTAAATTGGAAAGTTATGAAAGTTTATAAGAAAAAATTTGACAAGTAAAAAATGTAATAGAGAATGTAACATCCTGGTGCTTTGACCCAATGTCTGGGTCGAGTATGGGGTGTTATAGTGAACAGAGTCTTATCAAATTGAAAAATGTTTTATAAAAAAAAGTTAGTATGACATTTTACAGGAATAAAAGATAGTTTATTTTTCGTAAAAATATTTACAAACGGAGTATTAAATTAAAATTTAAAGACATCTATCATCATCTTATATTCAATCTAATTGCAATGAACATTATTAAGGTTTTGAAGACATTGTAGAACTCTTTTTATGTGTAGTTTAAGTTGAAAGCAATTCCAATTTTCCAAACACAATAAGTAACTAAAAGAATATAGTTCAAATGTGTAACTTTTAGAAGTAACAAAAAGATTAGTTATGAAAGTAGAAAAAAAAAAGAGAGTTGAAATGTCATTTTCTTAATATACTTGATAAGTAAGGATACACTGTTTCTTGCCATCATAGATGTATATATTCTAACTATATTTTTCAAACAATATATATCACCAAACCTCCTAACCTAAGAATAATATTGTTTTTCTTTGTTAATAAATGATTTTTTTTTGTTTTTAATAAATTTAGATATTTAATAACTTTAAACATTCATGTTATTTATTTATTTTTTAATATAAAACGTTGACATTCATTAAAAAAGAACATATTTACAGAGCGATAAAGAAAGCATTGACTAATAATATAGTCACACTAATCCTACAATTATTTAGACTTATCTAAAACAAAAATTTAAAGAGAAGTGGATTTGAGTTTTAGTTCAGTTGGTATCCACATTATTATTAGTGCAAGAGAACGTGAGTTCAAGTACGCTAAAGTGTATTATTCTTTTATTTGAATTTTTTTCAAATCATTTCGAATGAAATGAAATTCTGAGCCGAGTCTAATCAAGTGAAATTATTCAAGTTAAATTAAAAAATTATACATGTCAAATTAAAATCTTGTTATAATATAACTAATTCCATGTTAGATCACATAAATTTGATACCGTATATATTTGATTTTTTTTTCAAAGCAAAATAATAAAAAATTACTTTAGAATGATAAATTTGTAATTTTTGTTAAAAAAGAGATCAATTTGCTCATTTTCAAACTTGACGGGGACTAAAAGGATATCTACACTAATCTGTTATTTAAATTATTTAAGTTATTTGAATTGTAAAATTCAACTTGATTAGAATTTGAAACTCGAATTATTTATTCAAGTTGACTTGAATAATTCGAACAACTCGAACAATTCAATTATATTAACTTAAATTTTTTTTAAATCGAATTGAGTATGAATAATATGTATGAAAGCTAATTCCAGTGCTGTAGAAGCTTTCACCGCATACAGTGATCCCACATCACGGAGTAACACCGAACAAACTACCTTAACTTCCTTAGCTGGATTTTTAATAATAAAATAATACTAAATTTGACCAATAAAAAAAAGTTAAAGGTTTAAGATTATAAAATATTAAATTCAAATGTTACAAATATAAATATAAAATACATATATATATATATATATATTCAATCCTCAATTATTTTTACCGCTATAAAAGAAATGATGAAAAGCCATCTGTTATGCTAGTTAATCATTTCTTTATGTTGGACCGTGCATGTGTGTAGCCACCAGGAGATAATCATCAATTTTTTGCTACCTTTTTCTCTCTACTTTAAAATAAAAAATAAAAAATTTCCCTTTAATTTGGGATTCTGTTGCATCATTTATCCTATCTCTACTTTATTACTTTGTCTTCTCTCTATTTTTAGCTATTAAAAAATGAGGAATTATTTTTCTCATATTTTTCTCCTAAAAACCTAAATATTTTTCTCCTACTTTATATTTTTTACGAATAGTTTTAATCCCTAATTTTAACATAAGAATCCCATGTCGTTGAACAATTTTATACATTATTTCCGAGATGGTTGAAAGAAAAGAAAACTATTATATTTTAATTTAAGATTTTATTCTTATTTGTTTTTATTATATTCTATAATATACATGTGATGTCATACTCTCAATTTATTTATACACAAAATACTCTACTTTGAGTATACATTTACGTATTCGAAAGCCTACTAAATTTCATGTTTTGGAAAGGTTTAATAATGCTGCAGGATCCAAATATAATGAATATAATACATTTACATATTCTTATTATTATCCTCCTATTAAATTTATAATAACATTATTTAAAAAAAAAACAGATAAAAGATACATTAGAATTATCAGTGTAATCGATTGAGATTGGCCCACTTTTGGGCCATCAAAACCTCTCACCATTGGTGCCCACATCCACAACCTCAATCCGAAGTTGTGGTTGAATTTTTGTAAGTGGCACATTATTATATTCTTCCTTAGGTAAAACCTAAAAATAAATTAAATCATCTTCACACTTTACACACCAAACGAGGTAATGGCTGTAATTTTCAAAAAAGAAAATAAAAAAGCTGAGAAAAATGGGTGCAAAAATAGTGAAGTAATGGGTGGTGGAATGGTGTCTACTTTTTCTTTTCTTCCCACTCTGTTTTAGCCGATTTATGTCATGTTCATGTAATTTTATTATATTTTAAAAATACTCATTAATATATGTCATGTTCAACGGGGAAGTCTTTGTTTTTAGCGAGAGGTTAAAGGGCGGTGGTGGGTTGGTCGGATATTTTTTACACTAAAAAAGCAACAAGAGTTGAGATTGAAAATGAGACTTTGGATTCTATTTTTTGGGGTTGCTTTTCTCAGCTCCTAAGCTATTGATGTCTTTGAATTTACTTTCTTTGCTTTTCAAGTTGTGGCCTCATTTTCTTTCCCTTTCTTTTAAACTTTGTCGCCTTTAAGAACCACTATTGTTTTTTATTAATTCATTATTAAATGTGTTTTTAATCACTTGTTCAAATAATTCTAAACATTAAACCCTAATTGTAGTTTATTAGATGGGTATTCACTTTCCTTAAAACATGACTTAAAGTTTGAATCTTCCTTCTAAAACTAAAGTCTAAACATTTGAACTTATCTGAACAAGGAAAAATATTATTATTGTGATATAATATATTGTATTAAAAACTAACGTATTCCTTGAAAATGTTAGTATGGAATTAAAAAAAGTATAATGATAAATTTAATTATTAATGTTTATATGTTTTGTTAATTTAATATTTACTCTTTATTATGATAAATTTAATTTTTATCTTTAAAAATGTCGAATTTGATCATTAATTTTTTAAAAAGAGTAAAAAAAGAATTAAAATATTAAATTTTTTTAATATGGCCGCCCACATGACAACTATGTATATTCCATGCTATTTTTTAAAAATTTTTATGGATTTTTTAAAAAATTAAATTTTAAACATTTTTTTATAAGTTTTAAATTATTTGTTGATGTACTATGTTGGTATGAGATACACATGAACTGTTACGTAAGTTGTCATGCCAACATCGTTAAAAAATTAATCTTTTAGTTAATATTTTCGTTAAAAAATAATTTAATTTTCTTTTCATTTTTTTGAAATATTAATAATAAAATTTAATTAAAAAATCGAGAATTAAATTTATTATTATCACATAGATAAATAGATAAATATAAGAGTATAAAGACCACATTTAACGAGGAAAGCAACTCCAACCAATTAATCGTGTGACCATCTTCTCAAGCAAAGAATTTTAAAGTAATATTTATTTGGTCAGGAGACAAAACACTATTATGGATAACGAAAACAATATAACATTCCAAATTGAATAGAAGGCAGAACTACTATGACATCTATTCAATTCTACCCAATTTCTCTTTATCATCAATTGAGTATATATGGCTAATATATCAAAAAGGTCCTTAAGCTATTACCCTTTATTTAAACATGCCCTTCATCATACTATTTTCCAAGTTAAATAAGCTTTAACTTATGGTTTTTATTTATAGAAACCCTTATTGATTTCAGTATTAAAATTAAAATATTCTAAATTTCAGGTTTTTATCTAATTTAATAAACATTATAAACACTTTCACATCAACAATGCTCATACCAATCGAGTTAAGACTCAATCCACAAAAAAGTTAAGACTTGAGTGCTTTTAAGTTTGGCATTTTGAAGTAAGATTATCAAAATATCCTTATTTACATTAAATAATTAAAATTTGTTTAAAATTTTAAATTAATTTATATTTTATGTATCATTATATTAAATTATGCTTAAAATTTTAAAAATATTTAAAATGTATATTACACATAAAATTATATTAAATTATTTAAATATTATCTAAATTTTTTTTTTTCAACTTTCCATTGCAATTTTTAACAATAATACCAAATACACTTTTTCATAGCACCCTTCAAAAGTATTTTTTTTCTAAACCAATCTTTTTAAAATCACTTCTCAACCACAATAACAATGTCAATCTGACCCTTAGTGGTGTTTCCATCAATTGGGTTCCAACTCAGTTAAAAAATACTAATAAAAGATTATTTTTACAAACTAACAAATATTATCATAAGAGTGTTTTTATCTTTTTATTCAAATAATGTTTGATTTCATCAATATTATGATATTTCAATAAAAATATAAAAACAATTTATCATAATTCATTATTACAATTTTTATATAAAAATATAAATTTTAAATATTTTAAACAAATAGTTTTTTAGGAAAAGAAATTAGCGTTAATTGTTTGTAAAATTTAATTTAGATATATAAAATATATATAGATATTGCAAATTCAAATATAAAATGTTATATATTTGAAACAAATTTTAATAAGGAAATAATTGTATATCTCATAAAAATATTATAAAAATACATTTTATTATAATAAATGTTAGAAACATCAATTAACTTCAAAACTATATTTACATAGCAAACACTAAAAATGTTAGATTGAAAAGCAGTTTTAATTTCGAAAATGATCTATTTAGTATAATACTTACGACTCCAAAATATATTTGTCCTAAAAATACTTTTGTATTGATGTTATTTAAAATCAAATTTAAATAAGAGTGATGGACTAAATCTTTTAAATCAGATCCATAACTCTCGCGTAGTTGATATATTTTCTTCAAGTGATGCAAGCTTTTATTGATCGCATAATTGCAAGTAGTTAGGGATGAAAACTTGGCTTTCTTTTTTTATATGATTAAATTTAAATTGGCGAATGTTATGGCACTTGCGCATTTCACATAAGGTTACGGAGTTTATGTAGAGGGCTTTGCCATCTAACGTCCGATTGAGGGCACTTCTCATCTCTTGCTTTCATGTCCTATACCTCTTGAATGGGTTTCTGATTTTTCGTTTGTTGATTGTTTTAAGGCATTGTGTAATACATAATAATAAACTGTGATTAAATAATTTTGTATGATATGTTGGCGTCTTTAGCGGGAGAAAAACGAGGCCGTATAGAGTAATGTTGTTATGTCTCCATCGTACATCTTGGGTACACCTTTATAGTTATTAGTTGAATGCAGGTGTGCTCGACTATTTGAATGAGCAGGCAGGAAGACGGTTGAATACAGAGGCGTGCTCCCCAAAATAGGAAAGTTGCAATTTAATCTCCCTACAAATGATGAAATTATAAGTAAATATATGATAAAATTGCTGCAATTTTTGAATGATCAAAAGGGGGGAACAAGTATTTTTCCAAGGGAGACTAATGGAGAGTTGCAGGATTCTTTTGACCGAGAGTAGCTGAAGCTTTGGCGTTGAAGGAAACTTTAAACTGGCTAGTAAGAAATTGTGTGAATGGAGGAATCATTTATATTGATGCTTAAGAAGTTTCAACAGCTCTTAATCCGACAGATGATGACTGGTCTGAGTTTGGTAAAGTCATACATGAGAGTACAAAAGCTATATTTTAAGAATGGTTAGCAGAATGCTAAAAATATCACGAAATTTATATTAATATAAAATTACTTTTTAATTATAAAACAAATTAATTTAATTAATTTTTAATAACACGTGTGAAATAAAGTTCATAAAAAGTTACAAATTTCTCAAACAACTTTTAAACCTATTAATAAAAAGATTATATTATAAACATAAAAATTTGAATTCAATATCAAATAACTATTTTCACCCATATTATATAAAAAATAAAAAATCCTGTAAAAGTAAGAATATGGTGTGAAGGATAGATAATGAGGACTAACTTTTTGACTACAAATGTGCATGCTTGCCTTGCCATGTGACAGTGACATTATTATGGTGGAACTGATTTGATGTGCCACGCATTTTTTTTCTCGGTGATTTGATGTGCGATATATATTCATAGCAAGATGAATCTTTTCGCATTGTGGGAGGTGAGCAAATTCCTCATCCTCAAATTTAAAAAAATTTTAAAAACCTAAATAAAAATTTTATCTTTTAATGGGTCGGGGCTATTGTATACTGTTTAAAAATATTAATGTCTTTTTTTTTATACAGAATAGAAAATCAATTAATTTTTTATAGAAAAAAACTCATTTAATTAAGTTGTAATGATGAAAAAGTTAATGAGATTTTTTCGTATGAATTAATTTGATCATTAGTAAATGTCAACCAAACTCCTAATAGTGTAAGAAATTGATATGAGGCATGTTGATATACTACATGGAGATGTGTTGTTGTGACATGCCATGTTTGTATGATTTTAGTTTAAAGTTGTGAGGAAATTAATTATATAATTTTATTTAGAATAATTAAATAAGAACTGAGTATAACAGTTACTAAATTCAAATCACAAATCATGAATCTCAACTTCTACTTAAACAATAAAGACTGAGAGTACGTGTATACTAGATTTTGTGGATCATAATGGTTTGATAAATGATAATCAGGGCTTAGCCCTCAATTTTACCGCAAAAGAGGTAATAGTAGCGTGGGTTTGCCACGCCCGAAGACTAATTAAGGACTCGTTTAATATTGTTTTTAAAAAAATATTTTTGGAATAAAAAAAGATATTTTTACGAGAAAAACACTACAAAATAATATATTTTTAAATTTTCCAAACCACAAACAGAAAATTTCTCAAAAATGCTTTTTGAGAAGTAATATGCTAAACTGCCTAATTAATGCTTCAGCCCTTCCATTTTGCCCGCCTAACTGCCATTTCAAAAATTGGCTCTCAAACAAAAGCAACCCCAAACAAACGTATGATTTATAGTTGTATCCTCATAGTCACTCTTTTCCAGTTAATTAATGAAAAACCGAGGCATCTTCTCAAAATCCTCAATCAACACCAACAAATTTGTATCTCTTTATCCATTTTGCTTCTCGTCTTCCAAATTTTCTTCCTCATCATCGCCCAAACCTCCGTCTTACCGTCTCTCTTCATTCATTGCCTCCCTCCAATCATGCGCCCATCAAAAGAAACTCACACAAGGCAAGCAACTCCACTCTTACATGCTCAGGAATGGCCTCCTTCAAGCCTCCCCCGCGTCCCTCACCAGTCTCATCAACATGTATTCCAAGTGCAGCCAAATGACCCATGCCCTTTCCTTATTGCAAACTGCCCCTCAAAGCCCAAACATTTTTTCTTTTAATGCAATAATTTCTGGGTTTATCACGAATGAAGATCCCATTCAAGGGTTGAAGGTTTACAGGGAAATGAGGGTTCTTGGTATTTTCCCTGATAAATACACGTTTCCCTGTTTGCTTAAAGGTTGTTGTGATATTATGGAGGTTTTAGAGGTTCGGAAGATTCATGGGTTGGTTTTTAAACTTGGGTTGGACTTAGATTTGTATGTTGGGAGTGGTTTGGTTAAATGCTATTTGAAATTTTCATTCATAGAGGATGCTGAAAAAGTGTTCGATGAATTGATTGTGAGAGATGTTGTGCTTTGGAATGCGATGGTTAATGGGTATGCGCAGGTTGGGCAGTTCGATGAGGCTTTGGGAGTGTTTAAGAAGATGTGTTTAGAAGGGGTTGAAATGAGTAGTTTCACGGTTACTGGTGTTTTGTCGGTTTTTGCAATGACAGGAGATATGGACAATGGGAGGGCAATTCATGGAGTGGTCGTGAAAATGGGGTATGGCTCCAGTATCGTAGTGTCAAATACTTTGATTGATATGTACGGGAAGTGTAAGTGTGCTAGTGAAGCATTGGAGATCTTCAAAATGATGGATGAGAGGGATGTTTTTTCTTGGAATTCAATTTTGTTTGTTCATGAACAATGCGGTGATCATGATGAAACATTGAGACTTTTTCGAGTGATGTTAAGGGATGGCATTCAGCCCGACTTGATCACTTTGACCACTGTGCTTCCTTCTTGTACTCAGATGGCAGCACTGATGCATGGTAAGGAGATTCATGGCCATATGATTATTAATGGGTTGACAAAAGATGGAAATGATGAAGATATTGATGATGTTCTTATCACCAATGGTATTATGGATATGTATGCGAAATGTGGGAGTATAAGAGAGGCTCATTTGGTTTTTGATAAGATGAGCCATAAGGATGTTGCGTCCTGGAACATTTTAATCATGGGTTATGGCATACATGGTTATGGAAGTGAGGCATTGGATATGTTTTCGCTCATGTGTGAGAGTGAATTTAAGCCTGATGATGTCACATTTGTGGGGGTCCTGTCAGCCTGCAGCCATGCTGGCTTTGTGAGCCTAGGGCGTGAACTCCTGGGGCAAATGAAGTCAAAGTATGGTGTTGTTCCTACCATAGACCATTATACTTGTGTAGTTGACATGCTTGGTCGGGCTGGCCAGCTTGAGGAGGCTTATCAGATGGCTCTAGCATCGCCTACCGAGTCCAATGCTGTTGTGTGGAGGGCCTTATTGGCGGCATGCCGGCTCCATGGAAACTCAGATATAGCTGAGGCCGCTGCGAAGCATGTGTTTCAGATTGAGCCTGAGCATAGTGGTAGTTATGTATTGATGTCCAATGTTTATGTAGCAGCTGGGAAATACAATGAAGTATTGGATGTTAGAAACATGATGAAGCAACAAAATGTCAGGAAATTACCGGGGTGTAGCTGGATTGAAGTCAAGAATGGAATCCATGCCTTTATTAATGGTGATCGGACGCATCCTGGATCAAATTCTATTTGTGACGGATTGCATTCACTGACTGCTCTTTTGCACGAACACGACTATGTACCAGACTTCTAGTGTCAACTTCGTGCTGGATATATTCTCATGGCAAAAAATGACAGAATGCTTTTCCATCTTTTCTTCATATGTGGATACAACCTTAAAATCTCGGGTCCAGAATAAGATATGAATGAGAAATAACGCCAACAAACCCCATATAATTCATGGTTCAATTATGGAATAAGGAAACCCTTGGAATGGAGCAGTATAATCAACTAATAATTGTCTGGTTGCATGGGCATGGCAATTGGCAGGTACCTAGCACTGAATGAAATTTTTTGTATAATGATAAACTTTTATAATATTCTTTAGGGAAAGAACTAGCTGACCAACTTGTATGCTGAAACTTTTCCGCCTGTAGTCTAGTCCAAGATTGATTACACGTTTTGGAGTTTTGGTTATTTTAAAGCTATTTAGAAGACGAGATGTCAAATGGAGTTCCGATAATGTTGAAGGTAAACTATATGTATGCTAGGTAAAATTTTACATGGCATGTACATGAGCTATAACAATCTTTTGTTATAGCAATTACCAATAGGTTGATTGAAGCCAAGTCCACTGTCTCCCCCCCCCCCCCAAAATGCAAAATTCATTATATAGTCCTAATTTTTAAAAAATCACAAATTGGTATAATGACAAAATTACTTTTTGATCCCTAATTTTTTTTAGTCATTTCTAATCCTTAAAATAGTTTTTTTTGACTTCACTCTTGGATTGAGGTAGGCTTTTAAATAACTAAACCGTTAAAGTTTTGGGTCGTGACTTGAAAAGCACATTTGTAACTTAAAAGGATCGGTATTTAGCTTTGGCTTAATGAAAAATTTGGCCACTAATATTTGTATATTTTGTCAAAACGGTCCTAATTGTATTTTTGAGCTTTTTTTGGCCATCAACATTTGTTCTTTTTTTCAATATGCTTTTTCTAACATTTAATGATCCAAAATATGATATAAAAACATTAAAATTGTAGTATAATCCAATTGGTATAAGCATTAGGAAGATATGAATATAATATAATCATAATGATCCAAGTATAGATAGGAGTAATATTGATAAAGGGTCAGCATTCAAAACTGAATTTAGTGTTTTTAAGATGAATATCAAAATGTACCATAATTTTAATTTATTACTTTGGGAAAGGCCAATAACCGTAATAACTAACTCTTAAACCTCCCCAAAAATAACATATAAATTTCTCTCTCTATCTTTCTCTTTTTCGTTTGGACCATTCCTTTCCTTGTTCAAGCCCTTATTTTTGTGTGTGTGTGTGTGTTTTTCTTTCTCTGATCCTCCTATATTGTACATTCTCGTAGCACCAACCAGCAAATAATTACTGTAAGTTATTTTATCTATAATTTTAATTTTTGCATTAATAACATATTTAATATACAATGCTATGCATGCAATGCAATGTAATATTCATGTCGTAATTCATTTGTTTTTCTTTTAATCATTTGCTACCTTATTTAGTTAAAATCTGGGTAATGTTCTGAATACATTCTCTAGGATTTCCAGATAATTCTCAGTTTTCTTTTTCTCCTTTCTGGTTTTCTTTTAATGGTCAGTATACTTCAATTAAATATCGGGTTCCTAGACTTCTCCAAGCAAAAATTTAAAAGAAAAAAAATCTTAGAAAGAAAAGCTGGAGTTTTTGTTCGTAGCATGATAGTCTTCTCCAATAAGCCAAATGAAACATAACATCAATATTGTAATTAGAATTTACAAACACAATATTAAGAATAGGATAAATAGGTATGTATTATAGGGAATCAATTTTCAAGGCGTTTATACCTAATTTGAGAATGGAAGAATTGTGGGCTGATAGTTTGGAAGTTTTTAACACAACTTTCATGCATCACTTGTATCGTTAGTGCCACTCAAAATTCCGCTTAGCTTTTATTGTCTTGAGATTATTGTGGTGTTTAAGAATCAGAATTTTCATGGCTGAAATGATATTTTTGCTTTCCATGATGATGATGATGCTTACAAATTTTGGAAAATTTTGTGACGCAAGATTGGATGTGAACTTTTTGATATATCCATGAAGTAGCGGGACTCAATGTTTCAAAACACATGATCTTTCTGCAAAATGTTTGGTGGTGCTTACAAGTCTCAGATTATTGGAGGTCAGAAGGAGAAATTTGTTAGGTATTAATTAATATACGGTACATTTCTTTTTCTATTTTGCTTCAGATATATTTCTTTTGCATCTTATGTGATTCATTTCAAACACTATACGATCGGCTGGAAAGGGGAGAGTATTTGTCGATTCTTGTGTGACCAAATTTATCACTTTCTTCCTCACTAGGACTGACAAATTGGTATAGGCTATCTTTCATATAATTAAATATTCATTAGTTGACAGTGAGTTGCATTTGTGAATCAGAAAAGTGAAATCTATATGAAATCAAATGGAAAATGATTGTCTAGTTAATGAAGCTAAAAGTTATGATTTTTCCTTGTCTATTGTTCTTTTCATTTGAATCTATTTAGCAATGTTGCAGGGTTCAGGGTATTATTGTTATATGATTTTTGTACTAGTGCCTGATTGTTGCATCTACTTTTAACTCAAGGTTGGACGATTTAGACTCTCCAGTGTCAATGGCGTCAGGGACCGGAGGAATGAAGAAAGGTGGATTCAATGTAGAGGGCTACAAATACAGTGGTCCAGGAAAGAAGAAGGCATCAAAAAAATCATTTAATATAGGGATGATGAAAGGACCAGAAGGACTACTAACATTGGGTCGCAACCTCAGATCCGAGGTGACGCGAGTTGTGTTCCCGGAAGATCTCAAAGTGTCCGATAAAATGATATTTGATCCCCAAGATAAATCTATTTTGCTATGGAACAGGTTCTTTGTGGTGTCCTGCATTCTTTCAGTATCTGTCGATCCACTGTTTTTCTATCTTCCCATCTTCAATAGTCGAGCACATTGCCTTGGCATTGACGTAAGGTTGGGAGTCACAACTACCACCATTCGGACAATCATTGATGCTTTCTACCTCATTCGTATGGGTCTTCAGTTCCGTACAGCATATA
Source organism: Gossypium australe (assembly GCA_005393395.2). Lineage (NCBI taxonomy): Eukaryota > Viridiplantae > Streptophyta > Magnoliopsida > Malvales > Malvaceae > Gossypium > Gossypium australe. The sequence continues at coordinate 15,787,304 of CM016626.1, forward strand.
TCGCACCATCTTCGAGGGTTTTTGGACGAGGTGAACTTGTGATAGATCCTGCACAGATAGCTACTCGATATTTAAGTCGTTACTTCATTGTTGATTTTCTTTCTGTGCTCCCCCTGCCACAGGTTTGATAAACTACTTGCTTCGCCAATGTCTGTATGTTTATGTATATCTAGTAGAGCTCTGCTACTCTAACAGAAAATTCAATTTCTATTAGATACTTTATAAAGTTCTGTTGAAAGTTTATTCTTTGAGTTTCATGTGGTAGTTTGCAGTTGATATGAATACGATCATCCGTTTATATTCACTCATATGGTACTTTATTGTACAATATGAACTTTGACATAATAAAGAAAAATGTCCCATTTTTCTTATGTTGCTGATCTGAGCATACTTTCTTGCAATCTAGGCTTTGTTACATACATTCGAAAGACCCTTTCTGCATTTTTTTTAAGAGTCCTAATTGATCATTATATAGATTGACCAAAGAAATTTTACATGAAAACTCAATGCTAACATTGTGAGAGATGTTATGGTAGAATAACATACAGCATGCAGCTGTATCTGTTCTGAATTGCATAGGAGGTGGAAGTTCTTTCCCTTAACTGCTTCTTATCTGCAGATGGTGGTGTGGAAATATCTTCACAAATCAAAAGGTTCAGAGGTATGGGCGACAAAACAGGCTTTGCTAGTCATTGTATTTGTTCAGTATATTCCTAGGTTTGTCCGCTTTATACCTTTAACTTCAGAGCTGAAGAAGACAGCCGGTACTTTCGCTGACAGTGCTTGGGTCGGTGCTGCTTATTATCTCCTATGGTACATTCTTGCTAGCCATGTAAGTTTCTGTTAGCTATTACAAGAGCTTGCTAATTTCTCCAATTCTGTTCTAGCCATGACAGACAGTGGATGGTTTAAGCATCCAGCCTTTGTAAGGTTATGCATGCCATTATATATTGTTGCGTTGCATTCCTCTTTAGTATCTGCCACCCCATCAGCAGTGGCAGTTTTAGATGTCATAATCAATCCCATCGCTCTTAGGATATACACCAACACCAAATCTTTTCACTAAAAGTGCGTATTCAAGATACAATTGAAATACAACACTGGACTGGTTTGATTAGTTTGAGATGGAGTATGCAGATAGCTGGGGCCTTTTGGTACTTATTGGCAGTAGAGCGTAAAGACACATGCTGGCGAATTGCTTGTGAACAAAGTGGAAAGTGCAACATAGATTTCTTGTACTGCGGCAATAGGCATATGCAGGGTTTTGCAGCCTGGCGAAGGGTGAGAGACAAAGAACTTGATGGTAAATGTGGTCTTCAAGATGATGATTCACCATTCAATTATGGGATCTACACACGAGCTATAGAATCTGAGATTGTTTCATCCAACGTCTTTTTCTCTAAATTCTGTTACTGTCTTTGGTGGGGCTTACAGAATTTAAGGTCTGCACTTTCTCCTCAATACATTACAGTCTACAGACATAAGCACGCATTTTCATTGTCTTATATATTTTATGTTTGTAGCAAATCGTGATCTCTGTTAAAAAGCTACCAAAATACTTTTGATACCGGTGTTCTAATATACATAGGATAGAGTGCAAAAAATCCCATTATCATCTTCGCAATATACCGAAGGACCTTCCTTTTCCGGATTAACCCATCCTGCTTTTTTTTTTTTTAGAGCGGTTGGCATGACACGTGCCGGATGAGAGAATTATCTCTGCTAATTTGTCATCTTTTGATGTTTGAGATGTTTGAGATTTTTTTTTTTTTTGTGTATACATACTGATCGAAATTCATTTTATTTTGTGCAGCACCCTGGGTCAGGGCCTTGAAACCAGCACATATCCAGGAGAGGTTCTGTTTTCCATAGCAATAGCTATTTTTGGGCTTATCCTCTTCGCTCTTTTGATTGGAAACATGCAGGTAAACTGAAAGCAAAACCAGAGAACTGAAAGCTGGAAAAAAAGGTCTAAATTTCAGCATACTGACTCGACGGCTTTGATTCTGAATCCTTTTTGTTAAAGCATGATTCCTCATAACTGCCAGAAACGGCTGAAACTTTTACTCTCAAGGGATTATTACACGTTTATCTTTGAAAAATTAAACAAAATAAAACGTAAGCTATACAACAACGCTGAAGTGAGGTTTCTCGTTATTGCAACAGACCTACCTTCAGTCTCTTACAGTTCGTCTCGAGGAAATGAGGATTAAAAGGCGTGACTCCGAGCAGTGGATGCATCATCGTGCGCTTCCCGAGGATCTCAAGGAGAGAGTTCGACGTTATGACCAATACAAATGGTTAGAGACTCGTGGAGTTGACGAAGAAAACTTGGTCCAGAGTTTACCAAAAGATCTGAGGAGGGACATTAAGCGACATCTTTGTTTGAATCTGGTCCGACGGGTAAGGATCATCAAGAGTACATTTTTTCTTGTTCTCTTACAACCAACTTTTAGTGTCTCTTTGGGGCCAGCATATGAATCATCAAGTAACTTGAGGGTGATCTTAGTGTACGTTTCTTGCATTACATACTGTCAAAAGTCACGCTTTGCTTACTAGATCCCTCACCTGTTTGTCGTCGAGAGGGGTGTTAAAATTGCATACCCTATTAGACTCTTGGCCTTACGAGCTGACTTTTGAGATTGGATTTGAGTTTCATTAAACTCATGTTACGGTATGCAGGTACCTCTGTTTGCTAACATGGATGAGAGGTTACTTGATGCAATATGTGAGCGACTCAAACCAAGTTTATACACAGAACACACTTACATAGTCAGAGAAGGGGATCCAGTAAACGAGATGCTTTTTGTTATACGTGGCCGCCTCGAAAGTGTGACAACAGATGGCGGAAGGAGTGGGTTTTTCAACAGAGGTTTGCTGAAAGAAGGGGACTTTTGTGGTGAGGAGCTCTTGACTTGGGCGCTTGACCCCAAAGCTGGTTCCAACTTGCCATTATCAACTCGAACAGTCATGGCTTTAACCGAGGTGGAGGCATTTGCATTAGAAGCTGAAGAGCTGAAATTCGTTTCAAGTCAGTTCAGGCGGCTTCATAGTAGGCAGGTTCAGCACACCTTCCGCTTCTACTCACAGCAATGGCGTACTTGGGCAGCCTGCTTCATCCAAACCGCATGGCGCAAGTATGCCAAAAGGAAACATGCAGAACTTCGACGTAAGGAAGAGGAGGAAGAGCTAGACTATTATGATGATGATGATGATGATGATGATGACGATCAACAGGCCTTGATTGGCCAAACTGGTAGCTCCACAGAACAACACAGCATTCGTGCAACTATATTTGCATCACGGTTCGCGGCTAATCTTAGAGGCCACAGGGGTCGAGGCTCGACTAGTTCCAAGAGCTTGCTCAAGGTTTCAAAGCCAACAGATCCTGACTTCACTGATCTTGACAATCGTTAATTTTGGCGATAATATCTAATGAGCTTTATTCTGCTCCATACTTGAACAAGTTCAAGCTGTTTTGGTATCTGTTACTACTACTACATCAACCAATTGTCTACTTTAGTCAACTCTTGGTTTAACTTTGTCTCATATATTTGCCAGCTACTTTTTTTTTTCATTTTTTCTAAAAAATTATGCAGAAGAAGAAGGTTACAAATATCGATATTTGAATCTTAAATGTGTTAGATTATACTCGGTGAATTGAAGGTTAAGTATTAGGTTGAAATCATCGTGGTTGGTTAAAGCACCGGTTTCGATTGGTGCGCACTGTTTCAATACTAAAATAAAATATTAAATGATCCTTTTTGTATCGATGAAAATTTTAGTCCGTACCGGTTGCACCGGCCAATCTCGATCATATCGTACGAAACATGATGCACCGAACCAAATGATATTAAAAAATATTAATTTTTTATTGTTTGTTTTATCTAAAACTTTAAAAAGTCAACACTTGGTATTAATCAAGACTATACTTAATCCAACAAAACTTAAAATTAAAATATAATAAAAAATAAACTCACTCAAGGAAAAAAGAATTGATTTTTTTTTCTCTTATATTGTTGTTTAATATGTAAGATAAATTTTTTTTTTGTTAATTTTAGATTTACTCAATGATAGATTTTTATTTTGAAGTTTATTGATGAGTCTCTTATATAATTGATAAATATTTTATATTTAAAATTTGTTTAATATTATTCATTTAATATTTTTAAATGTTTCCATAGAAAAATGAGACACCCATCCATACAACTATCTTGGTTCAAACAATGGCATTAATTTTTTTTTGAAAAATAGTTATATACTATTAATCATATATTTATAATAATTGAACATTACACTTTGGTTTTTACTTTCTTTATTTCTAATAATAAGTTTCAAAATCCTTTAATAAGTTATACAGTTAGTAGAAAGCTTCAAACTACATTTTAGTAAATACTTAAACTAATTATTTCTTGTCTACACAATCTATCAAATTGAAAACAATTTTTTAAAAAAAAAAAAGTGTCAATATGCAAGTTTCTTTATCCAAAGTTTCTGAAACATGGAACTTTTAATACTATCAAAATATTTTATTCAAGAGCCTATCAACTATCAAGGTTAGTGGGAGTGTTTTTATTCTTATTTTATTTTTATAATATTTTCTCTTTATCATTAAAATGAATACCTAAACTTTTTTAGTTCGAAAAATTTTATTTACTACAATTTTACATAATACACTAGAATCTATTACTTCTCAAGTTTATGATTGTCACAACAAACACATGGTCACAGTAGTACATTTGCATGGTTTATTATGATTTTTGGACCTTCATATCATAATCACTTGCACTGTGACTGCATGAGATCAAGCATATGGCATAAAAGGTTGTTTCATTAGGGAAAAAAAATCAAATTTAGCATTACATAAACTAAGGATTATGAACAAGCAATATGAACAACCTTAAATTTTACTTCGCTTCCTCATTACTGTCTGAATCAAGGAGATTGCAAGAAACGCAAAAAATACATTCTATATTCTATATTACTTCGATTTGTGTAAAGGAGCTTGGTTAAATGGAAAAGTAAAAAAAAAAGTTTGAAAGAAATCTATAAGGAAAATTTGTTCCATGCATCATCAAATTTAGCATTACATAAACTAAGGATTATCAACAAGCAATATGAACAACCTTAAATTTTACTTCGCTTCCTCATTACTGTCTGAATCAAGGAGATTGCAAGAAACGTAAAAAATACGTTCTATGTTCTATATTACTTCGATTTGTGTAAAGGAGCTTGGTTAAATGGAAAAGTAAAACAAAAAAGTTTGAAAGAAATCTATACGGAAAATTTGTTCCATGCATCATCAAATTCCACCATCTATATGCAAGATGTATCATTGTGTTTAACTGTCATTCAGCTACTCAACTACGCCACGCAGAAGATACCTCCAATTCAACTTCCTCTTCCCACCAAGTAGAAGTCTGCAATAATAAATGACTTGATTTGTTGGTTAGCCGATTAGAATTTCAAGATGCTTAATCCCTACTATGTAATATATATATGTATATAAACCTATTTCTCATCTTGTTTCCTTAAGTTCCATGAATTATGTATATTTTAGAATAATCCAATGCAGAATGCCCTCTTAATTTCTGAGAATACCAAGCTATGGCCAGAACATGTAAAACCGGAAGGAAGAAACAAGTTGGAACTTTGTTCAGGGAGGAATGGAGGATATTGCTATGAGCATTCGATTTAAGAATCTCAAACGAAACATGGTAATGTAAAAGAGAAAATAGAATAGACAAAAACCTTGTAGCCTCTACGAAGAAATTCTAGTTGACTTCCTTGTTCCTCTTGCAATCCGAGGACCCGCAGCAATTCTTCCTTGGTCTAGACCAAATCGAATCATACAAGTCATTGGAAAGAATGTAATTCAAAACGACCAAGAGCCAAGGTAAATACCTCTCCTAGAGTGAAACGAGTTGCGCTCTCAGCTACACAAGCATAAGAACCATCTGCTTGCTTAAGCATCACCTGCCAAGGTCCTGCACAGATTCCAAGTTAAAATGGGGATATATGTAAATACATGTCATTATGTACCAAATCCGATTGTGACATAAAAGCTTCTTTCTAGGCCTAATATTGTGCATTCACATGGACAAAAAACGGGGGATTAAAAGGATAAGCACCCAATCAATATGAAAAAAGAATTAAAATTGTTTGCAAAAATGCAAAAACATCTATGAGATTATCGAAACTTGGTCCAAAAAAGATTTGGTTGTTTAATAGAAAATGATCCCGTTGATTTATCATTTGTCTGTTACATGCCAAATAAATCATTCCATAATCTATTCTTCAGATGTCTCCTAATCTTTCTTATTTGGACTGCACTGCCTGCTCTCATCAGAGTCCAATCTGCTTTAAAGTTTCCCTACTTTCAAGATTACTATATCAAATTAACTAGATGAAGTTACTTGGACTCACATGTAAGTGTGAGATACAAGTATGTGTCGATGTTGATATGTTCTTTTTTTTATTTATTTACATTTTTCCATGTATTTGAAGGGTCCTTGAAGGTCATATCTGCATACCTGTCCGGAAATATGTTGGACAGGGGTCAAGTATGCAAGTGCATACCCATATCTGGAAAGAGCTTATAGATTTTCAGATATACAAGTATGCAAGCACTAAGTTGCCTATAGTTAGTTTGTATGACTCAATCATTCTTCCATATTCAAAATCTATAATGGAACAGTTGAAAGGTAAATTTCAAGAAGGTTTAATTGTGTACCAGGATACTGGCGAAATAGTGCTCCACTGTAATTCACCACAAAAGGTGCAACAGCTACTGTCTTACAACATTTGGAAAGAAAACGGTCAGTATAAAACTATGTCAGAAATTAAACTCAATGGAGCTAAACAATGAATTGAATAACTACCTTGGAGTACTCCCTGATTCGTATATAGAACACTGGGACGAACTGTGAAAGAAATCGATAGTGCAAATCTTTGGTAGGAAATCCCAAAAGACCCAAATCAGCACTGCAAACATAAGCAGCCTCAATCAAAAGTAAATTCACTGATCATTGAATCGCCATTGAAAGGTGAAAAGCAGTAAAAATTTTACCGCAAAGTATCAAGTTCAAGATTGAATAGAAGTGTTGGGGTTGATGGGGCATATTTCTCCTGCAAATTCAAATCACAGTCACACAAAGGAGAAGAAATAAAGGCATGGATATGTTATGCCCGTACACTAAATTTTAACTGTGTACCGACTTAATATCCTGCGGTGAGTAATATGACATGTTTACTCATGTATATAAACAGATCAGATTAGCAGACCCATGTAAGCAGAAGAGCATAACTTTGACTAGCCACCAGTTTGAAGTACGAATCAATCTATAAATAGATAATAAATAGGAAAATGAAAAGGGTGAAAGGCCTTATAAAATGTAAGAATCATACCACATACTTCTCTATAATAGAAAGTTCACGTGTGCTACAATTAATAAATATATAAAGAGTTGGTGGCTCCTTTGGTTCCCAACGACCTACATAGCAGAGATTGCAGAATGTTTAAATTCTTGTGTGCAAGTATAAACAGGGTAAGAGGACATGAAATTTTGAAGCAGTTAAGTATCAAAGTTCATTGATTAGTTAGGTGGAGTGGAAAACTCTCACATACAGCTGGATTTTCAGGAACAAACCTTCATTTTCATCTACAAAATCAAAATCCAGAGTGTTCTTGATAGATTTGAAGAATGAGGTTACAGCATCACTAGGGACATCATCGAGGGAGCCTATAGATATACCATCAATCTGAAAGTGAAGAATCAAGAATCAAACTCCCTTACTCTGCAGGCGATTATGCAAAAAAGGGATTATGAATTTAAAGCATGAGGGTGAAAAGTGTACTGCCCCTATATAAAAATCTATAGCTGCATGAATAGACAGGTTTTAGTTTTTGAGAGGTCATATCTTTAAATCTAAGTGTCAGAATTTCTCGATACAAATGCAGATTGAATTAACCCCTGAAACCATCTAAGGAATGAAACAAATAATGATGCCAAAGGGCCAATGTGATACCCCATGTATACTTCAGTGACAATAAACAACAAAACCCTTGCTATGACAAGAGCCCGCCTTGGCAAATTTGCACAGAAAATGGAGAGTAATCTCGAATGATTCATTTTATTACCGAGTCAAGAGCTGCTTTGAAAAGCTCAGAGGCCCTCCGCCTTTCTGGCTTATCAGGAAACACCTGAACAAGAAGTAAGAAATTACACTTATCTTTGAAACGAAATATCAATTTTTCAGCAATTGGAAGTATCTTCTTACTATGCAAGCCCGGGTTTCCATTTTCTGTTGGAGTTTCCTGACAACGGCCAAGGCAAGTTGAATGTTGGCATCAATGAACTCATCTGAAGATCCCTTCACATATTTAGACATCAGAGAAAATTATGTACTATAAAATTTCTCCTTAAACATAATCATCATCATACAATATACTGTGATTTCTGGAAGTACTACACCAAGAGGCAACAATACTAGGCTTTGGTTTTCAATTCCTATGAGTAAACCCAAATGGACAGATTAGGAACAAAAGCAAGATACAAAAGATAGAATGAAAAATGATTGCAGTGAAGCTTTTAAGTTTTAAATGAGAAAGAAAATCCATGAAGGTTAGTTCAACTCATTTTGGGAAATGTAAAAATGAAAAGGTACCTTATATGAAGAAATGTTGCTTGGCAAGGGCCTGCACAGGCAGAAAACCCATACATAGAAAAAGACCAAATATTAGGGAGAAGAAAGTAAACAGATAATCAACTGAAATTCTTAAAAAAAATGGATGAACTGAAGAAGCGTACATAAAGAAGCAAAATATATTTCTTTTAACTATAAAATATATGATTTCATATATTTATAAACAACAGTTTTTATTAGAATTGTCGCTAGAAATCAAGTCATTTGTGATTTGTTCGTTCTTATCAACTATGACTATGTTTACATTAAATATTAGGAAGCAGAAGCAGAAGCAGATAGAATAAAAAAAGATAAATATCAGAAACTGCCAATTCCAAACTACTATTATCAGATGATTTCGCAGTTTTTAACCTGAAAAGCTTGTTATAGTGAACTACTACTACATACACAGTCAGCTAAAATGGGATAGCGCTTTCAATAACTAAAGGGGAAATGGAAATGAAGAAAAAGGTTTTGTAAACCTAAAAAAAGACCCAAGGAAATCAAAATAAATCATACATAAAGAGGAAGATAGGAAACGTACGGGAAATCAATCTCGAGACGGGTTTTGCCATCTTGAATAGCATAAGCAAGGGAGTTAGCGGCGTCGGTAACAAGAACATCGTATGACTTAGGCTTGTAAAGCGCCACTCCTTTCTTGGGATCGAAGCTCCCCGTCGATGCTGCAGCGGGTGGAGTTGCTTCCTTGTTGTCTTTGGTGGCGCATTGGATTTGTATTCTTGGTCCGGGAGTGAAAGTGGGAAAACGATGGCAAGAAGCAAGGCGAAGTGGAATGAGGGAATGGGGAGGTGGAGGGATAGAGAGGAGTGAAGAGAAAGAGACGGCCATGAAACTCATGGCTATTGCCTTGGGAGCTGCTGAGCTGGTTTTGCTGAAAGCCTCAAAGACAAGAAGGGATACACCATGGAAACCGTCTAAGATGAGATTATATGATAACCAGCTGCAGCCACGTGTCATACTTTTTTCCCCCTGTTTTCGGGGCTCGTCGTTATTGTCTTCCCTTCCCTAGAATGTCGAAGTAAATAAAATATACATTGCTTTCACTCTATTTTATCCGAAACAAAATTTAATGAAATAATAAAAGAAATAAAAATGGATTAAATTAATCAATTTCATTATATATATTTTATAAACTTTGATAGGTAAATAATTTGTTTTATTAAATTTTAATATGTTTGTGTATTTATTTGTGTTTGTAATTTTTTATTGATTATTATATTTTATCCAACTTAGACATGTTGTAACATGAATTACACCTTAGAAGGCATTTGTTGATGGCTCTCCGTTTTATATCGTTCGTGGATGGCCCTCACACCACCCACAAGGGTATGAGGGAGCCACTTACTACGAGTTTTCTATGAGAATCACTGAAAAATAGCAATCTCATACTACCTCAATAAAGAGAATATTAGAATAAGACCACATAATATCATGCTTGCCAACAATTGAAACGTAACATACCTGACACTTGCTGACTACACGAGAGAATCACTATTCATATTGTCAGTAGAATGACACTACGTGATAAGGGAATCTCTCTTATATATCCTCAATACACAAAAGAATAAATGGCCCTCATAACCTAAGTTCACGCAACTTCCTCTCTCTGCACTCCTACTTTCCTTCCTCCTCAGTCCTTTTCTCCTATTTTCTATCTAACAAGTGATCATCACCTCCTCCTTATTGTACACTAATAATAACAATTGATATAAACAAAAGTTTTACCTCACAAAAAATAAACAAAATAAAATAATTATCAATTCTTATTAATAATATTAATATTCCCTATGAATTTATAAAATAAAATATGATTGATGTTTTCTTAATTTTTTTTACATATAATGATGTAAATTTATATATTCATCTTCCACTTATATTATTTTATATTGTTATAATTTCTAAGTTATCCTCTAGTTGGGTGATTAAAGAGGAATTCAAACATTAAATCTAGTTTATATATAGCCCATCTCATTCCTGGTGGACTTATCCGTTTAACAAAGCCCAATCCTAGGAGTGACTACACGCATTTCATTTTCTTGTCTAACTAATTTAAATGAATAGTCAAATTTTTAAAAGATTCTGTTATTTTAAATTTTAATTAACTATTTTTATAAGTAAAATTTAAATTTATCACATTTATAATGAAAAATATATACTTCTTAATTTGATAATAATAAATTTAAAATAGAAAAAGTAATTAACAAAATTTGGCAAACTAATCTTATGTTTGGATTGAATAAAAATAAGGAAAAGAAAGTAAGGGTATGTTTGTTTGGTGGAAAATGTTTTTCGGAAAATATTTTCCGGATTTTCCGGCGTTTGGTTGATGGAAAATGAATCCTTAAGGAAAATATTTTACAAACACGGGTAAAATCTCTTCTTTATTTCTGTAAAACGTCTTACCAATTTCTTTTCCCTAAGACATTTTCCAGAGATTTCCCCTTCATCCAGGTACGTTCTCCTTCTTCCCTTCTTCATTCCTTCTCCTTCATTCTTTATTTCTCAGGCAACAAATCTCTTTCTCTCTTTCTCAGACTTTTCCGATTCCTCCTTTCGTTGGGTCTTGGAATCTCTCCTTTCGCTGGGTCTTGAAATATTTGGAAAATTTCATCTCTGATCTCCTCCAGGTATGCGCATATTTCTCTAATGTTTCATCAATTACTCTCTGTTTATTCTCTCAAATTTTTCCTTTTATTTTTCATGGACCCAAAATAATGATAGCTTTGTAATCTGGGATATAACTGAATTTTCAGCTCGTTTGCTTCCTCAGTACTTCAAGCACAGCAATTTCTCTTCTTTCATCAGACAACTCAATATTTATGTCAGTATCTCTACCCTCCTCCTCCTCCTCCTTCCTTTTTAAAACACGTCGAAATTGGTTTCTTTCTTTCTTTCCTTTTTGTGTGTGTGTTTGGATTCTTGGAGTTCTGAATCGGGTTCTTTGGTACATCTGTGCTGGAATTTTTATTGTTTTGAATATTTGGGATTTTGTTAATATTGTTTTATTTGTGGTTTTGAGTTTGGTTCTTTGCTTGTGAGAGCTGGATTTTGGTGTTCACTTTGCAGTCTTGGGGTTATATTCTAAGTAGTGGGAATTCAAGTTTCGGAATTTAAATTTGTAGAGATTCTTGGCTTGGTTTCAATACGTAGCAATGATGGGGAAAGGACTATAGGCTACCACTAGCAGTTAGGTTGAATGTTTGCTCAATTTTTTTGTTTGATTGATTGGATTTATGAGAGTAAAAATGGTTGGCTTCGTTGGACTTCTTTATTGTTTTTCTTTATCTTAGGCCTAACAAAGCTTGACTATGACTAAGTTTTGTTAGATTGATCGTTTCATTTTCATGGGGATGATTCGATTCAATCGAAACCACTGTGTAAAATTTCTTGTTGGTACCAAAAGGGGGAATTATTTGCTTTGGATCCTAATATTGTGTGCCTAATTCAGGACTACATGTTAAAAGAGATAGTAAATGTCGGCTTTCGGTGGAACTCTAAAGTTCTTGCCTTGTATTCATCATCATTATGATTCTCTATACCGTTTTTAAAAAGTTCATAGACTAACTGTTAGGAAGAATACACTGACAATACACCCTGAAGTGCAATTCGCGAGTTGCAGAGTGATAAATGGTGATTAAGCATAATTCAAATTAGGAATTTCTTTGTGTTGATAGGGCACTTTACTATCATTCATGGCTAATATCATAGTTCTAACAATGAGCAACATCTAAATGTTGTCTAATATCATAGTATGTTAAGGAATTCTTGCTATGCATTTCTTTATCCTTTTGAAATAAGATAATTTTATTTGCTTAATTCTAAACTATTTTAGTTTCAATGAGATCCTAATTTGCAACATTACTCCTCTGTTTTTCCTCTTCCAAATGCAAAGGGAGTCTTAAAAGGCTTTGACCAGGCCACAAATATCATTCTCGATGAATCTCATGAACATGTGTACTCCACCGAGGTTCGTGCCCTTATTCAATTCATTTTATACATTTAACCACTGTCACCTAGTTCATTGAAGAAGCAAGAGGTTTTTCTTTATCATAATTCAAAATACATATGAACAACTTCTTAGCCTCTATTTAATCCTTTCTTTCCCGTCTTTTCTTCATCCTAAGTATGATATTATTCAATTGGAATAGTTTTATTATGATTTACGAGTTGAAATTTGCAGGAAGGTGTTCAGCAGCTTGTATTGGGTTTGTACATAATAAGAGGCGGCAACATGTACGTTGCTTTTCGGTTTCGTTTTCTATTCATTATTTGAAATTTTCAGTTGTTAGCTTGGTTGACTTTCTTAGCATTTTATGTTTTTCATTATTGCAGAAGTGTTGTTGGTGAACTAGATGAAGAGCTTGATTTTGCTCTTGACTTGTCAAACCTTAGAGCACATCCTCTGAAGCCTGTTATCCATTGATTGAACAATGAAAGCTCATAGAGTTGCTATAGACAACATGTTGGATTAAATTCCTTAGACAACATGTTAAAAGAACATATCATGATGATGAGAAACCCAATATGTATTAATTTTTTATGCATTTTTATGTTATATTTTATTGGTAGCTGTTTAAATGCTTCATTCATATTGATCATGAGCTAGCATAAAAGGTGAAAATTTTGAATGTTGATATCTAATCTAGGACTCAATGTAAGGGTTGCAAATTCAACTGAAAATAAATGAACTTTCTGATTTGCGAAAATCCAATGTCATATGTACAAATTAAATATCCTCTTGTAAAACCAAGACTATCCAAAATTTGACTTTGGTTGTTTTCGTTTTATGACGGTTAATAATGTAGCTTAATAATTGAGTATTATTATATATTTAATTTGATTTATTTATTTATAAATAAATCATTGCAATATATATAAAAACAATTTAAAATATAAAAATTTATTAATATGTATATAAAATTTATTAATATATGTAAAAAGCAGCTTTTCTGGAAAATATTTTCAGGAAATCTGCCAAACAACAGAAAATATTTTACACAGATTCATCCAAACACCAGAAAATATTTTCAGTAAATCATTTTTCAGAAATTATTTTTCGAAAAATATTTTACTGACAAACAAACGGAGCTTAAATGAAATCAATTCTCTCTCTTGTTTGGATAATTTTTTTATTCAAGTAAGCGAAGGTAAAAGGGCCTTCATTTTCTCTTGAGTTACTTTTTTAATTACCCAATTTCAGAAAAAAAAGCCTAGGGAAAAGAAAGTAATGTTTCATTTAAGATACAAAAGATTGTTTTTTTTTTTAATCATATTAACATTTTAGATAAGTTATTTTATAAATTTAATATAATTAAAGAATTTATAATAAATAAATTTTTACTTAAATTTCATAGTTTAACCAAACAAAATACAAAAAAATCTTAACTTTTATAATTTATTTCATTTATTAATTTCAATTATTTAAACGAAAAAAAACATATATCATTTCCTTTGCTTAGTCTTTCTATCTTTTCCTTTCCTTCCCTTTACAATTATTTACCCAAAATAGCACATAACAATATATTTTTGGAGAAAAATAAAAAATTATTAGGAGAAAAAGAGTACAGATCTATAAATGGAAAAATTATTAGATAAACTATTTTTACCACATCAGCAATAATCTCATGCAATTATAGAATGCCATGTAAGAATAGTTTTCCACGTATCAATAAATTTTGCCAGCTCATTTTTATTCTCTTCTCAACTTTCTCTAATCCCAGCATTGACCATTACAACTGAGTTTGACCTCACCCTCCCCTTAACTCATTGATTTCATGAACACGAAATCCAAATGTTATTTGTCTTTTTATCTTTGTCAGTATTATTGTACACCTTTAACTCTTCCTTATCAAGTCTTAACGCTTGTTTGTATGCGCTTGGAATATGATTTTGCGGCAAACTTTATTGCGTGGAGAAAAACTTTTACATAGTGTTTTATTATTGCATGAGGCCATTGTTGATTTGGTAAAAAATACCTATCTAATAGTTTTTCATATAAATAGATCTTACATATTTAAATAAAAAAATAATAATGAATATAACATCCGCAACAAAATAGATGATCTACAGTGAATACGAAGTTTATTTCATTCCTTTTATACTTGCATTTTTTGTTTTTAAATAATTGAATTTATTTCTTTTAACTTGACAGCTATAATGATCGTTTGCCCATTATTGTATAAGAACACATTAGAGAGTCTTTTATAGGTCTATGTCATTTGTGGGACGATCTTTCACCATTGTAGTAAAAATTAGATTAATTTTATAAATTTTAATTATAAAATAAAATATTTAAATCTTTTTGAAGGAATTTGTTAAATCACCTATTTTCAATTAAAGTGGCTCAACTAATATGGTCCTTTATAGTATAGGTATAACAATTAGAATGGATATAAAGTTTGATGATTTAATAATTCATGGCATATAAATTTTGATACATTTGTGATGTGCATTATTATTTATTCACGTGCGTACACGGACAGATTACTCTACTTTTATTTCAGGCAAAGGGAGGTGGGTATCCTTTCTTTTTTTATCCAAATTTCATCCTTTCCTTTAAATTGCTTTATTTTTTCCTGCTAAAAGGAAACCAAAGCGGTTTCTTTCCAGACTAAAGTGGAGGAGTGAAGTGGAGCGCATGAGGCTGAGGAAGACAAAACATTGTGGAGATCATATGACTTACAGGGATCTTTATATATATATATATATATATATATTATTCAGATTTTAAGAACCAGTAATTTAGGTGGGTTGATATGTAGTTTTGGAATTATTTTTTAATATTTAGTAGTTTGATGGTATTTTTCTTTTATATGTTAACATATTTTAATATCTATATATCTATATAATATAAATTCCATAATACTCCTATATATTACGTGTTAAGAAAAATGATATTATTTTCCCTACTAGAAAGCCAAAAAGAAAACCTTTAATAAAGCTTTAGAAAGGAAAAAGCGGTATCTTTATTTTTGTTTTATGTATCGACTTTATTGTCAGCCGCGCATGCGAGATGGGCTGACTTGACTTGGAGGTGCATTTATTTTATACTCATAAATGTATTATTTTATAAATAAAATCTAAGATATTAGATTGTATTTTAAAATATTCGAAATCTAGTATTGAAATTGCTCGATTTTCATATTATGTCACTTGTATTTTCATTATTTTATTATTTTAGAATTTGCCTGAATGATTTAATATTGTTTTCTTTAATTTGATCATGGACTTCTCAATAGGCAATGTACTCATGCCTTTCTTTCTCAACTGAACTATGCCACGTGTAAGCCTCCCTCACTGAAGAAAGTCCAGTTGTACATCCCATAAAGAGAATCCCCAACAACAGATCAATTTATTTCCCCACCAAAATTGCATGGAGTGAGAGCTGAAACAAGCCCGCCCCAAGTAACTTCCTTTGATGTCACTTTTTCTTTAAAAACCGTCGTTATATTTTCCAATAGTGGCTCCTGAATCTGTATCTCGCCAGCCACAATGAAGCAACTCAAATTCCTCCTTTGCCCTAATTCTCCTTTCGTAAGTTCTTCGATTCCATTCTCATACAAAAAAAAAAAAAAAGGAAAGAAAGACAAAGGAATTATTATTATTTAATTTTTGGGCAAGAAAACTAGTTTTTCTTGGTCTTATGGAGAAGAAAGAGCGTTTCGGTTTTGTTTCTATTCAACGTTGGTTGAAACTTGAAAATTCTGTTTGTTTCTTCAGAAAAAAATGAAGTTAAAGAAACTAGTGTATCTTTTTTTGTTGTTTGACTTTAGTGATAGTCTAAGAGACTGTTTTTTCTTGGATTTTCCCAGGAACCAAAAAGCGACGTGTTTTTAAGCTTTGTATGCATTGTGTCCTCTTTTTGTTTGCCGATATACTCAATTGGATTTTAAATTTTCTAGTTTTTTTTTTCCCTGTACTTTAGTTTAACTTTTGCTTCTTTCTGTCTATGATAGTTTAAATGTTTAAAAGATAAATGCTTGATCGCTTTAACGTTACTCTTTTTTCTTATTCAGGTTTGGGATGGAAATGGCTTCTCGCAATGTTTTGATGACTTATATCCTTCTCTTATTTTTAAAAATTTATTTATTTAATTATTTTTAAGAGCTTCATTTTAACACAAAAGTAGACACGGATTGATTCTACTTTCTATGAGTTTGGCTTTCCTTATTCGTGTTTACGGTCTTGGGTTTTGGTATAAATGCAGCAAGTATTGCCCTGATTTGCATAGTTGGAATAATGAGAAGAAGGGCCCGAACAAACTGGACGGTAAATTCTTCTTTATATAAGAATATTTTCGTTTCATTCCCTTCTTTACTAATGTCTAATGAGAAATTTCTATTTGTTCTTGGCTTATGCCATGCCTCCTGAATGGAAATATATTTGCTTTTTTTTTTTTTTTTTGGGGGGGGGGGGGACATATTACAATTTACAAGTTGGAAGAATGAATCCTTGTCACTTGCACTAATGCGGTCGTGGTGGATATGTATTTACTTATTTCTATTTCTTTTTTCTTTTTTTTCAAAATATATGGTTTATGCATCAGCTGCTGCTCTGGTTTTAAGTTCTAATCCTTCTTATTTATTGTTATGTATCAAACTAAGCAAGTAATCTTCTGCATGTCCTCCTCTTCCCCCATTTCCTTCAATTTTCTCTCTCTCTCCTTTTTTATTTAGTTTTGAAATCGAGTAGCAAAAAAATGTATTGCTTTTAAATATCCAACCCGAGCAATTTACTAATAATTCAAAAATTATGTGTGTGTTTATATTTCTTTTAGGTAAAATTTTCAGAGAAGGCTCTTCTACATTCTATAGCAGTCATTGGAGCATGTTTATCATGTGTGGATGCCATTTTGCTTGTGAAGAAAAAGCTTCATGGAGATTTTGTCTTATATCATGAGTTGCTTTTCAGATTTTCGCATTTCATGGTCTGGGTAAGATTTCCTATCTTCAAGTCATTGGCTTTCTTGCTGAAAACTTTAAGCAGTTTTTTTTTTACTTATAAAACTTTATTTTGGTATCTTAATATTGTTTGTCTGGTTCAAATATATTTAGGCAACTATTGTATTCTCCTTGAGGTGTGCCTGTTTTCAACACATATTTTGCGATACGGTCCTCTGTATATGGTGGACTATAAAACCTCTGTTTGGAATCCCTCATCTGCAAAAGGCATTCTCTTCAATGGAGGTATTACTTTGTTTTTCTTTATAGAGTTCTCTTTCAATGTATTGAATGCTTCTATATAATTTATTGTGCTATGGATCTTGCCATTCTGAATTGATGTTTTTATGGTACAAAGCCATCTAAAATAGTCGGATAAGAGACATAAACATATTATTGAGGACTAAAAGAAACAATCATTTCTTTCACAATGTTGAGATGCTAAAACTATTTTATTTAATTAACATCTTACTCCCTGCAATTTCATTTTGTAATATTTGCCTCCATTGTCTTCATTGTGTTGAATAAGAGTAAACTTTGGGAGTTCATGCTTATTCCTGTAACAAGTCAATAGTCCAAATGATTGTCCTTCACAAGTATCATTGGTGGTGCCCGTTTCTGAAAGTGTTCATGGATATGAATATTACATATATTATTGGAAAAGAATATTTAAGCCATTTGGTTTTAGTTTCCAGTTCAACCTGCAGTTTAAAACTAGTCTAAACTGTGCAGTTAATGATATAGTGAAAAGATCTTTAGATCAACCTTTTCTTCTTCCATACCAAATCATCTTTTCAAACGTGGAATGCATCATGCAATTACGTACTGCTGATCTGTCACAATAGTGTGTTTCATTCATCCTTTTTTTTAAATTTTTTTTTTAAGGCAACTACAAGCTAAAGGCTTTGTCTTGTTCCATTTGAGGCAATATTATAATTTCTTATGTTGTTTTATGCACTTAATATAATTCTTAATAGAGTTAATCACTCAAGATAGGCACTGCAAATTTTAGGAAATTGGTATTGAATTTTCAGTGAACCAACTCATAATTATTTATTATTTATATATCTTTCTTGACAGGTTTTAGATTGTCTTAAAGAAAGCTCTGTTTTATTTTTGGATATTATGTTTTGCGTATCCATTAACTGTATCCGGATAAAACAGGCATCCGCCAATAGCAGGTATAATTTTCAATTATGTTGATTGTACCACAGGTTACATGTTACTGTTTTCTGTGGTATATCTTAAGTTTAGATAATTAAATTACTTGAATATGCTGCTTGATATAATCTCATCTTGAGACGTTCTCTCTAAAATGCACAATTAGACAGCTTTCTCTCTCCTTCCACCTAAAAGAAAGTAAAACAAAGAAAAGCTTCTTGAATACACTAAATCTTTTCTTATTCTTGTTATGTGTTGTAAGAGGCTAGCAGCAGGAATTTCATTCAGCAATTAATAGGTTATCCTATCTACTCTGTCTGATCTTGTAATGCTTATTACATTTATTCATTTATACTTGTTTTCCCCAAGGCTGGAGGAGACAATGGTTTAATCCTCTCGACCCCATTTTGATCCTTAATGAAGGCGTATGAGGTCCTTGGTACAATTCCTTAGGGATTTACCAACTAAGTTAGTGCCTCAACCTCTCTCTATCATGACTGGATCCATAACTAAATAAGATAAAAGTTCTAGGATTAGTCTAATATTTGGTGTACTTAAAACCTTTCTGAGGTGCCTTTTCAATCATAGCTACCATAGAAAATAAGAGGTGGGAGATGGTATGGTAAAGGATAAATATAAAAAAGAATTATTATCGAGGAATTGTGAGGACATATGAAGTGTGAAAATGTTTAAATTATTATTCTTCATGTGGGAAAGTGATTAATTTAATTACAACATATAAACACATTACAAAAAGATCATGATGTGCAATAGATTCAATAACAACTTGACTCTATCAATTTGTCACACATTCTTGTGTTGTTAGTTTATTCATCTTTGTTTTCTTTTCTTTTTCCAGACCAAATGTAAGTGATTCAACATGATCATCACATGCATTGCATAGCTTTCATTCTCCCATTGTAGTATGTAATTCATGTCTTATGGTTGTAACTTGTGTAATACAAATCAAATTGAAAAGGTTCTCACCATTGCATGGTGTCCCTTTTCTATGACTTTGGATCTCTTATAAAGTCCTTCTTTATTCATTTTCTGCATGAAGAAATAGGTATCTAAACAAAAAGTTATTTTTCCATGGACCACTTTGCCAAATGTTCCATTTCATTAGATATTCCATATTCCATATCTAACATTTTGAGAATCGCTTGATGAACTTGTTCATACTGAAGTCTCACTTGACAGCTGAATTTAAGGCTATAGGAGCTTTGTTGAATATAACTGCCTTATATCCTTCCTCTATGTTATTTAGACTTATTGGCTAAACTCTTTGCCCGCAAACACTGTAGCCCAATGGAAGATTCACTTCTTTGTGCTGAGATGGACATTGAGGAAGGTTGTCACAGGGATTCTGTAAGTAGTTCTTATCATCTCAACTTTTCTCATGTATGCTTCCAGCCTAGTTATTGTTTATACAATTTCTATTTTTCTAGAAACAATTTAAAAAACTGAGCTCTTAGTAGTGTTATCCTTTTTTTTAAACTTATACCAAAGGGGTTTGAATCCTCCACCTCCTTTTGTTGTCAATGTCATAAGTTTTTTCTTTGTTCCAAAACATCCCTCTCCTACCTGAAATAACCGAACTGGAATTTACATAACCAAATCGACTAAGTCTTCTAGTTAAAAGCAATTTTTCTATGGTGTTATCCCACATTGATTAGGTTTATACTTTGCACTGGCTTGATATTGATGTTGAGCCCCTCTACCGTTAGCCATCTGTTGTGTTTGGAAGTATGATTGTGTTCTAAAAATTTTTAGGAAGTGTGAAGGATGCATCTAAATATAAATAGGATACTTGGGTATTATTTCCAGTACTTGTTTTGTAAGCATCTCAATGCAATCTATATTATATACTCCTAAAATCCTACCTTTTCCTTGGTGATTTAAGGTTTTCTTGAGTTTCATGTAAGCTGATTCTAAGTCTGAACTCTGAAGTTCCCATTCTGTTTAAAGTAAATACCAGTTCCCTTTTTTCCCCTACAGTTTTGAAATCCATTTTACAATATATATTTAAAAATTCACATTAATTTTGATGAATATGTACTCAGTCCATATGCTGAAAATTATGATACTCTGTTTAGCATGATGAGTGCACATGGACAATTGTAAAGAGATCTTTATAACTGGTGTATCTCCAGCTTCATAATAGTGTAAATTACTCTCTTGTATGCTAGTCTTAAAATAAACCTAGTTTGAATAATGCGTAGCTGTTTGACATGCCTGCTTTTGAGGACCCTCCTTGACTTTTGCATCATATTTAGCAGCTGTCTATAAGCTTACTGTCCATTGTATCTATCCAAGAAATAGCCATGCCAAATCTTATTGTGTTTATTTTTATTTTTTTGTATTTCATTACAAAATGTGTCTTGTTTTCCTTTTGTATTTGTCTGAAGTAGGTAAACTAATATTAATATTTTGCATGTCACTTGGTTGTCAAAGAGAAGAATGCAGGGATGTTGGGATCATATTGTGTTCAGATCTATCCTTTCTGTAATGAATTCTGGTTTGGGAGAGCAGCTTGGCTTTGATGATTTACTTTTGCTGCCGACTGATATGGATCCTTCTACATGTCACGAAAAACTATTAAGCTGCTGGCGACACCAGCACAATAATTCTTCCTCAAATGCATCGTTATTTAGAGCAATCTTCTCTGCATATGGATGGCCATATCTTTGTCTAGGTTTATTAAAGGTATTCTTACTCTATGCAGTGCTTGAGAGGGCATCTTGAAGTTCTTTATGCTTCAATAAAAGAATGAAAATAGAAGCTTGTATGTTGATGAAACTTTGTGTTCCATAATGCATATAAAACATTTTTGGAAATTTAGGTCTACTCGCTTATGTGGAATTCTGGGGTTCAACTTGTAGAAAAAATAAAAGATCCCTGGCTGAAGTTTTCAAGTTGCTTTATATGAATTTTAAGTTTTTCCTACCACATGTATAATTTTGCTTTTTGCAGGTTTTTAATGATTTCATTGGTTTTGCTGGACCACTGCTTCTGAATAAGCTAATTCGGTTTCTTCAACAAGGTTTGCATAGTTCTAATTCTTGAAAAGATGTCAGTGGTCACCACCTCCCTAGTTTTGTTGCATCACTTATTTCATTTTTAAATATTTCTCTATACTTTGGAATGATTAATTACTTTTTCTGTATTCCACTATGATACAATTAAACCAAATACTATATTAGTGAAAGTGATAAAACATCTAAATTGCAACTGTTATTATCTTATGCAACTTATTCCATAATCTGTGACTGAGTGCTTGGTTCTGTTTTTGGTTCTACTTAGTAAGATTCATAGTTTTGTGGTATAAGTTCAAGCCTTCAATGAGTTGGGTCATATACTGTTCTGCTTTTTGTTAGTTCCCGCATCTGTCCCACATGAGATGATAAAGAGAGCTCCATAAAAGGATTCTTAGGATACTAGGATTTGAGGTTCCTACCAGTTTCTGCTGTTTTAAAGAACTGTTCCTGATCACCTCTCAAGGAAAACCATCTTTGTCATTACCCAGGGTTTGATTGGATTGTGGGGAATGAAGGGTAAGTAAAGGAGGGGGGATAATACTTTCTAGTTAATTTTTTTTGTCTGTATGAAAAGTTAGCCTTTATTCTAACATATGATTTGACATAGCGGTCATTGTTTCATACATCATGAGACCATGTTCTGTTGATCTCTTGGATATCTGGTGTTATCTCTATCTTTTCTTATGCAACCATAATGATATGTCATGTTGCTTTAGATCACAAGTCAGTATTTTTGTTATATGCATATTCTGTAATTTGAAATATCTCTTGCTGAATTTATGAATTCAGTTAAGCTAAGTTTCTCTCTTTCTGTTAAGTTTATAGTTTTTCCATGAAGACAACATGACTTTTCATTGCAAACTGTTTGTAACTAACTAGGGCTTCATGATAATTAAATTATAATGAAGTTTTAATTGGAAATATACTTATGTTGACCTTGCTTATGCGACTTGTTTTTCTTTTGTCAGGTTCTGGAAATTTGGATGGCTATGTTCTTGCAATATCGTTAGGCCTAGTATCAGTTGTCAAGTGAGCTTTTTGCTAAATAATCAATGATGATTTTATACATTTTTGTACTTATTTTCTCTCTATGTTTGTGTTTCCTTGTATTGGTCTGCTTAGATTTTGCAACTAAAATGTGTCCTAAAGTAGGAAAAATATGTTTAGCATGTTTTGGGCCCTTGGGTATATATTTAGTTTGGATCGATTCAAGTAAAACTATATCTGTTATATGTGCTGGATTCTTGTTTTTCTATTCATTCTGGACCACTTGTAAACAGACAACATGAGGATTAATTTTGTTTTCACCATATTTTAATTTCCCTTAAGCCTTTAACTTATCTTTTATCTACATACTTATTAGAAACACAATAATGGTTACATCATTCATCAGGAAACAGAAAGTTTACAGCAAACCATTAATGGGTTGCCGACTTGCTACACTGGCATGCTACTATGGAACAGGGTTTAGGCATGAAAGATAATATCCAAATTAGTACTTGAAATGTAGTAACATACCATATATTTTAATGTATGTGTTTATAATGTTGTTCAGGATTCTTGTGAAATCCTTGAATTGAGAATATGTGAAATATATAAATCTAGAAATGCTTTCTTTTCCTCTTATCTCTCTTAAGATTTATTTCTTATAACAGCTTTTTTTCCCCTTTGCCCCCTATGATCAATTCTTTTGTCTTAAAGAATGATGCCTGACTAATTTTTTGTTGTTTAAATGTAATAATTAATAAATGCTTACCCCAATCATGCAGATCCTTTTCTGATACACAGTATACTTTTCATCTTTCAAAGCTGAAGCTAAAGTTACGATCTAGTATCATGACTGTTATCTATCACAAGGTATGTGCTAGTTCTTTCAAAATTTCCTAATGTGAATTTTCAAAAGTTAACTAAAAGATGCATTTTGCTTGTATATTCTTTCAAATTTGCTGGTGTCTGTCTCAATATCCGGGATGGAAACAAGAATTCTGTCCTTTGCTTGTATTAATGGTTCCAGTGATAACAGATGCATTTGCACAGTTTTTGAGAAATTTCATGATAATCTGAGGAAGTTGGGAATTTATTTCAACTACTATATCCAACAAAATGAAAAAATGATCACTCCAGTTCTTTACTATGCATGCAAGTTGTCATGCAATATAATGTAAAATGAAGGCTAGCACTCAGGATTAAATGGATCAGAACATTTTTTGTATTAAGTGTAGCTACTTTTGCACATATATTGAAAAGGAAGACATGGTTATTACCTTTTTCACCAATAGAAACGAGTTTATTAAAATGGTCATATAATACATGCTGGCATCTTTTACATCAAAGTCTTTCTGGCTGTTGCAATGCTCAAGAAAATTATCTATCATGATAATCTACATTATCTATTCTATGGTGAGAAAAAAGATTGATTAGAATGGAGAGGTCAGTCATAAGCATCAGATGTGCTGTCTGCACTTGATTGCTTTCTATACAAAACTAACACTGAGGATGGTTTAATGAATATGGATGCCAGGAAATGACTAGAACTAGCCATATTCATTGATACAGAGAATGAAGGTAGGATTAATTAGGATGTGACAGATTGAGTAAGAGCAGAAGTGTAGTTTTATGTTCCAGATTCATACTCCAACGAACAGTGAACCTAAAACTAGTTTGCAGTTTCTCTGTTTCTGTAGTGAATTTGATTTTGTTTCAGCTTTTGGAATGCAAGCTAGTCCTTGTAGAATGGTTGGAAATGGTTCACTGGTGCTATAATGATTTTTAAAGATAGAGTTAAGATTTTTTTCCCTTCGATGTTATACCTTTCAATTTTAGTATTTACTTTGATAATTGTTGTAAGACACTTTTTGAAATTATTGGTCTAGCCTCTCTCTCCCTTCTACTTGGTAACCTTATACTTTGGTTGTTGAGATTGATATTTCTGTTCATAACTGAAAACACTATGTCATATTTATTTGGGCCCTTCATTCCTTTTTATATTTGAGCAATGTTTTATCATCGATTTTACATTCACAAACTTTCATCAGTGTTTATCAGTCAGCGTAGCAGAACGATCAAAGTTTTCGGAGGGGGAAATTCAAACATTTATGTCTATAGACGCTGATCGAACTGTCAATTTATGCAACAGTTTCCATGACATGTGGAGGTAATCTCTTAAATCACACATAACCCCTAAAGCAAGCTGTTCTATAAATTGCATAGTAAGAGTAAGATATCTTTGTGGAAAGAGGTGAAGACATAAACATATATATTTTCCTAGCATCAAAGCTGTCAGTACTGCATCATTATCTATTTTTATCTTTATTATCACAAAGTTTTGAAATCATGAAATGAGAATCATTAAACACAAACTATGAATAGTCATATCATGTTACTAGAAATATAGTTAGTTTTTCTTTCAGGAATAAAAAGGCCCACTTCTTGTGCTGTAATGTTAGGAATCTAAAGCAGATCTCTTGTATGACCTCTTGCTTACAATTTTTTTCAGCCTACCTATACAAATTGGAGTTGCACTGTATCTTCTGTATACACAAGTCAAATTGGCTTTCACGGCTGGACTTGCAATAACCATCTTACTAATACCAGGTAGTACTAGAAATTAAGATTTGATTTCCTTTTGGGTATAAATTAACTCTTAATCTTACATTAGCAATTTTCTTTATTTGGTTCTGTAGTTACTATACTATATAAGCATACTTGTCCATGCATCCTCCATGTACGGGCGTTTGGTCAATTCAGTGTATGAAACTTTCTGTTTATTTGGGGTTTGGTAATCAACAAAACCTACAGGCTCTTGGCTTTTTATGGCCTTTTTACTTCTTGATGGACAAATCTCTATATTATTGTGGTTGATTTTACTACTACTAAATGTACTAGATTGGCCTTCTCGTATACTAGTAAGTTTAAAAGGTATCCATATCTCCTCCAAGGGCTAAGAAACTAGCATAAGACTTGCTGCCAAAGCGATAGCCAACTTGTTTTGAAAAGGTAGGATGCTTCTTGACGGCTAGAGCTTTTTTCCTTTTTTGGATGTTTTACTTGGTATATACCTGTGATTTTCACGAATGTATTTGACAATTCATAATAAAACCTCTATGGAAAAAATGCAGAAGGTTTAAAAGCTCAAACATTCATGTATACAATGAATTTTAAAAGCTCATACATCCAGCACAAAAGAGAGTTAGGTCATTTTCTGCAAATAACACATTTTCAAGAATGAGGTAGAATAAGCAACTAAAATTTGCTAAATCTCAGAAACCTGTTTCTGATCTATTAAATTAGTAGTTATCACAAATGAATTCATCCATGCAAGACACAATAGTTCATGTGTATCGTTTGGAAATCACTCTCTTTGAGAGAGTTGGTAAAATTTTTCGATTGCTATAAAATAAAGTAGCAATAGTGATATAAGGTGGGGATTGGAATGTTGCACTCTTTGAAGAAATACTCTTTAATATTTCATTTTCTGATCCTAGTTTTAAATCTAAAATACAAATTTCTATAGTAAATTTCATTTTCAGAAGAGTGGCCACTAATTGCAATAAATTATGAGAGTTTATTTCTTAAATAGGTTTAGTTTGTGTATAATGTGAAATATGATGTTATCTATGTTGGTAATGACTGTTATTGTAAAACTTTGCTTTCAGTTATGTCACCATGATTCTAGTTGAAAGTCTCTCTAGACTCTTCAGGCTAGGAAAAGTAAAGATCATTTTAGTATAATATGGTGCAGATAAATACTCTACAGATCAGCCTAGAGTAATCTAACTGTGGAACTGCGTAATTACTCTACATTCCTTATTGAAGATTTTCTCAGATGATTTGGCACTTAATTCTTATCGTTGAAAATTTATATCTGCAGTAAATAAATGGATCTCTGAATTGATTGCGAGTGCCACTGAGAAAATGATGAAGCAAAAGGATGAGAGGTATGTTCACCTTTTTACATATATTATTATAGCACAATGGAGTTTGCCAAGACATTGAGCCTGTCTAAACCATTTGCCCGATGAAGATAAAACCAAGAAGTTTACGGGGGTTAAAGTCCACAAATGATGCTACTTGGTTGGAGGAAAATATTAAAAGCAAAAAATTTGAGCTTGGTGATTGCAGAAATACCTTCTGGTCTGACTGCTAACTATCAAGTGGGCCTTAGTTGATTAAATGGATGGATACGCAAATGCAATTATTGAAGTTGGTTGAGCCACAAAAGGCTAATGTTACTGATGTATGAGAAAAATGTATTAAGGTTACTTTCAGATCAAAACAGAAAACAGAACAAATTTCACAAGCAAATAAATAGTACAGATTCATGGTGATAAGGGAGAGATTGCAACCAAAACTGCTTGTTTGGCAGTTTAAACTAAGGTTAGCAAGATGACATGGTTTAAGCTTGTTTGGCACTTTGACTTAAGCTTGAAATATCTAGGCAGAACTTCATTCTGTGGTTGGCCATAAAACAGAGATTGTTAACAAGCTGTTAACTAATGCACTGAGATAGTCAAACTGCTGCATCACGTGAGATGAATGGTTCTAGTGATGAAAGCATTTCAAAGTTCTTATTGTTTGCTTGTGGACAATAAAGCATTTCACATTTGGAGAATAAAGGATTATCATTATGCTGATGATGAATGAAGAGTAACAATTATAATGACACCAGAAGTTCATGAATAGTACTAATTGTAGAAATGGTTTATTTCCAAATGTTCTTTGGCAGGATTAGGAGGACAGGGGAACTTTTGGCTCACATTCGCACTTTAAAGATGTATAGCTGGGAGATCCTTTTCTCTAGTTGGTTGATGGATACAAGATCTTTGGAAGTGAAACACTTGGCTGTATGATGCCATGCTTTTATTCTTGGGCATTTTTAGATTAATATAATTAACATTACTGATTCTGTTTTCTTACAGTAGGTGGATAGGTTTTGATTTTAATTACTTTTTGAATTTTAGACACGGAAGTACTTGGATGCCTGGTGTGTATTCTTTTGGGCTACAACACCAACTCTTTTCTCTTTATGCACATTTGGACTCTTTACATTGATGGGACATCAGCTTGATGCTGCAATGGTATTTAGGCTATATTTCTGTGCAAAATTCCCTGTTTATTTCCATTTTGGTTTCAAATGTTATCTAAAGAATAATATGAAGCTAAAATTTCTATGAATCATTGTTTCAGGTTTTCACATGTCTTGCTCTTTTTAATAATTTGATATCTCCTCTTAATTCATTCCCATGGGTCATCAATGGACTTATTGATGTGAGTTCCCTTGTACATGATCTACAATGAGCTTAGAACAGCTACTCATACATAGTAGCAGTTATTGTTAAACCTGTCAATTGGGTGTTCTGTGTGGGTTTTGGATCGGGTCAATCTGGCTTGGATCAATTCAGGTTTTAAAATTTTCAGGTTATTTTGGGTTCGGTGTTTCGACTTCCTGGTTGGGTTTCCAAGTTAGGTCATTTTAGGCTACTTGTTTGGGTTGTTTACGGGTTTGAATTGGGCATGTTTGGGTTGTTGACCTTTTGTTGCAAATTGGGTTGGGTATTCGGGTTTGGGTATAAGAATTGACAGGCCTAGTTATTATTGAGAATGAAAATGCCTTATTTTCCTTGCTTTTCTGCAGGCCTTTATATCTAGCAGAAGGTTGAGCAGGTTCCTTTGTTGTTCAGAACAAAAACCTGAACTGGAACAGAAAGCTAAATTTCAACCAAGTTTCTCAAATGAAAAATATGATCTTGTCTCCAATGATATGGTAGTAGTTATGCATGATGCGTCTTGTGCTTGGTCAAGCGATAGTGAAGATCAGAATTTGGTTTTGAATCATGTCACACTAAGTCTCCCAAAGGGTCTTTTGGTTGCAGTAGTTGGAGAGGTGCAATATATTCCTTGAGGCTATTTTACTATTCTGCTCTATCTTTAAAGTGCCGTCTTCTGAATGTTTCATGACATAGTAAGGATATGAACAAACTAGTAAACGTAATTTCCTACAAAAGTGGTACTTATGCCTGCATTCAATGGAAAATTATAAACGTGGATTTAGGGGACATTAAGAAAGTAGAAAGTTTTAACATAAAAAAAAAAGAGACTATTTGTAAGAAATGGGATCTATTGTGCAAAATTTTGGAGAAGCTAGTTTGATTATCCATTTTCAGATTCATGTCTCTTTGTTACTTAGCGGTCTTTCCTTGAGTATGCCTCTTCATAGAAATACATGAGGTCAGAATTACATGCATATGCTCTCTAGTTTTTCTCCTCTTTCCCTCCCCCTATATAATTGCTTCTTTTTTTACTTCTCTTTAGAGATGTTATATAGGTGCATTTTCCATTCATAGTGTGAGAAGGGATTGCATATCAAGTTTGTATGCAGAAGGGCACTGTCAAAGTATTGCTAGGTGTACTATCATGTGGCCATTATAATGTGATGACAACTGTTCATTCTTTCTTTTGTTTTGATTTGAAATCCTTTACCTTGGTTCTATTTTTTTTTTTGCAAAAAAAGGTTTATGAAGAAATTTCGAATAGAATCATCTAACTGATGCACACATTTCCTGCCACAAGGAAAGCACAGATTAGTTTCAAATCCTTAGTGGGAGAAATTATCTTATCTAACATTTTTGGATGATAGCATGAGCTTTCCATGTTCCATTATGTTGGAATTCCTAGGATTAAGGATAGATTGCTAAGGAAATCTTCTGTAAATAGCAACTAATCATAGTTACTGATTCTTAGGATAATTACAGCTTTTTAGGGATTTGTTTTTCCTTCCTTAGTATTAGTTTATCTCTATTTATACTTGTAAGCTAATTAGTAGAAAATATAATCTGATTTTCTAAAGTTTCTACACATTATGTTCATAATATTCAACTTATTACTTTCTGGCTTAAAACTTGTTGATAGAATGAGATCATGCTAGTCCTGATTCTGCCTCCTGAAGTAGTGTTACTATATATTAGTATTTTTATTGATTCCTACCGAAACTCAATTGCTTTACTAATTTATGTGATATAACATATAGAGATCTACAGTTTATGTATTAATTTTTATTGTATCAGTAAGGCTTTGCTTGGTATGAAGGATGGAAAATTAGTTAATCAAATGGTTAAGATTAATAACCACTTTCCTATTTTGTAGTGTAATCATTAGATTAACAAATTTTCCATCCTTACTCCTTTCCATCCTTCATCCCAAGAAGAGATTAAGAGTTATCATTTGCAGCTTCTTTTGCATCATATTCATTCTGTTAAAAAGTGACGAAAAAAAATGATTTAGTTGTAGATATTTTTTCTTTTACTTGCTGCTTGCGTGGGAGAAAAATGAAATGGAACCTAGTAGTTGATACAATTATAGATCTGCACTAGTATAACTGTATTTGGAGGATCCAGTGTTTCCTACATCCACATCACTGGTAATATGCTATGTTCAGGTTGGTTCAGGCAAATCGTCATTGTTAAATTCTATATTGGGAGAAATGAGGCTTGTTTTTGGATCAATATATTCAAGTGGCTCTGTTGCATATGCACCACAGGTATTGACAATGTTAAAAGTAGTATATTCACTAGGTTCTTCAGGTTCCTATACTTTATAATATGTTCTTATATTTGCATTTTTTGATATTGTAGGTTCCATGGATCTTATCTGGAACAATACGTGACAATATATTGTTTGGAAAGAATCTAGATTCCCAAAGGTATCATCCTATTGAGAGAATTAGAAAAACCCAAATGCTTTGATCTAGTCCACTGAACTAAAGAACTTTGGATAAGATTGGAATTGGTAAACTTGATTTTTGTCCTTTTTTTAAGGTAGAAGTAGCAGAGGGTTGAAATGACAAAATATGATTGATGTAAGAAAAGAATGGAAAAGTTGCAGGTAGACACAAGTTGTCAGTGGTTAGGTGAAATGAGGAATAAGTCTGTGATCTTTTTTTTTTTTTTTTTTAAATCAGCATAAAAGCTTGCAGGAAATACTATTTTTTGGCGTAAATAACAAAGTAGAACCAGAAACAAAAACAATTACTGTAATCAAATTTCACTAGCTTTGATACCATCTATGAAAATTGGTAACATTGTTTTGGTATATTCATCAACTTTATACAAGTAAAAAGTGATATCCATATACAGATTTATAATAACTAAGGTTCATAATAAATAAATAATAAGTATTTTAGTCAGACTAAGACTATAAAACAGATACATGATGAGTGCCAAAAAAAAAAAAAAAAAACAATTGAAATGCTTCAATCTAATTGACTGAATTATTTTAACTTTCCAATAATCATGTCTGTCAAATTTTTAGAAAAATGACTTAAATGGTATGTGTGTGTGTGTAACAGTTAAATTCTATCATGGAATGGAGACAGATTGATATTCATAATCAACTTGGCTAGTGGAAGCTCTTTTTACATGAACAAAGTTTCAAATCCAGTAGTTCATTCAGAAAAATGTGAATTACATGAGCAGATATGAAAGGGCGAAACAGTTGAAGTTTTTTATTCTGGTGTAAATTGATCCTAGTTTCTATAGATGCTTAAATTTGTGTTTGAGACTGTAAAAGTAATCCATCTAAGATCATATATTATTGTGATCTAAAATGATTAAATGAGTGCCAATCTTTCGTCTAACATTTGAGCATGCTATATAATGAGAAAGAACACATGTAGAACCAGATTTCTCATGTATATCATGTGTATTTTTTTTATACATTGATCAGGTACGCAGATGTTTTAGAGGCATGTGCTCTAGATGTTGATATTTCATTGATGGCTGGACGTGACCTGGCTTATATTGGAGAGAAAGGAACTAATTTATCAGGTGGACAGAGAGCTCGTCTTGCTTTAGCAAGGTTCATAATCTTTGCTTGCTTGTTGATGTTAGCTTCTGGAGAGATTAGCATGAAATACTGTTATTTATACTGACAAATAATCGGTGCTCACTGTGCTTTTTAAGCAGGGCCATGTATCAGGATTCCGATGTTTATTTGCTTGATGACATCCTTAGTGCAGTTGATGCACATGTTGCTAAATGGATTTTGCAAAATGCTATTCTTGGTCCTCTTGTGGAACATAAGACTCGTATCCTCTGTACTCATAATGTCCAGGTTATTGTGTGGTTACTGTTGGTTTCACTCGATTATCAGCCATATATTTGCATAGACAGCGGCATAAGTCTATTGATTTTTACATAACATAAGCATTTTTGAAACACTTTAGAAAGTCATTAATTACCCTGAAACTCATATATATGGATTGCCAGGTTAGGATGGTCTGTAATTACCTCAGAATTGTTAGCTATGAAAACTTCTATTTCAACTTAAGTTAAATTTCCATATGTAGACTCTTTAAAGAAGCTGCAAATGGAGCATGAGTTGTCTGTTGCTGTATTTGTAATTTTAGTCTTTCACTAAGTTTGGTTCTTGGAATAAAGTTAAATGTTGAATATAGTGGTTGATAATGCATATTAATGAATGTGATCATAAAGGAAATAATTAGTGCGTAATTCGAGTAAATTTTCTTTTGCTCTCTGATAAATTCTTTCAACCCTAACAGGCAATATCTTCTGCTGACATGATTGTTGTAATGGAAAGAGGGCACGTAAAGTGGGTAGGAAACTCGTCTGACTTGGCAGTTTCAGCATATTCGGGGTTTGCATCAGTTAATGAATTTGATGCATCTTATATTCATAGTAAATTATACAGCACAAATACTTCCAACATGGACAAACAAAGCCCCCTGCTGGAGAATAATACTTTGGATGTCCCACTGGAAGCACAAGATATTATTGAAGTTGAGCAGAGGAAAGAGGGTAAAGTTGAACTTATTGTTTACAAGTAAGTCGTTAGTATTTTCTGCTCACCATTTGTGATGCTAGGTTCCATTTTTTGTCTTTGATTGTTAGATTTTTACAATTTATAATCTGTTTCCTTCTCAGAAAGTATACTGGATTTGCTGGTTGGTTCATTTCAGTTGTGATATTGCTTTCTGCAATCTTAATGCAAGCTTCTCGAAATGGAAATGATTTGTGGCTATCATATTGGGTTGATACAACAGGGATCAGTCAAGGAAAATACTCAACATCCTTTTATCTGGTAGCTCCCATCACCGCATAGAGAATTGCAATAGCCATGCATACTTTTCTCTTTAAAAATTTTGTCTAGTAAAATATTGCATAATTCCACTGTCAATAGTTTAGTTTATGGGTTCTTTTCATTTTGTGTTATTATACAAGGAGTAAGCCTTGATTTTGAGCACAACTTAGGTGAAACTTTATATCATATATAGCATTTTCTTTCTTTTGAGCATAATTTTAGAATGTTACATTATCTTTAACCTGGTAATGGAGGCTCTTTTTGTCTCTCACTCACACGCGCACACTTTTTGCAAAAAAATTTGTCCCATGGAAATAATTCAGTTATTCCCAGTTGATTTAGAGGTGGATTCTCCAACAATTAGCATGTTCAGGTTATACACTGATTAAATAAAATCCTGAATTGACACCAGGAGTGTGCTTGTTAAAACTTATCCAAACACTCAACAACCAACTTGAAAAGTGAATGACCAAAACCTTATCCAATCCAAGACTTCACTAATTGCCATCTTTGGCAGAGCAGAAGTGTCAAATGCTGATCTGAATTCCAGCAGCCTGTCTTAAATTTCTCGAAATTCAACCCAGATCAACTTGAGTTGACTTGGAAAGGCAACAGCCTAAACATTAGAACATTTAATCTCCAAAATCTTTTCATTGTGTGATATTTGATTGAAACTCTTGTCCTTAGATCTAACTACTTCATAATCCCTCTTGTCTGACTACTATTGGATTTTCATCCTGCAAATTCTATATGGTCTAAGCCTCTCATTCAGCTCATAATAAGTGATATATGCACCTTTCAGACATAGCCATGTTATGGTAGTTCTGCATTAGTGAGAATATAAAGCAACCAGAAAAGAAAGGGAAAGAAGAGAGGGTGTGAGGTGGTATAGAGAGAAGGGTACCAGTCA
This sequence comes from Gossypium australe, assembly GCA_005393395.2. Lineage (NCBI taxonomy): Eukaryota > Viridiplantae > Streptophyta > Magnoliopsida > Malvales > Malvaceae > Gossypium > Gossypium australe. The sequence goes on from CM016626.1 coordinate 15,821,152, forward strand.
TTTATAGGCTTCTTCTGTTTTCTGATTGACTTATTAAATGGTGGTACAGCTGGTACTTTGCATCTTCTGCATCATTAATTCTTCTCTGACCTTGGTGAGGGCTTTCTCATTTGCATTTGGCGGTCTAAAAGCTGCAGTTCAGGTGCATAATACACTGCTTAAGAAGGTTATTAATGCACCTGCCCAGTTCTTTGATCAAACACCAGGTGGACGAATACTTAACAGGTTAGACTGAGAGGCCTACTGGAGATCATGTAAGTTTAAGATGTATTAGCAGATATAAAACTTATTTGGTTTACCATATAGGTTCTCATCGGATCTCTATACAATTGATGATTCTCTCCCATTCATCCTCAACATTCTTCTGGCTAATTTTGTGGGCCTGTTTGGAATAGCAGTAGTTTTGTCCTATGTTCAGGTATTTTGGACATCCATTACTTCGATTCTACAGTCTTCCAGATTTCAATAAATTAAATAGCCCTAGTGATGAAATTTTGATGGAAACAATTTACTTAAATTTTGTAGGTGTTTTTCTTGCTTCTACTATTTCCATTTTGGTACATCTATAGCAAGCTGCAGGTATTTGCTTGACTTTGTCATGTCCATTCTTTAGAACATATTTATGGTTTATCCATTCTTACAGAACTTAAGGAGGTGTATCTGTATATCTGAGTAGATGCATAAATGCAAACTTGTTTGAATTGAGAATAGTGGGGAATAAATGAAAATTTCAAATTTCAATAAGCAAAATGGCTGAAAACAGGAAGAAATGGAGCTGAAGATCTAGAAATTATCGGACAATTTTAAGTATTAAGGTGGATGTGAAACCCTTGGTTCCAGAACTCAGTATATCTATTCTAATTTATACAAGACTAAAAAAAAGAAAAATGACTTTGAAATGGGGTAGAGCTGAGTGGAACCTGTTGATTAACAATAAGCTCATTTTAAGTTTGCAGAGGTTGTATATTTAGGTTCTCTATTCAGTCAAAAGTTTTGTAGTTCTTCTACAGGTCAACATCTAGAGAACTGCGAAGGTTGGACAGTGTCTCACGCTCTCCAATTTATGCATCCTTCACAGAGACACTCGATGGATCATCAACTATACGAGCTTTCAATTCTGAGGTAGATTTTCAGATTTTAGTAATCCCTTATTTATTAGTTCCTTTAGATGTTCATAGGTCAAAGGAGAAAAGCTCAACTGTTCTAAAGAACATGAGAGTCAGGTTCTGAATTCATTTTGTGTTGATTATTTTAGAGATAGTATTAGCTGTTGTTCTTTCCTATAGAAAGGAGTTCAACCTTATCAATGTATGTCACATATGATATAACAGTCATCAATTCTGCTGTTTATTTACAGAGAGTTGTGAGGCTTTAAGCTGCATAGGGGAAAAATTGGAATTCTTGCCTTTTGTAAGAGTTCTATCCATTTCCAAATCATTTTAGTTACGGAATCTCGAATTATTTTAAGAAAAATCATAATAAATAACAGTGCTTGTCTTAAATAACAGGCTTTAACCCCTATACATTGAAGTACTTTGTGACTTGGGTTTCAATGTTGAAACGTTAAGATGAACTGAAGGTGTAAGCCCTCTAGTTTGTTTAAAAAGCAGCTAGAGAGCTCATAATTACTCTGCTATTTATTCATGGAAGCTGCATAGAAGGACTGATATAATGAGCCAATGTCCAAGGGCAAAGTACTATATGCAGTTTGACGTCCATTCTAGCCTCAGTTACTACATATGCTCTAACTATCCCCAAACTTAATTTGTTTTCCTGAAATATGTGTCTTGATTTTAGCTTTAAGTTGTTAACACATTGAATTTCCTGAAATACTTTTTGGGGACTGAACTTTGACTGTATATACAGTTTGGCAAAGAGAATGAATAGATGGCATGAAAAGCATAAATAATTTGAGAGGAAAAGAACATTATTGACGGTTATGACTGGGATCTGAACAGGATTATTTCTTGGCTAGATTCACTGAGCTTGTAGCACAGTATCAGAGAACTTCATATTCAGAGTTAATAGCAAGTTTGTGGCTTTCCCTGCGCCTTCAGGTATATTCTAAAACTTTATGCAGTGAAAGTTATATTCTGAAGTTATGCTTGTAATCAGTATTGTATTTTTCGTGTTGGAACAGTTATTAGCTGCATCCATAATATTATTTATTGCTGTGATGGCTATCATTGGATCTCATGGAAGTTTACCAATTAGTTTTGGTACCCCAGGGCTGGTATATTCCTGAATTTCTTCAAATTGAACTTGTAGGCTACTCAATTTTAGGAATAAAAGGAAATCGTTGAAGCTCTTTAGTATTTCTTTGTATCTGGGAGCCAAATGGATAATCTGCGTCCCATGCTCTTCTACAGGTAGGATTAGCCCTTTCATATGCAGCTCCAATTGTTTCCTTGTTGGGAAGCTTCTTGACAAGTTTTACTGAAACAGAAAAAGAAATGGTTTCAATGGAGAGAGCTCTTCAGGTGAGATAGCTCTTTCCTTTTATCATTCATATATATTCTATTTACAGGTTAAATGCTGATACACTCTTTCTAGTATATGGACGTGCCTCAAGAAGAACTCCGTGGATTCCAGTATTTAAATTCGAGTTGGCCATTTCAAGGAGTGGTTGAGTTTCAGAATGTTACCATGAAATATATCCCATCTTTACCAGCAGCACTAAATGATATCACCTTCACCATAGCAGGAGGAACACAGGTTAAAGCGATTTGCAGTTTGTTTGTTGCAACTTGATCAATCTATGACCAAGTCCTCAGATTGGATAGATTTCCCTGAAGGTGTTTTTTCTCCTTTAAAATAAAATAAAATTATTCTCAGGTTGGAATTGTTGGAAGAACTGGTGCTGGAAAATCTAGTGTTTTGAATGCCCTTTTTCGCCTAACCCCAATATGCGGAGGACGGATTTTGGTGGATGGCTTGAACATAGTTGATATTCCAGTTAGAGATCTTCGTGCACGCTTGGCTGTTGTACCCCAGAGCCCATTTTTATTTGAAGCATCATTAAGGTACTCCTCTACAATCTAATTTTGTGATCATTTGCCTGACATATATTGTGATAATTTCAAGGCACATTTGATCAGCATAATCTCTTGATTTTGTAATATATAATCGCAAATTCTTGGTTGGATCTGCAAATCTCAACCCATATAAAATGCGAAGGTCATTTGATGTTATCCCCTTGCTATCATTTCTCTCTCTGGCTGTCTTCTTAGTACACCATATAAAAATAATAACATTCAGCTTGTACTTAACCTTTACTGCATTACAACTTAATTAGTTTTGTTGCTGTCTTCCTTATTATCTCTAGGGACAACCTGGATCCTCTCCGGATGAGCAACGACGCGAAAATATGGGATGTCTTGGAGAAATGTCATGTTAAGGAGGAAGTAGAAGTGGCAGGAGGACTGGAAGCTAAGGTAAAGGAAGCTGGGACATCATTTTCTGTTGGGCAAAGGCAGCTCCTTTGCCTTGCACGGGCTCTTCTCAAGTCTTCTAAGGTAAATTAAAAGATGATGCTCTGATACTAAATAAAATTACTTGATCCAAGTCTAGTTAATAAACTGGTTGCTAACTATAACTAAGTTTTTTTCTGCGGTTCTACTTGCTTGGTGTCAAAATGTTTTCATTTTGTCAGACTATAAATGCTTTTGCGTGGAAAATTAGATTTTCAACTGTTTCGGATTCCTTTCTTTTGGAGGATTTAACTTTAAGAAAGAGATGATAGCTCTAAGAAGATAAATTAATGTTTTATCAAATTTTCTATTATTGAAGTTCTGTTTCAAATTTTATGAAATTAAATTCAAACATAAAACACTACGCATAACCAATGTGTTACACTGCTTTGGATAACAGTGGGAAGCAAGCTTGGGTTGGCTAATAGTTTTTACTTGGCTTTTCCCCCAAAGATAGAACTTGAGTTGCAGAATTCTATTTTACTTCATAATATTCCAAAAGAAAGAATGCTAGTATTGCCCTTTTAAAATAATAATATCAGTGATCACAATTAAATCCAAGATTGGAAGGCACTAACAATATTGAAAATCTTAGGTTCTTTGTTTGGACGAATGCACTGCAAATGTGGATACGCAGACAGCTTCAATTCTACAGAAAACTATATCCACAGAATGCCAAGGAATGACGGTGATCACAATCGCACACCGTATTTCAACAGTTTTGAATATGGACAATGTATTTGTTCTCAATCAAGGAACTCTGGTGCGTTTTCTATTTATTTTCTTAATTGTTTTATTCATTTAAATCCCCCTCTTTCCTTCCCGGTCCCCTCTAGCATTACTTACAAGATATAGTCTGGCTTCTAGATCCAATTTTATATTTGGAAATTTTTAGAAATGTAGTATCTCCATTTCAAGTTTCCAAATGATTGAACAACTGTTTCAAATTTGATAATGGTACAGGTGGAGGAAGGTAACCCAAATGCTCTTCTACAAGATGAATCCTCCATATTTTCAAGCTTTGCTAAAGCGTCTACAATGTAATAGATGGTTGATCTCCAAACTCACTAAAACTACCACTCCAAATGTAAGTTTTAAGCAGTTGGAAACTTGAAAGCAGCTAGCACAACTTGTTTTGGTAGATTAGTTCTTCAATGTAATAGATGGTTGATCTCCAAACTCACTAAAACTACCACTCCAAATGTAAGTTTTAAGCAGTTTGAAACTTGAAAGCAGCTAGCACAACTTGTTTTGGTAGATTAGTTCTTCAATCTTTTGTAACATCAGGTTGGATTGGAGAGTGGAAGAGAGAACTACAATCGAATGTTTTTGTTGAAGACAGATGGGTTTTGGTTACAAAAGTGGGTTGAAATTTCTAAATTTTAGTTGTAGTAGTAGTATGATTTGCACTTTGAAATCAGTAGATATCAAAAAGTTCATTTTCAAGAAACTCTGACCCGAAATCAACTGTGATAGTCAAAAATCAAATCAGATCAATCAATCACATATGCTGCAACAATAAATGAGTCAAAACAAAAACTAGTTGTGTAGCTCGTTGGATCCCTGCACTCTTCTCGTGTCTAAGCTTGGAGACATATATAGGATCCCACCATTTATGAAATACCCGTAAGGGCTCCTTACTCCTTAGTCCTTAGAATCCTGACATTATGCACAATATATTAACGAAAAAATATATTATTATAGAAATTAAAAATACTAATACATAAAAATTACAATTAATAATTAACATATCAACATTAATCAACATATAAAATATTTGACACGATCGACGCATATACGAGATAGCCAAATCAACCCCCTCTTACACATATGATTATCAGTTCAAATATCTGAGATAATAATTCGTGTTTTTAACAAAGATTTGGTTAAAATGATACATATATTTATAAAAAATTAATATAAATATTAAATGAGATTTCAATTAAATGATGAAATAAAAATATTAAAATTATAAAAGTTTTTCAAATTTAATTATTAAGATAAAATAATTTATATTGTTATGATATTAATAGAGATAAAAATAAAATGTAAAATAAATAAATTATAAAAGTTTTTGTTTAGTTAAAAAGATTTTAGTGACAAGGCACCCAAAAGTAGCTATATATGTATATATATTATGATTGTTTTCCCCTTTTTGTTCCCCAGTTAATTAAAGAACCGTTGGGAAGCTCCAAAGCTTTTTGTCCGCAGAATTTGAGAAATCAAAATAATAAACAGCATTAGTGTTTCTTCCATAAATTTTCTTCTTGTGGTTTTGTTTATTTTTTATATTCATATGAAATAAAAAAGTTGCCATACTTTCTTCTATCCAAGTCCAAGCTCTCTGCAAATATGGCAATCCCCTCCCCATTAGAGACTTTCCCTTTCATTTCTCAATTTTTGAAAAAACTAGCCGTTTCTCTTTTCCGACTGCAATTCCCTAACCCTTTCGAATTCCCTTATATATTCTTAACTATAATCTTCACTAGATTTATTTCCCGAGAACTGAGATTCACAAAATCTTTGTTGGGTTTCAATAGATTTTAAGCCATGAGTTCTGGTCGTTGTGCTGCTTGTAGATATTTGAGGAGAAGATGCACCCAAGATTGCATTCTCTCACCTTATTTTCCCTCTAATAATCCCCAAAGATTTGCTTCTGTTCATAGAATCTATGGTGCAAGTAATGTCACAAAACTACTTCAGGTATCTATATATATATATCGATTTCCTGATTGTGGGTTTTACATTTATCTTTAGATTTTTTTTAAGTTAGATTTTAACTGTCAAACTTTCTTTCTGTCTTTACAATTTTTCTTTGCAAGTTCAACATTGCATTTTATTTTGGAAACTCTTGTGTATTTAAAAATGTTATGTTCAACATAATAATAATAATAATAATAATAATAATAATAATAATAATAATAATAATAATAATAATAAATAATAAAGAAAAGGGGGGCGTTGCTTAATATTTGTTGACATTGATTTTGATAAAGATCTTAGATATCTAGTGTCATAGGACAAACAGTGGGAGATGATTGACTTATGCATAGACTTAATAGTTTTTGAAGGAACAATACTGTTGAGGGTGAATGAATGTAGCACTTCTTTTTTAACTTAGTTCCCTCTGATCATCCAGCGACTTCCAGCCCATTTGCGAGCTGAAGCAGCGGATTCCTTATATTTCGAGGCACAATGTCGGCTTGAAGACCCTGTCTATGGCTGCGTTGGCCTCATATTTCTGTTGCAGCAACAGATACATGGTGCAGAGAGTCAGCTAATTAAGACTCAAGCCGAGATTGCAGTTATGAAATCCCAGACCCAACACCCCCAAACTCAACCATTCCGAGCAATATCCGGTTCCAACAATTTGTTGCTACAACAGTCGGACAATGATGCCAACCTCAGTTTCTCCAACCAAGTTTCTTCTGGGTTTATTTAAGATTAAGATTCGGTGTGTTCAAATGTGGTGAATAAAACGAAACAAGCTTTAGTCATCATGCAGTAAAAGTGATTTATATTATATGAAACTTATTTTTTTAGGTTTTATTATATGATAGTGATACCGTTTTCCTTGTTTTCCATCACACCGGGCTACTATACTCTTTTATGTTCCTATAAAAGCATCAGTATCCATCACCTATATCCGATGTTTATTCAGATGTGAATACGATGATTCTTCAAACACATTAAAATCTTGGAAAAAATTGAACATACTAATGTCGGACATAGCTGAGCTATTTATCCTCAGTATGAAAGCAACTGTACTGCTTAAATCATATTCCCCTGTGCTATAGTTATGCAGGCTCCCCTTGTTGACAACCAGTATCACCAAAGATAAAATAGTCTTGACATCTTTGCTCTAATATGGTTCATTCTTGATAGCTAAAGAAACACTGAACGAGATAAGAACTGGATAAGTACATCCATGTACAGTGTTGTTAGTATCTAGGATCATTATACTGAGCATTATTAAAGTCTTTGTGAGAATAATTATCATACTCCTTTTGGAAATGTCATCTAAAATTTGTCTTGTAAGTTGGGAGTTTCTCCAATTCTGACCTGTGTGAGCGAGGACCTAAATTAGTAAAGCAGAATGAGAGTTTCTCCAATTCTGACCTGTGTGAGCGAGGACCTAAATTAGTAAAGCAGAATGAATTATTTCCAACAATAACTGTTTCATTCCCTCCCAAATTAGTATAGTCTTTGGTATGCATATGGTATAAAGTAATAAAAAGGCTTCACATAAAGATGTTAGCTGCCTCATTGGTTTCAGAAAGTTCCTCGTCTTAGTGTAAGCATACTGCTCTTCTTTTTTGTAATCTGAACTTTGTGTTGTATAAGCTGAGAGTTAGTTCTATTTTGACCCGTGCAAGTGAGTACCCAAATTAGTAAAGCAAAAGGAGTTATTGCATGACGGTTCTTTCCTCCAATGTATCTGCTACACTTTAATTCTTTGTCATATATCTGGTATAAAGTAATTAAAAAGGTTTCAAATGCTGATTTAGCTCCTGTTTATCATATTGGTTCCTGAGAACTCTACCTCTTATTTATATATCGTGTTATTTAGTGATATAATCATTTTGTTTCATGTTTAAGCTTTTATAGCAACAGTTTTGCAAAGATATTTCAACATTGAATTGGTCTCAATCTAGTCAGTTGCTACTCCTTTCTTACAGCTCATCTTAGAAGTCCAGACCTAGTTTTTCTCTTATGATGGAAATCTCATTTCTCCAACAGCAAGCAGGATAACCTGCTTTTGCAAAACTGATGCAGAATAAAGCAACCGGTTGCCATCGGTTGTAAAAAAATGAAAAGCATGAACAACAATGAAAATAGAGACAGAGAGTGTTAACGAGATAACATATCAGCTTAAGAATTCTGATCATCAGTAGCCCTATGCATCATAGAAGTATTAAGGAAGCATGAATTCTCTGTTGCTGTTCTGTACTTTTGCATCTAGTTTTTCTCTGGAATAATATGAACTCTTTAAATTGAGTTAGCCGTCAAGCGCACATAACTGAATAGGGATTGCTGCTTTGTGGTAATGACATGTCTTTTGTGATTTTGAGATAGTGGCATAACAAAACACAGATTAACCTTAACATGACCAACTGAATTAACAATGTATCTCGGCCAGAGAGTTGACCATGAGCTTTTGACATAGTGAGAGTCAAGAGTCTTAGCCATCTAGCTATAGTCCAAAAACATTTACTAATAAACAAGTCTGGTTACCAGAAGACCTACTGCTGCTTGGATAAAGTAAGCTATTGCTCTTGCCATTCAAGACTGCTGCAAATTTACATTTTATTGCACCATTCTTTAGCATGTTATATTGACCCTTTGTTTTTTGTCAGATTAAAATTATAAGTGTTCATTAGAAGATGATGAGGGTCTAGTACAAGAGAAGGCAACATGCGTTGATTTTTGTACGGTTTAAGCTAGATGGTGTTCTACTAGCTGACTCAACCCTCTACTCCACAAGGCATTGGAACTAGCAGAACTGGTTTGCTCATTAACTTGTTGAAATTTTGAACCCAAAACTTGAAATCCATAAATTTTTCATGAGGGATTGAGCTGTGCAAATGATGATCCATGATACATGTTGGCAGTAAGTTCATATTTAAATGGTTGAATCAGTTTAGGCCTTGACCAAGAAGTTATAATCATAAACTATTGATGAAACCTAAGGTCATTCCTCAAGCAATCCATCACCATCCCAAATATAGAACAAAAGTAAAAAAAAAAAAAAGTTTTCAAGGAAACTGTTAGTCACTCTGCAAGTAGTAGCCCCATTCGGCTTATATTTTGAATATTTATTTGATTGCAAGCACTGATATAATGTAGACTTCTTTAAGGGTTAGCTAAGCTTTTGCTTCTCAATATTCTCTAATTATTTTTTAAAAATAAAAAAATGTTTTATTTAAATTTAATTATAAAAACATATCAATATTAATACAAAAACATTTTAGTAAATAATGAAAATGGGCAAACCAAATGAAATTGGGTATCCAAAATTGGATGAATAAATGATTTAGATGGAGGATCAGAAAAAGTATCATAACCAAATCATCTCAAAGATCAAACATACCCACCCATTGATTCCCTGTGTCTTGTGTTGGGTATGTGTTTGCCAATTGCCGATATGGGATAGTATTATTGCAATGTTGGTCCTAAGCCATACAATTTGTTTTCAACAGGACACCTGTTAGTGAGGGAGAGCATTGGTCCCTGCAATAGTGAAGCTCATAACTTGACAAATGGCTGGAGATGGATTTGATTTCTTTTAATCTGCATTCTAAGTTAAAAGTTATTGTGATATTCTACCTTTACATTTAAATTTAGAACTTTGTTTATTGAATTGGATTCCCAGCCGAAAGTGTCTCTACTTTAGACTATAATACTAATATTTGGATGACAACAGATCAATGAATTATTTAAAGCAAAGTAAAACCACGTACTTTTTATCAATCTCTAAAATTTGAGTCCAAATTAATTTTATATTTCCCTACATTTACTCTCTTTTAACTTTCCTCACCTCACCATAACATCAAAAACCAAAATTTTTAAGCTGCGCATGATAATGTTTTTTCCGCTTATAAAAACCTTTTTGTTCTTAAATTAGGATAGTCATATTTAATTTGTTATTTAAAAAAAAATGATTAATTATTACCATTCAGCTGATTTCTTTGATATGGTAATAAACAATTAAATGTTGTTCTTGTAATGAAACTATGATCATTTAAGATAATCATTATCAAAAGTTTAAAAAGAAAATGTCAAATATCACGAGGGTCCACAAAAATCAATGGTGAAGAAGGTCGAGAGTTCAACCATTCAGACAGTCCACATTTTTCGTCTGATCCATAATTAAGCTTTTTGATGCACCATAAATCCTCAGACATAGAAAGCTTCCTCCAATGTGGGATAACCTCTCGAACAGGGTCTCTCTGCCCCACCTCCGCCACCACTGCCCCACACCCATCATCATCTCGACCCATGTTATGGGCGAAGGCACATAGAGATTTCATAAGACGGGGTCCATTCTTGCCTTCCATGTGTAAACCATACAGAAAATAAACCCAAAACTTCCTGAACACATCGGGAAATGAAGGCAACATCATCCATGGCATCCAGGCATCAAGCACCCTGGAAGCCATGCAACAAGCGTACGTCAACATTGACACCCCTTTCACCTGCAACCTGAACAATTGCTTGGTGCTCCAAACACTCATGATAGCGAAACTTGGTGGAAGAATCCCTGTTTTGGGATCCCATTTGGGGAGACTTTTCTTTGGTAAGGCCATGAATGTGCCCAAACTCAACTTGTTGGACAAAATCTTATCTATGTCTTTAGGGAAGAATTCTGAATTTGCAAATGCCCGTCGGTACAGGGTCTCAGCCAGCTTTGGATTGAGTTGAACGATGGCTATGCCTGACCCTAATGATTTGTAATGAGCATGAACCGGCTGCACTAGCATTGTTGGGGTGCGGAATTTGGTGTATTCACATTTTCTTGTGAACAAATTGATGGACGCTTCATTGGTGCAATCTGTGGCCATATATACGTACTCTGCTCCATTTTTCTTACACCATTCTTCTAATTTCTGAACCAGTTTTTGCCCAATGCCTAGCCTCCTGCGTGTACGAATAATTAGAACCCTCAACTAATTTCATTGAGACAAAATAAGAAACCCCTAATAAGATTGAAATAATCAACAAACACATGCATACTATAATCTTTCATGGTGACTAAACAGGAGAAAAACAAATAATAATAATAATAAAGAAGGCATTGTGGACTGCATTATAAAGTGAATCACACAAAGTGAAATTCCAAAACACAATGATAAGAAGCATTAAGCAATAAAAAATAATAAAAGACACCCTCAGGGAAATAAAAACAAGAGAATAATTCATATAAAAATTCAAGAATGACATAAGAAAAGGCGGCAGCATCAAAAGAATTCAGGAGACATTTGGGTGGACCATTACACTAAAGCATAGAATGAGATAATAAATACCATTTTCTACATTTTTTTCCGTTTTCTTTTCTGGAATAAGTCATTTAAAATGAAGTGGATTCAATACAAGTGTCAGTGCAAAACTAGTTGGCATTTTTCCTCTTTCCATTTTACATACGAGGAATATTTCATATTTGTTGGGAAAATGATAAAAAAGAAAAACCATTTAGGGACTAAATTGAAAATTTATTAACTTCACCCCTTAATTAAAAGGGCCAAATGGGGCTCGAAGAAAGCACGAGAAAAGAAAAATAGTTATAGAATTTCAGGAGAAAATGCAGTAGAAAAGGTAAAAGGGAACAGGTTCTCTCCTGTTTCTTGTCTTCATGTACTAGCTGCTAATAACTTGCATATAAGATTTCTTCAAAAAAACTTGCATATAAGAAAAAAGAGATTATGTGAATATCATCTTTCTTTACAAAAAAATATACTAAAAAAATATGCAAAAAATTTATTATTTTCACTCAGATAATTTTTATATTGTTATTGCATTTGAATATGTTTAAAATTTTAATTTATAATAAAATATGTTTAATTTATATCCTAATCTATATTAAATAAAGAATCACAATAAAAATTTAGGTGCTTGAAAACCAAAACAAATTCAAAGATGTATATATTTTTTTAATAATTTAGGCAACCATAAATATATATGCATGTATAATATATATATACCTGTGGGAAGGAGCAACCCTTAAACCCAGAATATAAGCTAACTTTACATAAAGTGAATTCCCTCTTGTCACAGTTTTTATACACCCTCTTATAACTCCTACTATCTCTCTTCCATCTCCATATTCCGCGACCTGTTTTTCAACCCCCAAGACAAAGTGACATCAGCAAAGTAAGGAGAAATAACCATGTAATCATAACTTTCAAATAGAAAACTTTGAACATGCATATATATAATTATGTTGGGATTGGGAATGAGAAGTAATAGGATTAATTGATAAAGCATATATACCAGCATGACGTGAGAAGGGAAATGGCGGACTCTACAAATGGGGTCACCTAAAAGGTCAGCCACAAGTGAAGGCTTTCCTCCTTCCCCAATTTCACATCGTCTCTCCATCTCCTCCACACCCACCTTGTCTTCCTCTTCATCATACTCTCTCACCACCACCCCCACCCCCACCGTCGGTGCTGAATTCACAGCCGCTATTTTCACTGACATATTAGCAAGCAAGCAAGAAAGAAGAAGAAACAAGAATAGATGGATGTAATCAAAGTGATGGAAGTAGCAGTAAATATATACTAGTCAATACTACTTGTCTATGTGTTTTATATAGTTTGCTTCGTTTGCTTTGCTTTCTATCTCTCTCCATATATAAAGAATGGATTGTGCGATGTGTCAAAAGTAACTGTAGCTGTTTAATGGAGTTTATTCTATTTCCTAGGGATGAGATGATGATGATGAATCATATTGAGTCACATTTTATTTGATGTTACTTTTTTTTTCCTTGCTAATAGTCACAACATGTAAAATATAAAAATAATATAATGGGCATATTATTATTAAAATATTTATAATATATTTCACGAGTATTAACATAAAAATTATGAATTATTTATATATTTATAAAATATTCAACATGTTAGAGTTGTGTGGTTCAAATCCTGTCACTTGTTAAAGAAATAAAATAGAGAGGCAAAAAAGGGGGATTTGTAGGGATGAAGTTGAAAAATAAGATCAAAAGAGAGGTTGCGAATCAAAAGGGAAAACAACCAAAACAATTCAAACAATCCGATGAAACTAATGTAGTAGAAGACTACAGTGATGGTGAACTCCTAGTTGCTTCTATTGACAACTCTGTAAGAAAGGAGTGAATCCTCAATTCTGGTTGCACTTCCCATATAAATCCCAACCAGGATTGGTTTACAACATTTGAAATAGTGTATGAATGGGTTGTTTTAATGGGAAATAATACTTAATGTAGAATTGCATGTATTGGCGTGGTCAAAATTAAGATGTTCGATGAAGTCATCAGAACACTGAGTGACGTACAACATATACCAAAATTGAAGAGAAATTTGATTTCATTGAGTACTCTTGATTCAAAAGGGTACAAGTACACAGCTAAAAGTGGAGTTCTAAAGATTAGTAATGGTTCTCTCGTTGTGATGAAAGGGTAGAGAAAGACTGTCAAGTTATATATTTTGCAGGGTTCAATAGTTATAGGTGGTGCAGTCGCCGTTTCCTCTTCCTTGTCAGATGATGATGTTATTAGGCTTTGGCATATGCATCTAGGGCATATGAGTGAAAATGGCATGGCAGAATTAAGTAAAAGAGGACTTCTTGATGGACAAAGCGTTAGCAAATTGAAGTTCTGTGAGCACTATGTTTTTGGGAAGCAAAAGAGAATTTGATTCATCAGAGGAATCCATAACACGAAAGGAACGCTAGAATATATTCATTCTGATCTTTGGGGACCATCTAAAGTGCTTTCTAGAGGTGGCGCTAATTATATGCTAACAATCATTGATGAGTTTTCCAAAAATGTTTAAGCATTTTTTCCTAAAGCAGAAAAATGATGTGTTGCCCATGTTTAAGGATTGAAATGCTATGATAAAAAAAGCAAACGGGAAAACAGATAAAACACCTCCTCACAGATAATGGCTTGGAATTTTGTTCTGATAAGTTTAATGAATTGTGCAAATCAGAACGAATCATGAGACACTTGACAGTTCGCCATACTCCACAGCAAAACGGTGTGGCAGAACGAATGAATAGAACAATAATGGAAAAGGTTCGATACATGTTTCTGAATGCTTGTTTACCGAAATTGTTTTGGGCTGAAGTGGCCTTTACAACATCTTTTCTAATTAACTGGTCTTCGTCCATTGTCGTTGAGAAAAAGACTCCATAAGAGATATGGGCTGGTACTCCTGCTAATTATTCTAATTTGAATATTTTGGGTGTCCTACATATGCTCATGTTAATAATGGTAAATTGAAGTCTAGATCTATTAAGTTTGTTTTTATTGGATATAAGGCTAGTGTTAAAGGGTATAAATTATAGTGTCCTGAAACTAGGAAAGTTGCAATTAGCAGAGATGTTATTTTTTATGAGATAAAAGACCAGCAGAGATCAAACACACATGTGAAGCATGTGGAGCTTCAAATTGATCCAAGATCTAGAATAGAGTCTACTCCTCAAGTTATTATAGAAACTCAGAGTATAGTTTTTTCTTCACCATAATCAGCACCACAATATTCTATTATCAAGAACAGACCTAGAGGATAAATTAAACCTCCAAAGAGGTTCACTAAGGTTGATTTCGTTGCTTGTGCTTTAAATGTGGCTTAAGATATAGATGCAAATCAAGAGTCATCTACTTATTCTGAGGCAGTTAGTTGTGAAGATTTAGGCAAGTGGATGATTACTATGCAAGAAGAGATGGAACCACTTCATAAGAATAGTACATGGAACCTAGTGAAGCTTCCTAAAGGTAAACATGTTGTTCGTTGTAAATGGGTGTCCAAGGAGAAAGAATGGACTTTAAGAATTGAAGAACCTAGATATAAAACAAAACTGGTTGCAAAAGGTTACAATCAGATTCCAGGTGTAGACTTCATAGATATGTTTTCTCCAGTTGTTAAGCATAGTTCAGTTCGAGCATTACTTGGTATTGTGGCCATGTATGATTTGGAGCTTGAGCAGTTAGATATGAAAATAATATTCTTGCATGGAGAACTTGAGGAAGATATTTACATCCAACAACTAGATGGTTTCATAGTCTCAAGAAAGGAGGACTATGTTTGCTTGCTGAAAAAGTCTCTTTATGGCCTAAAACAATCACCTAGGCAGTGGTACAAGAAGTCTGATTCATTTATGACTACTTACGATTTCAAAACAAGCAATTTTGACGGTTGTGTTTATTTAAAAAAAATAGTGATGGTTCATCTGTATATCTACTCCATATTGATGACATGTTGATAGCAGCCAAAGATAAATGAGAGATAAGAAAGGTCGAAGCCCAACTTAGTGAAGAATTTGAGATAAAAGATTTGGAAGTAACAAAGAAGATACTTAGGATGAAAATTCTCAGAGATAGAAAGTATGTAAATTGTACCTAAGTCAAAAAGGGTACATTGAGAAAGTTCTTTGCAGGCTCAATATGCAGAGTGTTAAGCCTGTTAGTACTATTTTAGTAGCCCACTTTAGACTTTCATCGGCCTTGTCTTCGTAATCAGATGATAAGATTGACTACATGTCACGGGTTTCATATTCAATGCAGTAGGATCTCTCATATATGCTATGGTTTGCTCACGTCTAGATTTATCATATGCAATTAGTGCAGTTAGTAGATACATAGTGAATCCCGGTAAGGAACACTGAAAGTAATTTAGTGAATTTTCAAATACTTACGAGGTACTATTGATGTTTGCTTACAGTTTGGAAGAATTAGAGATGAAGTCATTGGGTACGTTGATTCTGATTTTGCTGAAGACCTTGATAAAAGAAAGTCTCTCACAAGGTACGTCTGTACTATTGAGGGTTGCGCCATTAGTTGGAAAGCCACTTTGCAGACTACAGTTGCTTTGTCTACTACTGAAGCTGAGTACATGACGATTACCAATGCTTGTAAAAAAGCTATTTAGTTGAAGAGACTCTTTTTTTGAACTCAGTAAAGACCTTCAGATCAGTACAGTGTTTTGTGATAGTCAAAGTATCATCTTCCTTATGAATGATCAAATGTTTCATGAGAGGACAAAGAACATTGATGTTCGGTATCATTTTGTGCGTGAAATTATTGCTCGTGGCAGAGGCGAATCTAGGGGGGCTGGCCCCGTAAAATGGAAAATTGTTATTTAGGCCCTTTAAAAAAATTTAAAATTTTAAATTAATAAAGGTAAAATTACACTTTGACCCCCTAAAATTATAAAAATTTGATTTAATCTTTTAAAAATTATAAAGATATAGACTATTAAAAATTAAAATTTCATTCGACCCCCCTAAAAAAAATTCTAGCTTTGCCCATGGCTCATGGTGATATTGTTGTTAGCAAAGTTAGCACTCATGATAATCCTGCAGATATGATGACTAAGTCACTTCCTATATCCAAGTTTTAGCATTATTTGGACTTGATCGGTGTTCATTGTTGAAAAATACCCTTTAAGGGGTTTCATGGAAGAGGTGGAGAACTTGTTCGTCGAGAATTCGTGTCAAGGTGGAGATTGTTAGAGTTGTGTGGCCCGAATCCTGTCATTTGTTAAAGAAATAAAATAGAGAGGAAAAATAGGGGGATCTATGGGGTTGAAAGGTCGAGGGCTATACTTCTTCTATTAGACATTGATTATAATAAGGTTGTTTAACCCTTAAATAGATGTAGTCGAACTCCTCTTATAGTGTGTGTTTTCAACATAGTGACTTTCCTTTCCTCTGCTTGTGGTTTTTCCCATTAAGGGTTTTCCACAAAATCTGTGTGTTCTTATTTTTCTTTCTTATTGCTTTGCAATTATTCCTACTACCATTATCAACATTGATTATAACATAACAATATAAGAGAACTGTGATTAAACCTCTTATTAACATATTAATTATTAAAGTTTAAGTCCTGTAATCCTTTCCCCAACTTAGCTTTATATAAAATAGTGGATAAGTTTATAAGGTTACAATTATTGCTTTGTAACGTTCCAAGCTTCTTTATGATCATGTGATATTTCATTAGGTGACTATGATAACTATATGATGATGAAAATCATGACGACAATATAACTAATTAATAAATATATGTGATTATATATAATCTCTATATACAATAAATATATATTGCATGCATAGTAGATATGATTAAAATTTTCGTTCCAAAAAAAAAACACCCAAATGATTAAAGATTGTGGAACGTAGTATTAGTGTACGATGTGGAGACCTGAAATGGTATTTTTTAATTAATTTCATCGATTAGAATTTATATACATATAATATTGAGAGGTAACATAATTTTAAATATTTAATAAAAATTTTAACCATTATTCCATATAAATTAAATCATTTAATTTTTAAATTTTTAGTTAATTCATATTTAGCATTTGATGCAACTTTTAGTATGATAAAATACTATAGTGGTTTTCACCAAATTATTGGGGAAAAAGAAAGAAGCATGTAATATGTCATGATATTAATAATAACCTTAGCTTTTTGTTTATTTAAATGAAAGGTGGTTATGGTACATAATTTTTTTTTTTTTTTTTTTTTTTTTTGGTGAAAAGAAGTAAACTAAGATCTCTTACAATACATTAACAGATTTATCATGTTGGAAAATCGTAGCCACCATATCAGGTGGGCCGTCAAATGTCTGGAGCGAATTTTGCCAACAGAGCCCAATTTTGGCCATATGGTCTGCAGTTAAATTATTCTCCCTGGGAATATGCTTGATTTCCCACTGAATTCCGGGTGACAGAAGTCTTTTAATTCGCCTGATAAGCGTGGATCCGAATTCTGTCATGTCCTCCGTAGACAAGATCCTAACCATTTCAAGGTTATCAGATCGGATTTTGATCTTCTTGTAGCCTTTATTAATAAGAATGAACACCCCATCCAGAATACCCCAAAGTTCAGCTTCCAATGGTGAACATTTCCCCAGGTAATGCGAATATCCTAGCACCCATCTACCATCTCGATCCCGAACTACTCCACCTGCTGCGCCAGTGCCGGAGTCTCTCGCCACTGCTCCATCGGAGAATAAGAAGACCCAGTTTCCAGAACTATGTTGTGGGTGCTTCGGAGGGGTAGCGTTGGACTTAAGACTTGTGATAAATGCTTCAAAGTTTTGTGACCAACTGAGGGATGATTTGATAAGTTCGAGCGGAGTCCAATCAATGTTTTGAAAGATGAAAAGATTCCTGTTCTTCCATAATCTCCAAGCTAGTATCCCGAAAAGACACGACCAAGTGATTCCTTTATCCTGCAACTTAAGATGGCAAGAAAGATTATAAGATAACCAATTATGCAACGAATCAGAAAAGAACCTGGATTGCTTCTCTGAGGGGACTACGAGCGTCCAAACATCCTTAGCAGTCGGGCAATCCCGAAGGACATGCATGATGTCTTCCACGTCGTGGCCACAACGTGAACACGCATTACTTTGACCGAAGCCTCTCCTAGTCCTTTCTGAATTAGTGAGGATTCTTTGATTGGCCACAAGCCAAAGGAAAAGTCGGACTCTTTGTGGTCCTTGATACTTCCAAATGGTCTTCCAAATGTCTTGATTGGGTCTCCAAGTATTTTCTTTTAGAGATCTATACGCACTACGAATAGTGAAATTTCCTGGTTCGGTGCGTGCCCATATGATTCTATCTTCACCTTCAGCGGGATGGGGCGGTGGGATACTTAGTATGCGTTTAATAATTTCTTCCGGTAGCCAAATGTTTAACATGTCAATATTCCAGGAACCTTCCTGTAGGACCCAATCCTTTAGGGTGCTATCCAGATTTAGTCTACTGCTAGCTGGGACATAAGAAAGCAAAGGTCCGACTTTAGGTATCCAGTTGTCTTTCCATCCTCGAATAGTTTCACCATTCCCCACGGACCACAAGAGATTCTCACTAATGAGTGGCCACGCCTTAGAGAGAGATCTCCAAAGATGAGAGCAGTGGCTCCTATGGATGGAATCTGGTATCTGACTCTTCCAGCCATAATTCGAGCGGAGTACTCGAACCCAGAGATCCTCCTTTCGCGATACGAGATTAAAGCCAATTTTCATGAGAAAGGAAGTGTTGTGATCATGTAGATATCTAAGGCCGAGTCCTCCACAAGTCTTGGGCTGACATATGGACTCCCACCCAACCAGAGCTGGTTTCGATTTACCAGTTGAGCTTCCCCAAATGAATTGTCTTACTATCATTTCTATCTCATCACATACACCTTTCGGGATTACTAAGGACTGCATTAGATAGCTCGGGATGGCCAATAGAACCGATTGAGCGAGGGTAATACGTCCTGCTAGGGAGAGTTTCCGAGCATCCCAATTTTGAAGTTTGTTTCTGACCTTGTCGATCACAAAATTGAATGAGCTTTTGGTAATCCGATCATGGAGAAGAGGTATCCCCAGGTATTTTCCAAGATTGAGAACCTTTTGAAACCCAAAAAATTGACTGATCTGGTCCTGCAGTCTGATGTCGACTCCTTTTGAGAAGAACATATTGCTCTTCCTTGGACTGACTCTATGGCCAGAAAGGGCACAAAAGCATTGAAGGACATCTTTTAACACATGGGCTTGGCCCATATCAGCTTTTCCAAAAATAACCAAGTCGTCTGCAAAGAAGAGGTGGGATAAGTCTGGGCCAGATCTTGATAGTCGAATAGGGTTCCATCTACCTTTCCTCATTTCATGTCTGATAAGATTTCCTAACCATTCCATACTAAGTACAAAAAGATACGGCGATAGAGGACACCCTTGCCGAATTCCTCTAACAGGTTTAAACGACCTAGATGGAACTCCATTCCAGAGAATCTGCATGGTGGAGGAGGAGATAGCATTCATGATGACCTTTCTAAGACCCTCGGGGATTCCGGTAGCAACAAGTGATAGATGAATGAATTCCCAACTAATTCTATCGTAGGCTTTCTCCAAGTCTAGCTTGATAGCCATCCAATTTTTGCTAGCTTTCTTGCTACGCATGGAGTGAATTACTTCTTGGGCAATTATGACATTGTCCGATATGTTCCTTCCTGCGATGAACCCTGCTTGTTCTGGAGAAATAAAGTTTGGGAACACCACTTTGAATCTATTTGCGATCACCTTCATTACCAACTTATACAAGACTGAACAGAGACTGATTGGTCGGAATTGGCTAAAGTCTTCAGGATGGCTCTTCTTTGGGATAAGGACAATAAGAGTGTTGTTGAGCTCTTCGTCAATTTTCTTTCCTGCAAAGATACCCTGCACCCATTCACAAACCGCTCCTCCAACTAGATCCCATTGGCTTTGGAAGAAAATTGCATGATATCCATCACTTCCCGGGGCTTTTAATGGAGCCATATCAAAGAGAGCTTTTTTAATCTCGTCATTTAGAATAGGCTTTTTGAGGAAGTCAATATCCTGATCCTTGAGGCTGGTAAAGATGTTAGAAGGAGTATCAGATATGGGCTCTGGGCATTCTCCATACAATTCCTCAAAGAATTTGACGGCTTCTTCCCTAAGTGTTTCCTGCTCCGAGCACCACTCTCCGTTGCTGATACGTAGAGCCAAAATACGGTTAAAATTCCTTCTTTGTATAGTGCGAGTGTGGAAAAATTTGGTGTTTCGGTCTCCAAATTGAAGCCAATCACATCTGGCTTTTTGCCTCCATAGGAGGTCCTCATGATTAAGCACACTTTCCAACTCATCTCGGACCTCCATTTCCAAATTTGCCAATCTTCTAGAATTCGACTGATCTAGAGCTTTTTGAATTGTTCCAAGGGATTTCATAAGCTGCTTTTTCCGAGTACCTATGTAGCCATAAGTGTACCTGTTCCAATCTTTGACATATGAGGTAAAATTAGATAAAGATTCAGCCATGTTACCGGAATATCTCCATTTGTTTGAAACTAGATCCTTAAAATTTGCGTGCTTTGTCCACCCTGCGAGGAAACGGAACGGTCTTCCTCTAGCGACGCTGATCTCAGGACTAGTTTTGAAGAGGATAGGCCTATGGTCTGATTTGATGCGTGGAAGATGGTAAACAAGGGAATAGGGAAAGACAGACATCCAATCATCATTAGCCAGGGCCCTATCCAATCTCTCGAACGTATTTCCTCTTTGCCAAGTATGGGAAGGCCCTATAAATTTAAGATCCTGCAGATTACACGATTCAACAAATTTACCAAATAGTTTGCACCTCTTACCAGTAGAATGATTGCTTTTTTTGTCCTCAGGCGAAAGAATAGCATTGAAATCTCCCAATACCATCCATGGCGAAGGTTTTTGGGGTAGAACGTCCAGTAAATCGTTCCATAGCAATTTCCTTTTAGTTCTGTTAGGACTTCCATAGACAACAAATATAAACAAATCATCGTTAGTAGTAATGCCTTTTACACGAAGGAGCATAAATTGAGGATGGTTATAAATAATACTGATGGAGATATTATCCTTCCAACCAACCCATATTCCTCCTGAAAATCCATTAGACTCAATGCGATGAGAGCGTTCAAACCCCAGTTTATCGATAATGGAGTAGGCTTTTTGACCACTGACCCTCGGCTCCAATAGACATACAATGTCAGGTTTGTATTCATTATTATACTCACGAAAAGCTCGGATAAATTTACTACTTGCACATCCTTGACAGTTCCAAGAAAATATAGATAGGTTAAAATTCATGTAAACTTAATAAAGGAAAAAGGACAATCCAAAAAGAGAAAATTGGGGAGCAGTGAAACCTGTAAGGTAAACAAATTAAACTGTTTTACCAGAATTTTGGTCAGGAGCCTCTGAATCCGCCTTTTGGGGGATGGAGATAGACTAAGCTAAATTAGAGATAGCCTCTGTCAAAGGAACTGTGATGGAATTACTAATTTTTTGAATATTCCCCTTTCCATACGGGCTTATGGCAACTTTCCTGGTGGCCTTAAAACTCCCTTTCTTAGGGCCCTTTAATTTTCCTGTTGACCGATTTTTAGCAGCGACGTCAACTGGTCCTTTCTCTTTAAAGGAGACGGCTGTGTGTTTATAACTATTAAGATCAACAAGGGGTACGTCTGTAATGGCTTCAGACATGCTTGGCATTGTCGTTCCAGAGGTGTTTGTCATTGCTTGATCACCAATGGTACTTAGGTCCTGGAAATCAAAAAGAGGATTTACACATGAGCTTTGTAAGGAAGACAATGTGCCATTATTACCAATAGAGGATTCGGTAATATTAGAAGAACTAGGAATTAAAAAAGAAATAGAGGTTTCTGAGAGCTTGCTCCCTTTTCCGTTAATGGAGGAGTTTAATTTTGTGATTGACGGGCCTGCCGCATTAATGGCATGTGCTACAACACCGTTGGTAAGGACATTAAAGGAGAGCTGTGAAAATGAACTTCCTGCTTTGGTGGTGGAAAGGAGATTTTCCGCGCAATTGGTCTCTGCTCCATTATTGGGTTGCGTCGGGACCGCCTTTGAAGGATCTGCCGCGTACTTGATAATGGATTGATGCTTTGTTTTTGTAGTATTGTCTTTAGTGACTAACGGGTGGCTCACTTGCTCATAAAGAATTGATTTATCTTTTCCATTAGAAGGAGGAGCTTTGTTTATAATAATCGGTCCCACCTCCTTTTTGTCTTGACCTTCTTTTACTTTTGTCTCTATCTTATTTAATGCCATACTATCAAGGGCCTTTTTGTTCCCAAAATTTCTTTGTGGACGTTCTGCTACTTTTTTTGTAGTGGAAATGCTTTGTGGGGCCAATGTTCCATTAGGTGGAGTTATTCCCTCTAGTTGTATTTCTTTAATATTTGTAGTCATTCCCCTAGGCACTTGACTTTGCTCCCCTCCCTTGTTTTTCTGAATGTGCTCATGACCCATTTCTTCTTGTCCCCCGATTGTGCTAAAGCTTGAAATCTGGAGCCCGGTATTCCTCTTACAAAATTGTCTTTTTTGATAAAATTATTATTTCGCATGTGGCTCCTGAATTTTCTGTCGACCATCATCCAAGGGCCGTATGTTCCTTCGTTGTCTTCTTTCTCCACCTCCGTCCATGTGTTTTCTGCCTGGGTTTTTTCCGACGAAGATTCCGTTTGTATCAGAGGGCAAAAGTCTTTTGTATGTCCATATTTCCCACAGTTGAAGCATATCGCCGGCAATGATTCATATTCCACCCTTTGTTTCATGCCATTGATAAGGACTTGAGCCGTCAGGGGCTTGTTCAAGTTGATGTAAACGGCCATCCTGGCAAAACGGCCCCTGGTCCTGCTGTCGGTGTTGAGATCAAGTCGAACGACTTTCCCGATAAGCCCTCCAATTTTCTCAATAATTTTCTTTTTATACAGATGCCCCGGGAGGCCTGGTAGTCGTATCCAAGCCATCACTATGCTTGGAAAGGGTTGAGAGGGCCTGGACTCTTTCGTCCAGGGTTGAACCGTCAGATATTGGCCATACACTAGCCACGGTCCCTGAGACAAAACTTTGGTATAGTCATGAATGGAATGAAGTTTCACCAGATAATACCCGTTCTCGATATCCATGAGGTGGAAGGATTTGGACGGATTCCATAAGCTGTTGAGTCGATTAGATAAAGCCGCGTAGCCAATACTTCTTCCAAGTAGTTTAATGATAGCTGTTGAGTCCATTTCTTTGAATAGGATTTGTTGAATCCTCTCCGAGAAATCGATGGCAGGCGTCCCATTAACCACTGATGTGCGGAAATCTCCTTCCAAAAATTCAAGGTCATCAACACTTTCACCACCAGGAGAATCACTTCTTTCCTTATCTAGGAAGCCAGGTGTAGTTCCTAGAAGTTTGTCTTTCCAGGAGATTTTTGGACTTGTTTCCGATTCGAGCATCATTTCTTGATCTGTTTCGCTTGTTCCTTCTTTAAGTCGGACTTTCTTAGTAGTACGATCTTCTACCGCCTGTGAGTCTTCTACGACTCCTACCTCCGGTTGGAGGTTATTGCCTTCCTGCTCCAGAGAGTTTTCTTTCATAATGATTCTTTATTAACATACACAAATTGTTATGGTACATAATTAAGACAGGTGTAAGATCAATGAAGAGCATGGGAGCTTCCACTTAATTTCTGTCGAAATTGTGGGTAATGCACAAATATTATATTTTTCCCACTTAAAATTGAAACATGATGATGCAAAAGGAGAGTACCAAAGAAACCTCATATACGTAATACATGTTGATGAGTGGTTTAATGTTTTTTGGGGATGGGATATACCAGGAGTGGGACAACAGATAGTCGAAGCAGCAAAAGAGAAATTTGTTGCACTCAAAAAGATTACCCACATTTCTAAACAAGGAATGGATAGTTCACACAATCCTTAATTTGTGGGAGATGAATTGTACAGTTTGTCCTTTCGAATTTATTGCTCCGCTTAATCATCTAAAGTATTTTATGCATACAAATAAAGTCCTACATCTGAATTGATGTGACTTATCTCTTAAGGGAACAAAATATAAAAAAGGTTGGGGGTGGGAGAATTATAGTGATTCTCATCCATTTAATCATCATCAATTGTAGCAATAGGGGGGATGGGAAGTAACATGTATTTGAGTATTAGGTGCATTGTTACTGAAATTATTTTAATTTCATAAGTTTTAATTTTTAATTATTTTACTTTAAATGGGATATGTTTAGTATACTCCCAATTTAATTTTTTTATAAAATGTTTAATATTCTATCTATGCTTTAGAAATGTCAATATGTGTTTTATTATGATATTTGTACTTTGAAAATGTATAATTTGACACCTGAACTATTAATATGTTATTTATTATGGTACTTGATGTTAACACCATTAATGAATTTTTAAACTAATCAATAAAAATTTAACGTAATTTTTTTTTTCAAATCAATAAATCCACATAAATTATTATTCAAATAAAAAGAAAAACTGTCAACTAGTCCCCTTAAAATGGGAAAATTTCCCTTTGCACCCTTTCAAATTTGTAAAATTGTAAGCTAATTTTGACTTGAAAAATGATAAACTTATGATTTAATCCTTGTAAAAACAATAACAAAATTATACTTTTACTCTAAAAATTTTATAATTTAAAATTTACTACTAAAAGGAAGTGTAACTTCACCCTCCATAAATATATATCCAATCCGTCCTTTAACTTTCAAATGATTTGGGAGTGTTGAAAATACTTGTACAAGTGTTTGTACTTGTGGAAACAGATAATTAGGTAATGAGTTGGAAAAAGAAGAAGAAGAAAAAAGCTTCAAATAGATCATGCATGCTTACACCAAAAAATTCATGGTCGGTCCTTTGTAACCCTTATTATTTGGTGAAAAATGTACTAATAAGATTCTCAAGATTGGGGACCTTAAATTATCAGACAAGACTCATGTTCCTCCCACTCAACATTTGCTCAATTCTGCCATGCCAATCAGTCAATTTTTCCTCCAACTTGTTGCTTTCGAAAGTTTTAGAAGAAGAAATTAAAAACTACAACCCCTTTAACCAGAACAATCTCAGGGATTTAGCAAAGTAATCTTTCATATTATATACATACACACACTGAAAAGGGCATCTCTACAGCTAGTTTAACTCACTGTTTATTACTTTAGTTATAAAATAGTGCATAGTTAGGGTGGTAGGCTGGTCCAATTCTAAGCTAATGCCTGTATTGTGCTGATATGGTCCAAGTTGGTGTAATTCAAGATGAATAAGAATGTCCCAATAATTTAGCTTAGCTGGTTTAGTAACAGATTCAAAATTCCGATATTATGGTATAGTTTTAACTTGTATATAAAATAAAAAGATGAAAGCATATTCCTGTTGTGGTGAAATAATGGAGTCTTTGGTATAAAGAAAAACAAATGGTTCCATAATATCTTTGTTTGAAGATTTTGTGTTAAAAAATAAAAACCTTTCCTTTTCCACTTTTTGAGGGATACTAAATTCAAGCAAACCCTTTTTTTGCCTCTTCTTCTGGTGGTTATTATCAACCCATTTGTCCATCAAATTTTCAATGTGAAGCAACTTTCTTT
The DNA here is from genome assembly GCA_005393395.2 of Gossypium australe. NCBI lineage: Eukaryota > Viridiplantae > Streptophyta > Magnoliopsida > Malvales > Malvaceae > Gossypium > Gossypium australe. Next base: position 15,847,271 of record CM016626.1, read on the forward strand.
CTTCCATATGGTGTAATTTTCCCTGAATAATAGCATTGAAAGGAATCATTCGTTTGAGTAAGATTAGGAATTGTTGATGGGAGTTTGATAAACATGCAAGAGAAAGAGGGGATCAGGGTTAAGGAATTGATGCAATCTTTCCGCTTTACATTATAGAAATCCATCTCGTTTTCCAAAGAGATGATATTTATATAATATTAATCAAACCAAACTCCAAGTGGTACAATGAACTACTTACCATTCGTTGTATGTCCAGTCTTCTGCTCTTTTTATTATTATCTACCAATTTCTGAGATGTTTCTTTTTATTTCTTTTAAGTCCACCACAATTTCTTAAATTTTCAACATTTTCACCACTTAATTTGATTATTTTTTAAAAAAAAATTATTTGGTAATATATATCGACATATTACATGTTTGGTTTTAGAATGGAGTAATGAATGAGGAAGCATATATTTATTATATAGTAATAAAAAGGCAAAGAAGCAAATCCTATTGGATTGATTATTTAAAAAACAACAGCCACCCCATGCCTGAATTAAAGTAGTATAATCATGAAACATATCTGATGTTGAAGCTCTAGATTATTTGAAGGAAGTTGCTATTCTTTCAAAACTATAACTATGATTACCATGTGTCGGAAAACAGCCTTTTTTTTTTAATATTTTCATGCTTTACTTTTATTTTGTTTTTTATGGCGTATTTCAATTTACATTATATTAATATTGTTGGAATTTAAGCCTTAATATTAATGAATTTTAGAATTGCTTTTCAAACATAATAAACGCATATTCTAGATAAGTAACAAAAAATTAGATGAAGGGTTTGTTTTTGTTATGGTGAGTGATGTGTATATTTGTGATGGCTTTTAATTATTATTATTTGGTTTGGCACTTGGCATCACATGGAGTTTTATGTGGGGTGGTCCTTAACCTAAAGAATATTTTGGTCCCGTATTAAATAATGCCTCTATATTACTTTACTATTTTTATTTTTTTAATAATCATTGCTATAATCTACAATACCTGATTATTACTACCATAAAAAAAGCAACTTCTAGAAAACCCATTTTGCTGTAAAAAAAAAAAAAAAAGCTGCAAAGTCAAAGGAAATTTAGGGTACCGTACATTAACATTATTAATTACTAATAATGAATGCAAGCCCCTTTAAGTTTAACTATCATTTTAAAAATAACATTTCTTATTTTAAAGGATTGTCCTTCTCAAGGATCAGATGAAAATTGAGTTTTTTTTTTTTTTTCAAATGGTTGGAATCTGGATTTTTTATTTTGGAATTGTGGGTTTTCATTTGGCTCTTTTTGGTAGGTTTTTTTTTTAATAAATTTGTTTACTTAGTTCCTCCATTATACCTCAATTCAAAAAATTTTAATTTGTCAGTGGTTTAATTTTTGAAAATTTTAATAATAAATATCAATAAAAATTATTTAAAATATAAGTAGATAAAACTTATTTATCACTTAATGAAAATGGGTACACTACTAGAGGAATATTTAAAATCCACAAGTAGGGGTAAGAGTCAAAAAGTACCTATAGGGTATTAAAATAAATAAATATTAAAAGAAAACAAATATTAATTTTTTAAGGGTATATACTGAGAGTATTTTTTTATTATTATTTACAAGCAGTTACAAAAAATTGTCATGTCATTTTTTTAAAATATTTATTAATATTTTACTATATCCTTATAAACACTTGTCAACTCCTAACTTTATTTGTTATGTTTAAAAACTCTATTGATAGTGCATCAAATATTTTCCCTTTTATTATTAGTTTGAATATTGTTAAAAATATTTGTTTATCAAGTCACCCATAACCTCTAATGTGAAAGATATATTATGTGTTTAAATACATTTAAACTCATGTATTTTAAGATGTTGCAACAATGATGATATTAACTCGGTTAAAAATACTACAATTATTGTATGTAAGTTGCTCAAACATGTATTAATTGTAATATACTTGTAAATATACATAAATTCAAGAGCATTTGGTCAGTCGTTTTTTAATTATTGCATTTCACTAGAGAATTAAAATTTGGTTAAATTCTGCTATTAAATTTTATACTTTACGAAAGCCATGGATTTAATCCATGTACTTTGACTTGGTTATTTTTAGTTATTATATGTTTCAAAATTTAAAATTTCAATCTTCACCTTATTAGCTTGTAATTTTCCACGTATTACTTATTAAAAATCTAGTTAATGGATTAACGACTGCCATTTGCGTCAAGATTGAAATTTCAAATTTTGAGAAGGATAGGGACTCAGAATGATACAATTGAAGAATATGATCTGAATCTACAATTGTACACATAGTACAAGACTAGTCATTGACTTTAATCAAACATATTTAATTTTTACAATTTGGGTTAGAACTAAAATTTCAAACACTAAAATTGACCAATTTGAAAAGTATATGGACTAAAATTGATTAAACTAAAGTACAATGATAAAATTCACAGTTTTCCCAAAATATAGGGACTCATAGTAGAATTTAACCTTATAATTGACTTCCTAACTTATTTTGAATGGAAGATCTCATCGATTTAATCCCATTCACATTTAAGCAATATAAAATTTTATACAGAATAAAAAAAAAACTTTGAAAATTACAAGTTAATCTGTTCAACTACAAAACGCAAACTGTCAATATTGGCAATGAAAGTATGAAACTTGGCTTCACTAAATCCATCTTCTCTTACTGTAATGATATTGAAATAAAAATTTAGATGGGATCGGCTGAATCAATATTTATGTTTATTCAGTTTTAGGAATTTTTACAATTTAAAATTTATTCCTTAACAAAGCACATCGATAATAAATATTGAGTATAAATTTATGGTGAAATACATCTTACTTTTTCATCTATTACTACTTAGTTGAAAAGGAATTCTTTTTTTTTTAAGTTATATACTTTTATTATATCCAGGTAGCAAATGGTATATAGTTTGCTTGTAAGTCTTATATAAGGATTAGGTTAGTGGTTGGAATTACGACATTTATAAGTATTTTTATAATTATAAAGTTAAATATTGATATTTATTTCGAGTTTTGTAGGTATCGATCTCCGTTCATCGAAGCGTCTTCTCTATGAACCGTATATGGCTTTCCGTGAAGGTCGAGGGACAAAACCCCAACACGGGGACAAAACTTTCTATTGTTGAGGGCAATGTTGATTGCTTGGCGAATGACACTTTAAAGACTTCTCTCGAAGAAGTCGACCCCCCTCAACACATTTAAATAATAGGTAAAAATATGCTTCAAGTTCTTATACTCTTCAAATTCCAAAATTCAAGTCCAATTGTTAACATAGTTAAAGTTCTTTTGTTAAATTCACTGATATAACATTTTAAAATATAAAAAACTCAACGACAACCATGTAACAAAAAATGTTGTAATGAACCTAAATTTAATAGAAGAATTTTAACGATGTTAACAATTGAACTTATATTTTTAAATTTAAAAAGTAGACAAACTAAATTCTAAATGTATGAAGAGTATAAGAACTTGGAGCATATTTTAACTTAGATATTGAATAACCGGTGAATTAGGAATTTTATGTTGAGAACGAGATAAATTAAAAAAATGATTAGGACAAAAAAATTGTATGAAAACGATTAAAATTGAATTATTGTTTTTTTATAAGTGTTTAAAATATAATCTTTCTAATTTAATTAAGAGGATAAAATGTATTAAACTAAGTTGATAATCTAAGGAGAGGCTAAAAAATTAGGCTATATTATATTAAAATGATTGATTGGGTTAATATTATGAATTAATTAGATACATCTATAAGCTTTATAAAATTATACTAAAAAGTTATATAATTTTAAAATTATATTATAGTTTTATATTAAAAACTGTCCACTAAAATTTTATTTGACGCAGTTTTTTATTCATATTGTTTTAACAATATCTTATATAGTGGATGTGTTGTTATTTAATATGAATATTATATGCCTCTCTTTTATTGTATATGTAACAGCTTGATTTTTAGTGGTGTCAGAAACAGTGATTCGGGATCACTAAATCCAACAAGTGAGTTCAAAAATTTAATAAATTAATATATTAGTCAAGTGTGATTTTAGAAATATTTTCAAATTAGTGAATTTTGTAATTTAAAAGAATTTATTAGGTAAATTGGGTCAAAAATGAGGTATCGAGACCTCGAATTCATAAACTGAGCCACAAATATTTTTAGAAATATTTATGGAGTGTCATTGAATTAGTATTAAAGTTTCGTCAGAAAATTTTAACGTTTCGGTAGTCAATTAATTAAAAAGGACTAAGTTAAAAAAGATATAAAACTTGATAAAGTGATTAAATAGTCTAATGGTAAATAAAGGAGGACTAAAAGGGAAAATGGACCATCTTAAATGGCTGAGGCGGCATTACATAAAAAAAATCAAAGATATTTATGTGATTAGGGACAAATTTGGAATTAAAATAAAGTTTATATGGCCAAATGTTATTTTAATAGTTTCTAGACATTTTCTTCATCAATTTTCTGTCAAAAACAGTCATTGAAGAGGGTTTGAGCTGGTACTTCATATTTTAGCTTCAAGTAAGTTCGATTCTTGCTTTTTCCTTAAAATTTTTATTTTTTGGACTTTTACAATTAGGTCCAACTATTGAATTCATTTGTTTTTTGATTCCATGAGTGGTTTTAAAAGTTACCATGAATGACTGCTAGAATTTTATGATGATTTATCATGGGTTTAAAGCTTTAATTTCACTATATGATGATTTTATCAAGTAATTTCAATAGAAATTGATTTCAGGACCTAATTGTGAAAAAGTTAAGAATTATGGTTTGGTATTAAAATTCTGAATATTAATGGCTGTATGGTAGCCTAAAATAATTAGGTAAATTGTCAATTGAGAAAAATTAGCTCAATTGATGGGTTAATTGCATAGGGACTAAATTGTAAAAATTGTAAAATTTGGGGTAAAAGTGTAATTTCAAAAATTGAAGGGTATAAAATGGAATATCTGCTAATGAATGAGTAATTTTATATTATAGATCAAGAAATCGAAGATAAACGGAGAAAAGAGAAATTAACAGACTAGTCCCAAAATTTCTACAAATTCTACAAATATGCCTAGGTAAGTTTGTATGGTTGAACTTTGATAATTATATTAAATTGATGGATCGTATTATATATTTATTTATATTATTTGTTAAAAACATGAAATATTATTATATAATAAAATTAAAGTAAATGTTCGGATTTAATGGAATGCGGGATTTGAGTATCATCGTTTGTAGCAAAGGATGAATTGACGGATAAGACCATGGTTGGACCATGGCAATGTTTAAATGTAAGACCATAGCTGGGCTATGGCATTTTAATGAAAAGACCATAACTGAGTTATGGCACAAAGAGAACGATGTATTCATATCCGTAACTCGTTCTCCGATTCAGAAAGACTTGGTTAGTGACATGAAAAATTCATGAATATGAAACTTGTCTAATAATTATGTACATTCATGATTATGAATTGTTATCAAAATAAATATACACGAAATTCATGAAAATAATGGTATAAGGAATATTGATTGTTATTGAATTGAATGTATGTGGAATTGTGATATTTGAATATTGGAAAATTATGGAAATTGAAAAGTGAATTGAAACTCTATTAACTGTATCGGGCTGAGTCGGATATAGTTGGCATGCCATAGGATTGGAAGTGTTCAGGGGTACTTCGACCTCGAGTCGATGAGACACTAGGTATCAAATTGTTACTTCGAATAAATTCGATGAGGTATTGGGTACCAAATTACTTCGGCATGGCTGATGAGACACTGGGTGTCAATTTGTTACTTCGAATTATCCAATGAGGCACTGGGTGCCAAACTGGTGTGTTTTGGTTGAATCCCTGTATCCGTCCGAGTCCGAGTCGGGTTAATAGGGGTAAACAAATGAATTGATAATATAATCAATATTGAATATGAATTGGAATGAGATATTGAATTGAATTACATAAATGAGATGTTTGAATCATGAGTTCATTAAATGGACAGTGATGTTGTTAAATGATTGTGTATTAAATTATGATAATTTATTTGAGATAGTAAATTGATGAGAATTGTATGTGCTAAGAATGATATATATATAATTAATATTGAAAGACTTATGGTTATTACCGGTATATACCTGAAATACTTGGTAATAATATTTACTTGATATATTGAAAGTGACATGTAAATATGTGATTAACTTTGATATGTTGATACAAGGAAATTATGTATATGGTGATGAGTAATAAACCCAAGTGTGATATGTCGTGAAAATAAGTTTATCAATATTGAATTTATATGTAAGATGTGCAAGTATGCTAACTATTGTTGTTGCTTGATGATTAGGCAAATGCCAAGCTATTAATTGAATAGTAGTATGTTTATTTGTTTCAAGCTCTGGAATGGTAAGTATTTAAGTGAAAATAAGTTAGTGCTCATGAAAGAATGGTAAGGCTTAAATTATGGAATTTCATATAAAATGACTTATTATGTGTTCAACATGAAAAAGGCTTGGTTAAATGCACTAACTTACAATCATGGCTATATGATATGCATATGGAATAAATGTAGAAGAGTTAAAGTTATATAAAATTTTACTAAGCTTGGGTAATAAGTTTATGTGTGTGATATTGTGAATTAATGAATATAATTTTATGAGTACTAGGGAAAAACAATATGGAAATATTTGGATATATATAATTTTATATTTGAAAAGAATTAATATGATTAAAGATTATATGAACTTACTAGGCATTCATTGCTTACGTGTTTGTTTTATTTATTTACCTTACAGATTATCGGAAGCTCGAACGGGTTGGAAGCTTATCGAAGCTATGTCACACTATCCATTGGTTCTATCGGTAATTATGGATGACTTGATTCTGGTTATAATGGCATGTATAGGTTATTTTGATTAAATGTTAGTCTACAGGTGTTATGTAGATATTAGTCATTTATTTGGTTTGCGTTTTGGTATTGTGGTATTTGCATGATTTGCCTTATAATGTTGATGTGATTGAATGATGAGAGGTAAAATAGTAGTCAAATATGCATAAAAGGTACCTAAAAGTATAATGATTATGTATGTTTAAATAAAAGTTAATACAAAGAATCATGAAAGAGTAAAATTAACATTAAAATAGTTTCTGGACAGCAGCGATGGTTCAACTTTGAAAAATCACCAAAAATTGTGGAAATCAAATTAGAGGTTTAATAAAATATTAAATTAAATTTTATTGAGCCTAGTTTTTCATAGAAGAAACGGTGTAAGCAACGGAATTGTAAATTATGAGATATAATAAATTTTGTGAGATAAGGTCAAAATGATTTCGGGTTCTCCTGTTCTGACTTTGGAAAATCATCGAAAATTTTAAAAAAATAATTAGAGGTTTAAATTTATATGTTTAAATTCATGAGTCTATTTTCAATAAAAACAAACGGAAACATCATCCAAATCTCATACTAAGAGATAATTAATTTTTAGTGAAGAAAGGTCGAAGCTGTCAAACAGCAGAACAGGGATAAATTTGAAGATTTTACTGTACTTATTGGCTAAATTATAAATTCTGAAATTTTTATGGTAGAAAGATATTTGAGTCTAGTTTCAAAAACATTAAGCGGATCTTAATTTAGAATTATGTAGCTCTAGATATAATTTAGTGACTACGACTCAATTGGACATCTTTAATATGAACATAAGTAAATAGTGGAATTATTTGTAATTTTTCTATAAACTCCGGTAACATCCCGTAACCCTGTTCCGGCGACGGATGTGGGTTAGGGGTGTTACAGTATAGTACAAGCTTTTGGAGATGATTTTATTAAGAGTGTCAACAACCAACTTCAAACACAGATTGTAAAATATATATATGGAAGATAACAAAAAAAAATGTTTATAAGTTGTTTTGGTTTGGGCTTGGTTGGGTTCATGCATGATATTAATATTATATCCAGTTGTTTAAATAGGAGAATAAATGCGTTTCAGTGTACTCAAACTCTCGTACTGATAATAATGTTGATGCTAACTGAGCTAATACTCAAGTCTTTTATTAAATTTCTAAACATTAACAACTTAACATTTTTTTAATACAATATAACATATTGTATTTAAATTTCATATGATGTAAATTACATAATATATAAAATAAAATAAAATTTACATATTAGATGTCGTAAACATTTTTTTGAAAATGGGAATCGACTAGGGTTTTGAAAACGAAAATAAAAACAGGAGTCGCCATCGATCTTCGTTAGGTGTGATCGAATCACCTTTGTTTTAATAAAACATTTTGGGTTTACTAAAACAGCATTTTTGGTCTACGAAATTTGAGAAAACGGGTTAAGGAGTCGGTTACGTGCGAGGAAGGATTAGCACCCTCGTCATGCCCAAAATTGGTACCAAATCGTTAATTAGTGTCTTAAGGTCGAAAGTTGAAAACCGAGAATGAATTAAAAATACGATCATTTTTGTTAATATTGATTTTAAAACCCTTGAATGAGTTGGAATAATCATAAAAGACCATCTCATCTCGAGGCGACCAAATGCCACATCCAGTAAGTTAGGACACGGCACCCCGAATCCTTGAGAATAAGCCCGCGTTTTATTTAAAAGCATGCATATTTCAATTTAAAAAGAATATTCGGTTATTTATATTAAACGAGAAAGAACGAAACCCAGCAAGTTAGGGCACAATCTCTCGAATTTCTAAATACGAAATATTATCATTTTTAGAAATTCTTATCTCGAGGTAACGAGATGTCACACCCAATAAGTTAGGGCACAACATTTTGTACTCTCGAGAATAAGCTTTTATTTTAAACTTGTATTTTGTTTTAAAAGGATATTCCGTTATTTTGGCTAAACGAGGAAAATCAAAACCCAGTAAGTTAGGGCATGATTTTCTCGAATTTCCAAAATGAGAAATATTACCTTATTTTAAAATTTTTTATTTTAAAACGATAGCGGATACAACATTCAAAAGACATGTATGATTTGTTTGGATTAAAAAACGATGATCTAAGTTGGATAAATGCATAAGATAAATTCACAATATAAGAACACGAAGCGACAATGTGGTAATGAGCAAAGAACAATAATTCATGAGTAAAACATTATAAATGAATGACAATGACATGAAAATACGAATAAACGAATCAAGATACATGCAATGGCAATAATCTCACAACATATCATTTAAGCACTAGCATTAGTAGCTAAATGAATGAAATAAATAACATAAAACAATTTAAAATAAATAATAAGATAATTTTAAATTAATAAAACATAAAAACGAGTTTAAAACAAATGCTATAAAAAAACAACTTAAAGTAAATAGTATAAAACGATTTAAAATGATTAATATACAAAACAATTTAGAATAGAATAAAGCAGCTTGCAATAAATAATATGTAGGTAACAAATTTTAAATAACACATAAAATAGTCTAACGCAAATAATATGAAAAAAAAAGAAATTTAAAATAATAATGTATGAAAATACGAAACAGTTTAATATAATCGATGCACAAAATATCCAAATAAGTAATAACAAAACAATTTTAAAACAACTAATAGTAATAAAAAAATTAAAATGGATAACAAATAGCGTAATTTGAACTAAATGATGTATACGAGTTTAAAACATATGATACATAAAATAACTTAAAATAATATATAATAAGTTCAGAATAAACAGTATGTAATAAGAAAATCAAAATAAATAATATATAGGAAAATGAATAATATGTAAAATCTTATAAACACAATATGTAAGACTTGAAGATAAATAAACTAAAATGAGTATATACACAAAGATTCAATAATAATAAGATAATTCATAAATTCATAATAAAATAGAGTTTAAAATAAATAAGAGAAAACAATATAAAATAATTTATAAGACGTCGTTTTCTTTTATTACTTAAACAAAAAAAAATTATTTCATTTTTTAATGTTTCAGAAGAGAAAAATCAAACGCCATTTTCCATTTCTCTCAAAAACCAAAAAGAGTTCCCCCTCTCCCATTTCTGTCCGACGATCGGGCTCCCCTCTGTTGCCCGTCGCACCACCACCGCGTACGGTGGCCGACGGTGTGCGAAGTGGGCTTTGGTCCCATTCGAAACCCTCTTTGAAGCCCCGACCTCGACGCATCATCGTAAACGGAGGAGGAAACCCTCGGTCCCCTTTTCGAAACCAAAGGTAGCAACGGAAAGAGCTTTCCGACGTCTCACCTATGTGGGTTCCGGTAAGGTTTCCTTCCTCCTTTTCCTTATTTTTGTTCGTGAAGATTTTTGAGGAAAATAAATGATAAAATGACAGTATGAAAATAGCAGAAAATAAATAAAGGGACTGAAATCCACCTTCTCAAATTCTATTCAGTTTTTTTTGGTTGCTGATATTTCATTCAAATTTTGTAAAAAATTACAAAGAGCAAACCTTGGCTTTTAAAGCTAATTTACAAAACTTTTGGCTTCTCATTTTTTGTTTGTTTTCCATTTATTGCTGGTGTTTTTCGTATGCTTTCTTTCTCTGCTACTGTGCTTGTTTCAGGTGTCAGACGACGTGATGATGGCGCGCGTGGAGGAGCTGAATGGTCTGCTGCTGAAGGGGAGTTAAGGAGGCTGCTGTTTCATTTTCTGTAATGGGCTGACAAATTTGGGCTAGGGTTTAATTTGGGTTATCTGACTTGGGCCTGTCATTTGTTTTTTGGTTTTATTGTGTTTTATTTGTGGATGATAATTAGGCCCAAAATTAGCCTATTACAGCTACCCCTCTTTGCTCGTTGTCGTGTAACGAGAATGGAGCAAAGACTTTAAAATGGCCAATTTTGCCTAGTTTCACCGAATCTTGATTTCTTTGGTGCTTCTGTTCTTCGAATAGCCTCATTCCCTTCTTCTGCATCTTCAGGGGTATAGGAATTAGTGCTTCAATCTACTCAACAATAACTTCAAAGTGATAGGGTTCAATGTGATCAGCTCTACTGCAACTTCAGAGAGATAAGACTTGCTATCTTCAGTCTGCTCCACTGCAACTTCGGGGAGATAAGACTTGCTATCTTCAGTCCGCTCCACTGCAACTACAGGGAGATAAGACTTGTATCTTCGACCTGCTCCTACAACTTCAGGAATGCCAGATCCGCTATTTTCAATCTGCTCCTGCAATTTCAGGAACTTCAGGAATGCCATATCTGCTATCTTCAATCTGCTCCTGCAACTTCAGGAATGCCAGATCTGCTATCTTCAATCTGCTCCTGCAACTTTAGGAATGCCAGATCCGCTATCTTCAATCTGCTCCTGCAATTTCAGGAATGCCAGACCTGCTATCTTCAATTTGCTCCTGCAACTTCAGGAATGCCAGACCTGCTAACTTCAATCTGCTCCTGCAACTTCAGAAACGCCAGACCTGCTAACTTCAATCTGCTCCTGCAACTTCAGGAATGCCAGATCTGCTAACTTCATTCTACTCCTGCAACTTCAGGAATGCCAGATCTGCTAACTTCAATCTGCTCCTGCAACTTCAGGAATGCCAGACCTGCTAACTTCCATCTGCTCCTGCAACTTCAGGAATGCCAGATCTGCTAACTTTAATCTGCTCCTGCAACTTTAGGATTGCCAGATCTACTATCTTCAGTCTGCTCTTGGAACCTCAGGAATGCCAGACCTACTATCTTCAATCTGCTCCTACAACTTCAGGATTGCCAGATCTGCTATATTCAATCTGCTCCTGTAACTTCAGGAATGCCAGACCTGCTATCATCAATCTGCTCCTGCAACTTTAGGATTGCCAGATTTGCTATCTTCAATCTGCTTCTGCAACTTCAGGATTGCCAGATCTGCTATCTTTAATCTGCTCCTGCAACTTCAGGAATGCCAGACCTGCTATCTTTAATCTGCTCCTACAACTTTAGGATTGCCAGATAGCATCAGTCTGCTCCTGCAACCTCAAGAATGCCAGACCTGTTATCTTCAATCTGCTCCTGCAACTTCAGTATTGCCAGATCTGCTATCTTCAATCTACTCCTACAACTTCATGAATGCCAGACCTGCTATCTTCAATATGCTCCTACAACTTCAAGAATGCCAGATCTGCTATCTTTAATCTGCTCCTGCAACTTCAGGATTACCAGATCTGCTATCTTCAGTCTGCTCCTGCAACTTCAGGAATGCCAGACTGATGTCTTCGATCTGCTCCTGTAACTTCAGGAATGCCAGATCTGCTATTTTTAGTCTGCTCCACTGAAAACTCAGGGAGACCAGACTAATATCTTCAATCTACCTTACTACATTGTCCTCTTGAGGACATAACCTGTAGAATGGGTACATGCTTATGCCTAATAATTAGGATGTCATGATCGGAATGAGTCAACTGCTCCTATTTAGACATGCTATGATATATAAATGCAAAAATGTAATGAGAATGATTCCTATTTCAGGTGTCATCACTCATTGTTTATCAGGGCTTTATCACTGACGTATTGTGCTATCATCTTGTTCGGCTGGTATTCTCAACAAAAAACACGAGAAAATAATTATATTTTGTTTAACAAATTTGCCCCACTGTAACTTCAAGGTTCATCTCATTGTGACTTAGGGGTATAAGATCTGAATCTATCGCATTGTAACTCCAAAATATAGGATTTGTTTCTTCTTCAATTCATCTTTACTATTCAAAGGTATAAGATCTGTATCAACTTTAATCCACCCCTTGTAATTCAGGAATATAGGGTTTGTTTCATCTTCAACCTATCCACTGCAACTCAAGGGTAGAAGACTGTAACTTGTTCAAATCAACTGATCGCTCCCCAGGTGACCTAACCAATGTGTATGCATGATATTTGTATGGATGCAGAATATCATTTTCTTGCGAATGATTCCCCTTTTACACTTGGGTTAACATTGCCCATTTCTCGTCAAGATTGTATTACTGACACAACATCTTGTCATTTGTTCAACCACTATTTTTGACAAAAATCCGAAGAGATAGTCTCAGTTTAGACACTTCCTTAATCTTGGTGAGTTTTAAACAATAATCCTATTTCAAGTTATTGTATTATTCAGAAGCTTCCAGAGTAATATGCGAAACTCCTTTTGTGAAAGTGTTATTAGTCCACTAATCGTTATTTCAATGCAAAATACTTGAAAAAGATCATAATGATAGACGAAATGGAAATTTATTGAGAGCAAAGCTCGAAATGAATAAATTAATCAAGATATCAAATTTTAAAAAAGCACAAAATGAGAATGAATTAATCAAGATAACAAATGAAATTTATTGGAAGCGTATTTTGAAAAGAATAAAGTAATCAAAGATAACAAATTCAATATGGGTAAGATGAAAACTAGGTGCCCCAGATATCGCAGCCTGAGCTTCTCTGTACGAACCTCTTGAGGGCCATTTTGAGCTCAATATATGTTTAAGGGATCCGGAATACTTTGTCGATGCCCCAAGATGTAGCATACTTCTTCTTTGTTAATTCAGGCATAGCAAGACCATTGCATGCCCCACTTTCGGTCAAAAATTGAGCCGTCCTTTTTGGGTTTTCAACTCAAATCCCTTTTGGTCTCAAAGCGCCCTTTGCGGGTTTTCGCCTTGGCCTCTCATTTTTCTTTCTTTTCCTTTTTTTTTGTGTTTTTTTTGTTTGTTTTTTTTGTTTGTTTTTTGTTTGTGTTTTTTTTCCTTTTTTTGGAAAACGTTTTATTAAATTTGAATTCCAGGTTGGGCAGGTCCTTGCTATCCACCTCGGTCAATATTCATACTTCCCCAGAACATGCCTTCTTTGCTGCATAAGGCATTTACTTTCCCCTTAGGTCCTTTTGGATAAGAAGAATCATTCTTAATGCCAGGTCCCCATCTTAAAATTCTCTTGAGCAAACCTTCTTGTCATAAGCCCGTATCATCCATTTTTGGTACATTCAACCATGATAAATACTTTCAATCAAACTTATTGTAGACATTCTGCTTCGTCCAAGTTGGAGAAAAGGAATCTTAACTTCCAACAATTGTTTCCCTTTTATGAACCAATGAGAAAGACGTTGCCCCAGTGAAGGTCCTGGCCAACGTTCACGAAGCATAGAAGGTAAATGGTAACTTCTCTATGCCAAATTTTACAAACATCAGTCGTTTTTCAAAAATTTTGAATGGTTTTTTTTTGCTGCACTGATATGGTGTCTGATCTTTGAACAGACTGTAAATTTGTGCAATTATGTTAAACATGTTTCTTCCTGGCATTTTATATTGCCACTCTTTTTTTTTTTTGAATCTGAATTTGGATTTAGATTTGGATTTGGATTTGAATTTGATGACTGTTGACTTTGTAACTTTGGCATATGAAGCGACCTTCACCCTCTCAATAAAGTAATTGACAACCACAAAGATGAATTGGTGTCGGCTAAATGCTTTTGACGAGATTGGCCCAATAACATCTATGCCCTACATATAGAAAAATGGAGGAGGCACATAAGTCTTGTCTTCCTCAACTTGGCATCTATAGCGTAACTGATGCAATTTCCCTTTCTGAGTAGATTAGTAGCCCGAACCTCTTGATTAGCTTGGCCATTGTAGAACCATTAACATGTGATCTTCAAATACCCTTATGGACCTCTTCTAGAATTTTTTCAAACCTTAACAACATATCCACATTTCAGCAGCTTGGCATGCTTTGATATGGTCATGCGAAAACATCTTTGAATTCTTAAAAATAGCTCAATGATGTTTCGCCTTATTTCTGTGGTGAGCTAGGCTTCGATCTTCACTCCTTTCCTGGACTCACAATTTCCACTGACCCTTTGTAAGGTAGAGTCTATTTTCAGTCTTGTTCTATCATCCTTAACAAATCAAACGATAAGCTACAATCTCTGTCTTCTTCAAAGTACTTAGATCCCTTAAACCCATATCTTATTTTAAAAAAAAGAGTCCGTAACAATGTCGCTAATGTTGTTGATATCTGGGTACCTAGGTACGGAAGGAATATTCAAAGAACAAATGAATCTAAGAATAATTATTTATGTTGTATGAATATGAATGAAATAAAGGAATAAATGAATATTTGCTTAAAGTGAGACACAAAAATGCATTTTCATTGAAAATATAGATATTAAACATAAGCTTATTTCACAAAAAGATTCTTATTGCTTCTAGGCTTAGAGCAATAAGCATGTTTTGGACATTACTCCGAATCAGTTCTAAAAATACAGGGATCTCTTTCACAGTCTCATTGTTCAAAACACTCTCAAGTATGTAAGGGCTCGAAAACTTTGATTCCTCAGTTCACTCTTCAGATACGTCGTTAGTGTTCTGATTTCCCGATTTCTAGGCCTCTGATGACTTCTTCAAGGAAACGCACTCTCCTGCCCCATCCCAGTTTCAATTATCACATTTTACTGCTTCGTCAGAATAATCAGGTTCTGGAAAATCATTGAACTTCACAATTCCAATATTAATGAACCTTTCGACCAACTTCTTAAATGCAACGCAATTACCGATTGAATGACCTGTTATTCCCGCATGGTACTCGCATTGAGCGTTCGAATCATACCATTTGGGATACGGGGGTTGCATTGGTTTCAAGTAATAAGGAGCTACAACATGCATATCAAATAAGATCCGGTATAACTCCCTATACATCATTGGAATAAGTGTGAACTGAGGTTTCTCTAAGTTCGGTCTTGAATTAGATTTTTGCCTTGGGGAGACCTGATGGCTGGTAGTTACCGTCCTTGGCTGGCTTGCTGTAATCAGCTCTGAATGGCCCTTGTTATACATTCTTGTACTATTCTCTTTATTTTCCTTTTTCTTCGGGGTTTTTAAAGTTCACTCTCCCTTTTCCTTTGTTTCGGCTAAGCCATGTACCACAGGATTGACTCGATCATTCCCCGAATTAAAGGCTGAACCCATTGGGAAGTTCAACAGGGCCAAAGTATCAGTCTGACATTTGGGTCCAATAATGATGGGTACCCCATGCAAATGCGTGTCTAGTTGAGTCGGGATATTTATCGGGGAATAAACAATTTCTTCATCATCATCCACACTGTTGACCACTAGGCCACTTTTTTTTTCAAGCTTTCCGACTAGTAATTGGGTTAACTGGCGCATCATATTCATTTGATCTCGCATATCCTGTTGAATTTTGGCCAACTGCTCTTGCATCAGTATTTGCCTTTGCTCTAATCTCTCCAACCTTTGTTCCATGTCTTCTAGGTTAACTGAAATAACTTCACCTAATTAGGGTCTTTCTATAAATTTTAATGCATGTGATATGATGTAATGCAAATGCATGAAATGCAATGTAAATGCATGGAATGAATGCAAAAAGAAAGATAGGTGTTGATTCTGAATTCAATTCCATTAGAAGAACTTTTCTAGAAAATAAATTTCTTTACATAAAACAGATTGCATATACGGCTTTGTCCTCATAGTCCAGGTGAAAACACCAATCCTTTTCTTCGTATCCAGATGTTATGGACGTCTCACGTGAACTTTCTCAATAGATGCCCCTTCTAGCTCGTTATTGCTTGGTCCAGCCATACCTCTTCACTCACTTATCCTCCGCGATGTTCACAAGCATTTTTTAGAAAATTGAGACATGATGACTCTCGAATAATCCTTGTCGGCTTGAATTCTCGGGCAAAGTCTTGTATTCTTCTGCGGACTATCAGCCCTCTCTCGTTGTTTACCTAGACTATGTTCGAACGACCGTATTATAATCCATTTTATCAAGTAACACATTTCCTTATGACAAACTCTTCTATTTAGCAATCGAATATGAATCAACACCTTATTTCTAAGATGATGCGGTACGATGCAATGCAATGCAATCATAAGCAAAACAAAACATGTTAGCACAAGAGAAATAAACAAAATAGAGTACCTATCCGGGTGACTACTAGGGGTTTGGAATGGTTCTACCTAAGGTGGGCTCTTAAGGCTCACTATATGGGGTTCGGTTCTAAAGAAGGGTACCTGAACCAGCAGATTTCTCAATCCTCACCCATTATAGGCTCATACGGGCCGAGTTCAGTTCAGGGGAATACATTTCACTATGGCCATGCGGAGATGAAAATCTCACGAAACATATAGGTACGGATGTATCCCGGAAGCAATCCACTAGCCATGCGGAGGTGAAAACCTCACGAAGGCGTAGATTCTTACTCCCACTTAAGGGTGCGACCACAACGGTCATACAATGCAATTGTGCAAGAAAATAACAATCATATGCAATGACACAAATGAATGCAACAAAAGGATCGTAATTTTCAAATCAAATTTTCAAATCGAATTTTCAAATTTTCGACAAAGGACAAAAAATAATCAATTTACGGCCTGACTCTTTTTTGATCCCCAGCGGAGTCGCCAAACTGTCGTAACCATTTTTTTGAAAACGGGAATTGACTAGGGTTTTGAAAACGAAAATAAAAATAGGAGTCGCCATCGATCTTCGTTAGGTGTGATCGAATTACCTTTGTTTTAATAAAACATTTTGCGTTTACTAAAACAACATTTTTGGTTTATGAAATTTGAGAAAACGGGTTCGGGAGTCGGTTACGTACGATAAAGGATTAACACCCTCGTCACGCCCAAAATTGGTACCAAATCGATTAATTAATGTCTTAATGTCGAAAGTTGAAAACCGAGAACGAATTAAAAATACGATCATTTTTGTTAATATTAATTTTAAAACCCTTGAATGAGTTGGAATAATCATAAAAGACCATCTCATCTCGAGGCGACGAAATGCCACATCCAGTAAGTTAGGACACGACACCCCGAATCCTTGAGAATAAGCCCGACTTTTATTTAAAAGCATGCATATTTTAATTTAAAAAGAATATTCGGTTATTTAGATTAAACGAGAAAGAACGAAACCCAGCAAGTTAGGGCACAGTCTCTCGAATTTCTAAATACTAAATATTATCATTTTTAGAAATTCTTATCTCGAGGTAACGAGATGTCACACCCAATAAGTTAGGGCACAACATTTTGTACTCTCGAGAATAATTTTTTATTTTAAACTTGTATTTTGTTTTAAAAGGATATTCCGTTACTTTGGCTAAACGAGGAAAATCGAAACCCAGTAAGTTAGGGCACGATTTTCTCGAATTTCCAAAATGCGAAATATTACCTTATTTTGAAAATTTTTATTTTAAAATGATAGCGGATACAACATTCAAAAGACATGTATGATTTGTTTGGATTAAAAAACGGCGATCTAAGTTTGATAAATGCATAAGATAAATTCACAATATAATAACACGAAGCGACAATGTGGTAATGAGCATAGAACAATAATTCATGAGTAAAACATTATAAATGAATGACAATGACATGAAAATACGAATAAACGAATCAAGATACATGCAATGGCAATAATCTCACAACATATCATTTAAGCACTAGCATTAGTAGCTAAATGAATGAAATAAATAACATAAAACAATTTAAAATAAATAATAAGATAATTTTAAATGAATAAAACATAAAAACAAGTTTAAGACAAATGCTATAAAAAAACAACTTAAAGTAAATAGTATAAAATGATTTAAAATGATTAATATACAAAACAATTTAGAATAGAATAAAGCAGCTTGCAATAAATAATATGTAGATAACAAATTTTAAATAACACATAAAATAGTCTAACACAAATAATATGAAAAAAAGAAATTTAAAATAATAATGTATGAAAATACGAAACAGTTTAATATAAACGATGCACAAAATATCCAAATAAGCAATAACAAAACAATTTTAAAACAACTAATAGTAATAAAAAAATTTAAATGGGTAATAAATAGCGTAATTTGAACTAAATGATGTATACGAGTTTAAAACATATGATATATAAAATAACTTAAAATAATATATAATAAGTTCAAAATAAACGGTATGTAATAAGAAAATCAAAATAAATAATATATAGGAAAATGAATAATATGTAAAATCTTATAAACACAATATGTAAGACTTGAAGATAAATAAACTAAAATGAGTATATACACAAAGATTCAATAATAATAAGATAATTCATAATAAAATAGAGTTTAAAATAAATAAGAGAAAACAATATAAAATAATTTATAAGACGTCGTTTTCTTTTATTACTTAAACCAAAAAAAAATTATTTCTTTTTTTAATGTTTCAGAAGAGAAAAATCAAACGCCCTTTTCCATTTCTCTCAAAAACCAAAAAGAGTTCCCCCTCTCCCCATTTCTTTCCGACGATCGGGCTCCCCTCTGTCGCCCGTCGCACCACTACCGCGTACTGTGGCTGACGGTGTGCGAAGTGGGCTTTGGTCCCATTCGAAACCCCCTTTGAAGCCCCGACCTCGACGCCTCATCGTAAACGGAGGAGGAAACCCTCGGCCCCTTTTTCAAAACCAAAGGTAGCAACGGAAAGAGCTTTTCGACGTCGCACCTATGTGGGTTCCGGCAAGGTTTCCTTCCTCCTTTTCCTTGTTTTTTGTTCGTGAAGATTTTTGAGAAAAATATATGATAAAATGACAGTATGAAAATAGCAGAAAATAAACAAAGGGACTGAAATCCACCTTCTCAAATTCTATTCAGTTTTTTTTTTGGTTGTTGATATTTCATTCAAATTTCGTAAAAAAATTACAAAGAGCAAATCTTGGCTTTTAAAGCCAATTTACAAAACTTTTGGCTTCTCATTTTTTGTTTGTTTTCCATTTATTGCTGGTGTTTTTCGCATGCTTTCTTTCTCTGCTACTGTGCTTGTTTCAAGTGTCAGACGACGTGATGATGGCGTGCGTGGAGGAGCTGAAGGGTCGGCGGCTGAGGGGAGTTAAGGAGGCTGCTGTTTCATTTTATGTCATGGGCTGACAAATTTGGGCTAGGGTTTAATTTGGGTCATCTGACTTGGGCCTGTCATTTGTTTTTTGGTTTTATTGTGTTTTATTTGTGGCTGATAATTAGGCCCAAAATTGGCCTCTTACATTAGAAACTAGAAAATGGGTTGACCAATGCTAGGCTTAGAATAGAAACATTAGAGCCACAACCGACTGATATTTTAGATGGGTCTAAATTTTTTGTTAAACCAATTTGTATGTTTAATATTTTTATTTAAACCCTTTCCTATTTCAAAAATTTTTTTAAACTTTACGACAAACCCAACTTTTAAATATGTCTACCAAGCCCCTAAAGTTCATTTTCTTTCTTTTCCTACCTCCAATATTTATTAATTATTTTTTTCATTTTATTCTACTAAGTACATCTCAAGACTTCAACATTTTACCAATACACTTATATGGCTATTGGCATCATAAATAGATAAAAAAAATCAAAATTATACATTAATTTTGATTTATTGTGTAATTAAATATATAAACTTTGATTTTGATTTAATTGTATACATTTAAAAGATACATACATCTATTTATTTTTATATTGGATAAGTATAATAATTTGTGTATGTAATACGTAAATGTAAAAAAATATTATATCGTAATATCGATAATGTTGTTAGTTGTTTATGAAAAATAAATCAAATTAAAATATCATGTATAGAACTACAAAAAATTAATATTTTATGTATAAATTTACATATTGAATTAAAGTTTGTGTAATTTTAGGATATATTCAAAAAAAAAAAATGAAAAGTCGAAGAAATTTCTAATAAACATATATATATCAAAATTATTCAAATTCATGGTTAGCTTAAAAAGCAAACAACATATCACGATTAAAAACTTTATTTACTCTTTTGATCAAAAGTGAAATTCGTTCAAATCAAGGTTTTTGAATGGTGAATTTGGGGATATATATATCAAACATGTTGATTGAGGAATAAGAATCAGAATTCAGGTTTAGAAGAACTTTGATGGGTTATTGACTGGTATGATAACCAAAGAAGTATAAAGTGGTTAAAGTTGCTTTACAAAAGATCAGAGGTGGAATTATAGCCATTGAAGTCATTACATTTTTCTTTATCATTTATTTTTCCATTTCATACCTTCCAAATTCTTATGATGTCAATTGCATGAGATCACTCTACCTCATAACTTAAATAACCTAATTAAAATTAACCTTAAGATTTTAGAAGATTAATATAATTCAAAAACGTTTAATAATTGTATTTATGTGTAATTATTTGTACTATTCTTTTAGGTATTTGAAAATAGGAGAAATTATTTGGATAAATAGTCATTATTATTTTTGATATTTTTTTTTTAAAATGTAATTAGCGAGATTGTGTAGATACTATACTGATAATTACATTTTCTTAGGTTAAACCTAATTATTATTCGACTCACATCGATTTAATTATGTCAGCTAAATGTCTTTTAAAATGCAAACAAGAACCCATTTTTTTTCCTTGTTAATTATTCATTTGTTATACTATTTTTTAGTTATAGTAATAAGAATTTGACCTTTGCAAGCGGTTTAAGTAAGAAAACGCATATTGCATGAACTTAAAAAAAGAAGAAGAAGAACTGCAAATATTAAAGTTGAAGATATAAATAGATCATCTTCATAAATCATAATTATAAATTAAGTGATTAAATAACAAAATAGAGAGTAGTTGATACATAGCTTCACTCTTTTCATTGATCCTATCCAAGGTTATGAGATTGAAGGATTTTATGGTAGATGGGAAATGGCAAATGAGTGGAATATTCTTAGAAATTAAGGAAATAATGGGGATAGTGGTAGAAGTGGATAAGGATCAAAACCACGTAGCCATTAGCCATGCAATTATCAAAACCAATGATGGTTCACGATTATCATCATCTTCATATATATTATATATAACATTATTATACATGTTTTTTGGGTGTCTATAGTTCGTTTAAAACTTAAATAATTGATTTAATTCGATTAAACGATCGGTAATCGAATTTAGTTAGTTCAATTGGAGGTCGATAATAACTTTTTGGAATTTTGGTTATTGGTTAATTCGGTTTGAAATTAGGTAATTAATCAAATAACCAACTAACCAAAATATTTGTTGTTTTCAAGACTTATGTAGTGTTTCTAATATTTTATTTGTTATTTTCACATTTATTTAAAGTTTTTTGAACTATTAAATAAAAGAAAATGAACATTAGCAATTTATTTTTTATATGTTTTATACTTATATTAACCAAAAGATAAAAAAAACATATAAATTTCGATTAACCGATCGAATTAACCAAAATATTTTGGTTCAGTTTATATATTTAAAAAAAATTGATTTAATTAACGATTAAAAATTTTTATATTTCAAATAATTCAATTAATAGTAATAGTAATTTAATTCAGATATTAATCGAATATCTTTTCACTCACATTTTCAAAGGATAATGACCCATAATCCAAATTTAATATAAATATATAACACCCAAAACATGACTTGATTTGGATAAACATTGGGCCAAAGATCCAAGTGAGCAAAGCTGATATCCAAAAAAGTCACCAAACAAAGTCATTGTGAAAGTAAAATTGATTAGATCTATAATAATACAAAACAAGGATATGATTTGATGCGTTGAAATCTATATTATCTGCATTATATTAATATATTATAATAAACATAATAATGAGGTACAAGAATAGACGAATATAAAACGAATTCATGAACTATGAAATCTCAATTTCCGTACCTGTTTTTATTAAATTAAAGCAAAGGAGAAGAGGCTTTTCGTAATGTGAATAGGGCAGTTCCTTCTTCCTAATCACAGGAAGTTCAAAGCCCATAAAGCTCAGTCTATTACATTTACTTTTCCTTTGTATTATATTCATAGTTAAGTCACTAAATATTTATTAAAATTTACTTCTTCCCTTCGTCTCGTATCCAAATATAAAATCTCACAACAAGGGAAAGCAATTAGCCTACATGGCCCTCAAATTTCCTAAATTTAGTGCTTGAATCAATGGTGGAAACTCCCCAACTCTTATACGATTGTTTTGGGATATCAGGCTTTAACCCACTTTATACCCAACACTGAACATCACCCTTTTCATAACATGCGACCAACCAAGTTAATCGTGAATTGAGATCATATTTAACACTATATTTCATTTTTGGGTACTTGTCAAGCGAAGACGTGTGTAACTTATTACTGCTTTTGCACTATAGAAACATTGAAGATAGATATAAAAGGAAAGAAAAGGAATCACAAGAGTGTAGCCAAATATATATATATATATATATATATATATATATATATATATGAACACCTCTCCTATACAAGAGCTAGGGACTGTTGAAATATTTGCATGGCTTGTTTAATAGCCTCCAAATCAATATCCATCAACTTCCCTGTCTTGGATGAGACAACGGCGCATTTCTTCTCTTCTGCATTAGGAACAAACAGTTTCCCTTTTTCCTCTGAGCAAAACAAGCCGATGCTGCGCTCAAATTTACAAAACCCCTTTTAAGATTTACATATATTGTTGATGTAAATGATTTTACATAAATCTAGAGACAGTCACCTTGGTTTTTCTCGTGCAGTTGCTAGCTGTATAGCTGCTGTGTTTGTAGCGATCACCCCGGCTGAATCATTTATCAGAGCAGCTAGCTAAAGAATCATCAAAAGCATAGCTTAAATTAATGGAGGTTTCCAGTGTCAGACTTTGAAACATAGTATGTTTCTCTTTCATCTCTGCAGACAAGTTAAAAAGGGTTGTTACCCTGACTCTTCATTGTTCCTAAAGTATTTGGACTGGATATAGAAATATGATTCTATACGTATATGAAAAACCTTAGAAAACATTGAGAATACTCGTATACGCTTCTCCGATTATAAAATGAGTTGAAAAAAGTGCATACCTGCCCTGGGGTAGTGATGAAAACAATATTAGCATCATCTCCTACTTCTTCCTCCACATTCTCTCTTTCTTTCTCGTGTGGAATGACAAAAAGTGGCTTAAATCCCCTGTTGGCACAATATAAGATATTTGATTATGTTAACTTGATACCTAGTTTTAGTCAATGTTTTCAAAAGTGCTGAGATCATGCTCTTTCAACTCAAGTTTATCAGCTAGTCTACTATGTTATTCCGACTCAAAAGTGAATGTCGATTTACCCTCATATCCGTACAACTTGAGAGCAGGTAATAATACCTTATATCCTCAGCTATTTCAGCCCATACTTGAATGGGGAGCAAGCAATCAGTATCACCTCGAGACTGCATTGAAGCCTTGGAATCCGATTCTATTCCATGAATCACTATATATTTCCCTTTCTCTACACCCGCATTTCTGTATTTTTCTGCCACAACCTCCTTCAGCTTCCTCGAAATCGACACTCTTAGAGGGCCAACCTCGTGCCTTGGAACACTCCGAAATGGTCTTCCCAACCAATCAACCATCTGATGGTACCTATAGCAGTACGACCCCACTTAAACCAAAACATAACATTGAATTCCGAACCGTAATCATTTTCTCTTAAAACAAAGCTTTTCTAATTCACCGAAAGTATATGAATTAGTGGCTTGTTGTAAAACTCACTCACATGTTATATCCAGCATCAGAAAGATTCATGCTATCTGCAGGAAAAGATTGGGAAAGGAGTAATCCAGCACCTGCTGCATTCACATTTGGATAAATGTAGCTCACTCTATCTCGAGCGGTGGTCATAAACAAGAAGGCAGCATGGCCAAGACCCGCCAGTTTTGTCGACAAAACCATGTCATAGTACCTATTCTGCAATTTCACAACCTACATTCAATCTAATCCAATATGGAGCTACATGAAAACATTGAAAACCATTGTTAAATACCCAAACTTTCATCCATGAAAAGCCAATAACCTTAAGAAGTCCAATCATGTCGGTGTATTCAGCAGGATCAGGCCAGTCATCGTCAGGGTCATAAGCATTAGCCCATCTCACATTCTTGTTCAGTTCAAATGTCTGCTTTCCTCTTGCTGATGCCAATATATCCACTTGAACACCGGGGTATCTGATCAAAATATATTAACTATTAAAGAAGGAAATTTCATACCCAAAATCAGAGCTTCAACATTTTGGTTGCTGTTATTGTTATACCTGTCTTTGATCAATTGAATCACAGGGAAAAACAACAAGTTTTCATAGACACCACCAGAAATAACACAGCAACATCTCCTGACATCACCTCTGATTTTCAAAGGCAGTGAAGCCAACTCCACGGTGAACCCCTTTGGGAATTTCAAGAAACCGTAAGGATTATCAGGGTCTTCAGGGGGCCTAGGATCTTCTTCTTGCTTGCCATCAGTGAACAATGAACCATATTCCGAGAAGGGGTCTTCCACATCATCTTCAAAAGGATCCAGCCATGGGTTCTTTTTCTTAGCATGGGTTCGAACACTTGGCCTAGTTTTGGTGCATGGAGAGTGGTCTAGTGGCCTAAAACATGGTGGCTTAGCTGTTAAGTGAGCAGAAGGAAGTGAAGATGGATTTGAAAGAAATGGAGAAAGAGCTTTGGGTAGTACAGTAGTAGCCATTGATTTTTAATTTTTTTTCAAATTCTTTTAGTTCTTTTTACTGGTTTTCTAGTTGTGAATTGGAGCCTGTGTGAACTTTTCCGGGCATTAGGATACGAATGTGTGGAAGGAACTTGGATAAGTGGGTCCCCAACCTAAGCGTATGTCTTTTTGCTTTTTATTGGATAATCGCAGAACAACACTGCAACATTTCAGGACTCTGAATTCCACCCTCGACAGCGTTTTTCTTAATACAATCCTCATATGTGAGCTAGGTTAGAACAAGAAAATATTATAAGTTTGGAAAAAGGAGCATATACTATTATTTTGTGCATATAATCTTTCTTCTTCTTCTTTTTTGCAAATAAATTTATTTGGTAATTTTACCCTTAAAAACATTTTAAAATACCCTTTGAATTTGTAGGACTCCCAAAATTAATATACAGAAGATAATAGAATAGATACATTTAATTATTTTCGCAGCTACTGCGGACTCGGGTCGGAGTAGGACAAAACAAAAAACAACCTTTTTAAAACCCAAACCCTATCTGACGTGGCGCTCTTTCATTGGCGGATCCCTCTGATTCTTTGCTTTTTGCCATCAATATCCGAAACTACCCCCTCACCACCGAAAATTACACCCAGTTCCCTCGAAAGCACCAAGCTTTTATTTTACCCCCTGATTTTCTCGTCTCATTTTCCTACCACCCAAACAACACCATTCTCGAAAACAACAATTGACCCACTTCCAGCATTTTGCTTGTAACAAAATTTCTCTAATACCACCAATGCAGCACGAAATTTGTGTCCTCCCAGCTTTCTTCTCCACTAGCATTCTCTCACCTTAGCCCTACGATTCTTAACCTTCCTTTTCACTCCATTACTCTTCAATTACTGATTCAAAAGCTCACTGTTTAGTCAAGAAAACTTCAAATTAGAAACTTTTGTAGGGAAATTTTGAGAAGATAAAAAAAATTGAGCCGTAAATGTCGGGACCGCCGAGGGTAAGGTCGGCTAACACTGCAACGGAAATGGAAGCGAGGTCGGTTCTGGGTCCGGCTGGGAACAAGGTCCCGACAAAACCGGCGCCAAAATCGACCAAAAAACCGGTCCAGCAAATACCTGAGGGAAAAGACAAAGAGAAGGTTAAAGAGCTGTTAACTCCACAAAAGAAACCAACGCCGGCCCCTCAATCGTTGACTTTGACTGCATCGATTTTGAGGCAGCAGGAAAGGAAGGCGGGGAATTTTTCGATGAGTCTGTCGTGCTTGTCGGACGGAGGAGCATCGTCTTCATCGGCAGGGTCGTCGTCGAGTGGGATGACTAGCGGAGGAGGGCAGCGGGGTGGTAAACATGGAATAGGTGTTGGAGTGAGGAGGAAGCAAAGTGGGCCGAAAGGGGAGAGTGGGGTGATTGTGGTGGATTCATGGGAAGGTGGTTGCTTGGATAACAAGAAAAGATGTGGATGGGTCACACCCAATTCGGGTATGTTTTTTAATGTTTTCTGGTCTTCTTTAAGTTTAGATTATTTGGTTCACATGATTCGTAATAATGGTATCATTCCTTATATCTCTTGTGCTTTGAAGTTGATTTTTATGTTAAGATAGTTGAATCATGTTCGAACTTGTTGACCGGTCTTGAGTAAATTGGCTGAAGGAGATATTCTGCCTAAGTAGTAACCCCTTTACGTTGGTTTGATTTTAATTAGAAGAATTGAGGAACAACTTGACACAAGTTACACTAGTCGAGTCCTTCCTTTTTTACTTTATTATGAGTTTATACTTGATGCATTGTTTGTGTATATATCTATACACTTATCGTGAACTAAATAATGACACTTTATTAAAAGTTTTGAATAGTAAATACAGACAATTTTATTTTTAATGGGATGGCATCATTTGGTTCATTAATTGTATATAAATTTATGTACTGTTGGTCATCATAGATAGCAAGGAACACATCTTTGTTGTATCATTTATAGTAGTTGTTGAAAGGAGGTTGCTGGTTGCTTAGTAACCAAGTTTGAAATTGGCTCATTGTTGATTTTGACACTTATATTAGAGGGTATTCATATAACAAAACATTCTGACGGTTGAGAAGATTTTTACTCAGAGGACATTTGAAGCTATTTAAGAGTGCTGTTATCCTTTCGGCTGGAAATGCAAGCAAATTTGATTGAATAGCTTTCTATTTAATTATCTGATCCTATATAGAAGTTCTTATGCTGCTAGGAAGGATATAGCTTCTTCTTTTTTTTTTCTTTAGCGTAGAAGGTGTAGTTTGTTTTTATTCTTTTCATTTACAGTATCAGCATCAAATATTTACCGCTGCATATGCTGGAAGGAATAGATAGGTAATATTGAAGAGCTCTGTACTAGATATTTGGTACATTCTTCACAATGAAAGGGGGGAGAAAGATTAATGCTTTAGTGGCTGTTTGCGTTCCCTATATACTATATTCTTTCACATCTTGAAGTTTGCAATAATTGCAAGTTTTCTTGATTTGGATGTCAATCGTGAAAGCATAACTTTTCTTAAGCATTCTGGACAGTCTTGTTTTCTTTTATTGTATTTGGGCTATAGCAGATGGTTTTGAGATTTTGGCTTAGGTTGTATTTGCTAGAATGTACCATTTGTCTAAAACCATGCAACTTTAGCATTTTATTAGGGAATGGGATAGCTACTTTTTATCTCAACCTAACTTTGGACTCACCTGAATAGTACACCATTCAGTGTTTGAGCATGGCTGTAAACTTGGCCAGCCTGACACTTCTACGTTACTGATCTGGACCATCCCATACTTTGAGCAAATTTATCAGAGAACAAGCCATTGAAAATGGTGTATCTTAACTCTAAGCTTTTTATGCAATATTTCATGCTACACCTAAATGTATGGCCTTTTATATTACATGTGAAGAAAAAGTAGACTCTTTTCTTCTTGTTTTAGATCCGCAGTGTTTCAACTAGAGCAGCAGGTTATATCTGTCTGGCTATGCGTGTGTTTGAAGATTCCTAGTTGTAAAATACAACTTGCATTTAATTTCCACGAACAACATTTCATTTTTCTTAAAGTACCTGTATCTTTATGTGTCCAACACATTTCCGTACATGGGCATGAGCCATGAGGATATGACCCTCCAAATACCTGGAAAAACTTAGACAAAAATAAACATACTCGTGTCAGACACATATCATATCTGACACTCCGAGTCGAAGTAGTATAGACTCACAATGCTATAAAATTGATGTTATCTTAGTAATCTAATCATGTAAATACTATGAATATAATTTATGAAGGGAATTTTATGATTGTTCTGGTAAGCTAGACCTGAAGCTATTAGTCAAGAATTACAGAGAATTACAGATGGATTTGAATTTTTTTTTTTAAATTACAAGGAATATTGGCATTGTCAGGAAATAAGACTAGAACCCAAAACCTGCTGTGCATCCAACAATTAATTGAGTGCATGAACTATTTGAGGCTTTGCCCCAGGCTGAGATGGAATAATATTTTATTCTTAATTAAGGCTGAGGTCTCTAGAGATGTTCAGATGGAAGGGTTTGGGTTGAAGTTAAATGGAGATCTTGAGAAAGATAGACCAAGGTTAGCAATTTTCTTGGCAATTTCAGATTGATTTTTTATTGCATAGGAAAAGGGCCCCAAAGATGGTGGGGCAATCTAATGTATATGGATCCAGTTGATAGAAAGGGGCATCTGATTCAAATTAAGTGACAAAAAGGGCAAAACATTGATCACAATGTAAGTGGTTTTGGAACTCAGTCATAGGGTAAAGTAGGTAAAATAAGTTCTTTAGCTAATTTTTCATCGGGCTTTAGGCTGATAGCACTTATGTCGAGTTGCATTCATTTTTACAATTTCCAGCTGCTTAAAATCCATTGCCCCCTTTCGTAAGTATGTTTTGTTGCTCCTAAGTCCTTCTGCTATAGTTCTCTCCTTCATGGTTCTTTAAGGCTTTTGGGACCTTTCCCCACGAAAGTCCTACAGCTTCTACTGATGTACCACTTGCTTTTAGTGTATTTTTCAGGTAACTTGTATCATTTTATAAACATTTGCAAATACTAACTGCTTTTTGTTCTTTGAAAGATCTTTGTTATGTCGCTTTTCATGATGAAGAATGGGGAGTTCCAGTTCATGATGACAAGTATGTAATTTGGTTGCACTATTCATCCGGCTGTACCTTTTTTTTCTCTTTTAATTTCTGCATGAAATTTCAGATGTTAACTTCCTTGGCTTGTTTATTTTGTAAATGCAGGAAACTGTTTGAATTGCTCAGCTTATCAGGTGCTTTGGCTGAACTGACATGGCCTACTATCCTTAGCAAAAGACATTTGTTTAGGTATTGCTCATACTCCATGAACAGTTGTGTTTGAAAGTTGGTCAACTGTGAGGCCTGTAGTGCTTGTCATGTTTGCTTTCAAGTATTTGTAGCGAGTATTATGTATAAAATACTTACTTTTATAGGTGGGTTTTTGTTGTGATTGATGCTAAATTTGGCTTTTATTTGTATGCAGGGACACCTTTCTGGAGTTTGATCTAAGGGCTGTTTCTAAACTAAGTGAGAAGAAGATAGGAGCTCCTGGAAGCCCTGCCAGCTCTCTGCTATCAGAACTCAAGGTTCGAGGCATCATTGAAAATGCACGCCAAATATGCAAGGCATGGACTTATTCTCATGATTGATTTGTTAGTCTCTACTTCCAAATTGCAGAAGTAAAATTCAAACTCTTGGAGCACGCCCTTATTGTCACCACTCACCAGTGTTTAGCAAAGAAAGCCCTAGCTAACTTACATATTATAGTGAAACAACCATCTATATGAATGGCTCTGATTCATTTACAACACAGTGAATTAAAGCACACTCACAGTAGATTTTATTATTTAACAGCAAGTTCTGTTATATGCAGGTAATAGATGAGTTTGGGTCATTTGACAAGTATATTTGGAGCTTCGTGAATCACAAGCCAATAGTTGGTCAATTTCGGTACCCTCGGCAGGTTCCAGTCAAGAGTCCAAAATCAGAGGTGATAAGCAAAGACCTGATCAGAAGAGGATTCCGAAGTGTAGGGCCAACAGTTGTATATTCATTCATGCAAGTGGCTGGATTGACTAATGACCATCTTATGAGTTGCTTTAGGTTTCAAGAATGCATAACAGGGGTGGAATCAAGGGGAAAAGTTAACAATGATGAAGCAAATGATGAAACTAGAAAAGTTGAGGAGACGACTGCCTTGGGATAACTTGCCTGGACTCAGGGTTTCTAAGTATATAGTATTTCATCTGGTATGGGGGTTTGGGATGAGAGTTTGTATTTTTCTTGTTTTTACTGTTATTTGATTGAGAGCTTTCACACCATTTGAATATGGTGGATGATGATTGGTGTTGTGGGGGAATGTCTTGTGTACAAAATGTTTTCTTATGTAGAAAAAATAGGGGGAAACATGTTGCATATCATAAATGCCAATGGGACTATATACGGTGGAAATCTTCATTTCAAGAAACTTTAACAACTTTGAAGAAGAAGAATTGTAAGAATTGTCATATCAGGTGAGGCGGCTGAGAAAATCTTCAGCTTAGAAACTGGAAAATCTTGGCAATGCAATCTGGCGTGGGACATGGGTAAACGAAACGTGTTTTAGACTATGGACTGATAATTAATGCTAATGGTCCCGCTGTTTGTAATTGTAACAATAATTAATTGCTGTTTTGTTTGTTTGTATTTTTTTTTTTTTATGTTTTATGCTTATATTATATAGATTTTGAATTTATCCACGCATTTGAGTTTGAGCATATATAATATATATACGTACACATATGTTTTTTGCGAAATTATTTGAGTTGTATAATTATCTTGTATTGTTTTGATGTTATTTTAATAAAACTTCTAGGTATTTCATTTGACTGGCAATTATGTTCCTCAGCTGGCTTTGATGGCCTTGTCATTGGGCTTTAGACTAATTTTCATGTACGGAATTTGGACTTTAGCATGGGGGGGCGCACACGCTTGGAATCCGACTTAGCCAAGTCGTCGATGGCTTTTCTTATTTTCCTCCTCTTTTTGTCTTTTTACAACACAACTTTGATTTCTTTTCTAAATTTCGACTTAATGACTCATTTTACTCCCTTCTTTTACCATTTCTTATTTATAAAATACGCTTATCACTAAAAATATATATTATAACAAATTCCAAATAATAGTATAACTATTTACATGCATGTTTAACTGTTGCTGATCAAAATAAGAATGAAAAACCTCATTATACTCCAACACAAGCATCATTGTGTAAAGATCTTGGCAAAATAAAAGCTTTTTTAATTTGAGAACCATTAGTGCAGAAATGTTGATAGAATTTATTATCAAAAGTTTTGTACGCACAACTTATTTTAAAGCTGAAAATATTTGATTATTCTTTTTCCTTTTTTTGAACCAATTATGTTTTATACTCAAAATGAAAAGAATATGTACATTAAATATTAACTTGATTAGCATACAAGTTGTTTTCAATGCAATAAGACATGAATTCGAGTGTGTTAAAATGTATTATCCCCTATTTATAAGTTGGGAAGGGAGTGTGAATAATTACATACACCAAATTATTCAAAAACAAAATGAAAAGAATATTTACAAGAAGCTGATGCTTGAACAGATTTCCTGTCCTATTCTGTTTTTAAATTGTGTGTTTCCCCAATTCTTCTGCAATGTTGTATTTACTACATTCTAAGTTCATAACAATTACTACTTATAGTTGACAAAATCATAGAAACAACTCTTTGTCCGCCGGTATATTTTCTCAGCAAGACAGATCTAAATCCTAAAATAGAAACGAGACAAAAAAAAAAAAAAACTCTAAATTGATCTTATAATTTGAGATATTAATTCCATCCCATTTTTTTTATTCAACTGGACTTTGCTGAAACATTCTTCCTGAAATGGCAGCTGCCAATGCTGCTGTGAATTTTGGGTCTTTCGTCAAAGAAGTAGCCATCTGTTCCACCAAATATTGTCTGACTTGCGGTGAATCCATTTTTGGCTGACTGGAGCTGCAGATTCTAGCTACATCACTACCACTGGGCTTGGTTTTGCCGAAGTCTAGAGTCATGGTTGGTCCAGATGGGTTCAATGAGGCTGAACCACGGTGGCTTGAACCTGATGTTGGTTCCATTTGAGGAGGAGGAAGATGGTTGTGTTCACCTTCATATGTTGCGATCACCACTGATTGATCATCAATACTTCTTTGCACCTAAAAACATCAACCCAAAAATCAACTTTAGTTTAATTGTTTTCAGCTGAAAATGTTTGATGAATTGTGGGTTGGAACTTTAAAAGAGTTTTGATTTTACAAACTGTAATGCAATGAAGCCAGCCAACCAGGGTTTACCTTCTTTTTAACAGGGCAGGTTGGAGCAAAAGAACACTTGAAGTAAGCTCTTGGGGAAGGATTATCCCTGGTCACCTTCTGCCCATATTTCCTCCATTGATATCCATCCTTTACAACCTGAATTTGTTCAACCAATTTGCATAAGAAATCAAGTAAATTTCTTCGAGTACTTGAAATCCACAGAAGAGTATATATATTTTATGTGAAATTATCTTACAAGGCTAGTATCAGATGCTTCAGTCCTGACATATACTCTAGAAACTTTGGCCTTCATAATTTCTTCTTTGGGTTTCTTGCATGAATCTTCATCAGTTGAGCTGCTCTCTGAGTTTCCAATGATCCCAAAGTTATAATTATCGTTGTTGTTGTTGTTGTTGCTGCTTTCAGATTTTCTTTTCTTTGAAGGGCTGAGTTCTTTTTCTGGGATTTTGCTCATTAGATTCGTCAACTGGCTTTGCAAAGCATTGTAGCTCTCACACATTGCTGCTAACTTTTCTGTCAGCTTCTTGTTTTCTTCGTTGACACGGTTCAATTCTTCCACTAAAGCACCACTCTGCAAAACAAACAGCATTAGATTCAGTTTCAGATCCCAAGAAAAAATAAAAAAGTCATATGTTAATTTTAATTCATTTCGGAGTTGGAACTTTTCCATATATAAGATATGCATAAACTCACCTCTTCTTTCATAGAAAGTTTCTTTCCAAACACAATCAAGTTGCCATTTCCACTTGGTTCCTTCTTCTGAAACATATGATAACAGATTGAAAAGCTTTCTCAGTATAAGAAAATTCAAGTAAGAAAACAGGAAATAACACAACATTTCCAGAACAAAATTTTGATGTACCGGAGTGTCAAGTGGCAAGGGCCTATCTGAAGAAGGATTTAGATCCAGTGAAGTATCCACCCATGAAGAAGTATCCATAGCTTTTTTCTTCCAACAAAAAAACTGCTATATTTCAACCTTTTAACAAAGACCCAGATCGAGTGTATCTACCAAAAACCTGGAAATTGCCTCAAACTCACCGAAGAAGAAGAAGCTAAGTTTTGCTTGAAGTCCTTCAACTCAAGTTGTCCCCAACTGGCTCAAAACAACCAAATCCAGGAAGTCTATATATTATATAGAAACAAGAGAAAGAATAAAGGGCTGAGGAAACTTGGAGCCAACGGTGATAAAAATAAAGAAAGAAGAAAGAAAGATAAGATAAACAAGTCAGAAAGGTAGCATGTGATTTGAGTTAACCTGATAGAGCTATAAAGTAGGAGGGGTTTATTTTATTATATAGTAGTACAAACATGAAGAATGTGCTTATCAAAAAAATAATTTCTAAAAAAAGAAATTTAGATGATATTACTTGTCGATTTGGTTTGAAAATCTTAAAAAAGTACTTGGGTATTTGTCAAAGTCAAGCACACCATAAACATAATGAAACCTTGGGTGTTATTCCATTCTCTTCTTGTTTTGGGGAGAGAGAAAGAAGTTGATTGTTGACCAATTTTTATATTTACTGAGATTATATTATTTTTATCTAAATTTTATAATAAAATGATATTTATAAAAATATTATTATTTTATTGTATATAAAAATAAAATTACTATAAGTAAGTAGTAAAAGAGTTATTAAGTTATTATTATAAAAGTTAAATACATCCTTTTTTTTTCTTCCAAAAAAATAAGTAATGGGATTTTTCCTTTTCTTTATCCTGTTTACGATAAATTTTTCTTATATAAATTACTATTATTTATGATGTTTTTTTGTCATGTTTACGATGAATTTTTCTTTTATGAATCATTACTATTTATGATTTTTTTTTATAGAATGAGTAGAATTTTCTCTATTGAAATTTTGTTGTCATTCAAGTGCTTTCTCATATTACATTATTTCTTATACCTCTATTCCATTCATTTTGTATTATATATCATTATAATTTTTTATAATTTATATTTTTTTTATTTCTATAATTTTTATCTATTTGTTATTTTGGATTGTTTAAAAGTGGTTAGGTTTGCCTTTAATATAACTTGCAGAATGATGGATTTTCTATTTGTTTTTTACCGCATCTTAATTTATATTTTTTTGTGTGTTTAAATAAAAAAACTATTAACTAATCAGAGTGTAGAGATGATTAAATAATTAGTTCAATCATTGTAAAATTAAAAAAATCAAAATATTTTTATTTCAAAAAATCTTGAAATTTGTAAAAAAATAAAAAATTGATAAACACAAATTATTAATAATAACATATGCATTCATTTTATAAATTATAACAATAAAATTAAATGTAACACCCCTAACCTGTATTCGTCGCCGGATTAGGGTTACGAGGCATTATCGATCAAAAACACAGCTCAGAACAATCATTTATTACTATTCAAGCATAAAGTTATAACATCTTCAAAACTCGAATACCTCAATTCACATATACCAATTTTGCATATAAAATTATATATCACATACAAACCATACACAAAAACTCAACCATTTTAATTATGTTTCTTATTCAAAATTTCAAATTAAACTATCATGAATTAACAATATAGCACATGTATTTCATAAGTCAAATGTTCGAACTTTGTTACCATCACATTCATGTCATTCGAATATTTAAAATATATTCAAGTATGTATATATATGCCCTTACAAATCAAATACTAATGCATAAGTCAAAACATCCAAATTCATACATTTATTTTATTATTCTATTATCAAATGTACCATTTCATAAACCTTTATACAACAGAATATCAAGTCAAAATAAAACATATTTTACAACTTATAAGTTATCTATATAATGATTCATTATATAACATTTCTATTTGATCAAATATAGTTCTTATACATAACCAAATTATGCACATTTTAATAAATCAATTTGGACCATCTTTGAACACAAATAACAAGCCAAAACATACCTAATTCACATATAAATATCATGTCTAGACATCATATATTTAACTATCCAATAAGCCATTAACACTTCTTATATTTATAACCAAAAATCAAACATTAAACTAACCAACTTGATCTTTAGGTACCAAACCACATACAAACATGTCATATGCATATGTATTTAATATATCCATCATTAG
Source organism: Gossypium australe (assembly GCA_005393395.2). Taxonomy (NCBI): domain Eukaryota; kingdom Viridiplantae; phylum Streptophyta; class Magnoliopsida; order Malvales; family Malvaceae; genus Gossypium; species Gossypium australe. The sequence continues at coordinate 15,883,188 of CM016626.1, forward strand.
CCGAATATGAATGCCATCATTTACCAATTCCAAGCCAATATACCAAAACAAATTATACATCAAGTTATAAATTAATAATAAGCCATTCAAATAGCCAAATTCACATCATAAAGCAAAGACATCACCTAGTTATAATAACATGTATCACCAATTGAAAAACACATCCATCAACTATGTAATTACTCGAGTTAAATCACATTTTCATCAAACATACTTCCAAAATAAGCACATCTGTAATACCCCAAAAAAATTTTACAGTAAGATATTATCTTTGATATAGTAAAATAAGGAAATAAAGCGACAAAAAGAAAAATTTGGATTATGTCAACATTCGGAAGTATATTATGATATATTACATTATTAATTCAAGAAAGGACTAAATTGTAAAGTGAGAAAAGTTTTGTTGCCCAAGTGTAAATACTCAAAATTTGAGGGTTAAAGTGTAAATATGAAAAAGTTGAAGGACCAATAGTGCAAATATTTTAGGGGTGGAATAATCTAGAAACTAAGGGAAATGGATGAATTAGGACCAAATTGAATAGGTAAAGAATTATGAGGGACTAAATCATAATTTTACCAAATTATGTGATGATTCAAGGATGGAATTTTAAAAGATCACAAAGGGCAAAATGGTCAATTGGAAGAGAGAGAAATCTAGAAAGTAATGATAATAGTGATGATATTTTATAATTATTTAATTAGATAAATATTATTTTATTAATATTTTGATAAGATATTTTATTATTTATCATTATTTTATTATTATTTATGTAGTATATAAGGAAGGAAAGATGATGAATTATCATCATCTCTTTCCCATGCAAACCAACGTGAGAAAAAGAGAAAGAAAAGAAAGTTTTGCTTTCTTTACAAATTAGTCCTTTCACCAAAAATCCACCATTTTCACTTAGAATTCAAAAGAATTTCCATAGCCATCAAGAGAGAAAGATGACAAGGAGACTATGGGGAGCAAGAATATCAAGTTTGATTCAAGAAATAGAAGCTAGAGGAGAGAGAAAATCAAGTTAAAGATTGAAATCTATAAAACAAGTATATAAGGAAGGAAAGATGATGAATTATCATCATCTCTTTCCCATGCAAACCAACGTGAGAAGAAGAGAAAGAAAAGAAAGTTTTGCTTTCTTTACAAATTAGTCCTTTTACCAAAAATCCACCATTTTCACTTAGAATTCAAAAGAATTTCCATAGCCATCAAGAGAGAAAGATGACAAGGAGACTATGGGGAGCAAGAATATCAAGTTTGATTCAAGAAATAGAAGCTGGAGGAGAGAGAAAATCAAGTTAAAGATTGAAATCTATAAAACAAGTATATAAGGAAGGAAAGATGATGAATTATCATCATCTCTTTCCCATGCAAACCAACGTGAGAAGAAGAGAAAGAAAAGAAAGTTTTGCTTTCTTTACAAATTAGTCCTTTCACCAAAAATCCACCATTTTCACTTAGAATTCAAAAGAATTTCCATAGCCATCAAGAGAGAAAGATGACAAGGAGACTATGGAGAGCAAGAATATCAAGTTTGATTCAAGAAATAGAAGCTGGAGGAGAGAGAAAATCAAGTTAAAGATTGAAATCTATAAACAAGGTAAGAACATCATGTTTTCAATATATTTTAAGTTTGATATTGTGGAAAAAGCATGGAAATGATGTTAATGTAGAGTTTTCTTATATAAAGTTTTATGTTCTTGATATGTTAGTGAAGGAAAATAAGAGAAAGTAATGGGAAATGTTGTAGAGAAAGGAAATAAAGGTGTTATAAACTTGATAATTAACATTTTGCATTAAAACAGTTTTGGACAGCAGCAGTAGTCTAACTTTGAAAAATCACCAAAAATTGTAGAAATTGAATTAGAGGATTAATAATATATAGAATTAAATATAATTGAGTCTAGTTTCTTATAAAAGAAATGGTGTAAGAAATAAAATTGTAAATCATGAGATATAATAGGTTTTGTCATACAAGGTCAGAATGATTTTGGGTTCCCCTGTTCTGACTTTGGAAAATCATCAAAAATTGGAGAAAAATAATTATGGGTTATAATTTATATTCATAAAATCCTTAATGAGTCTATTTTCAAAAGGAACAAATGGTAACATTATCCAAATCCTGTATGATGAGATAATTAATTTTTAGTGAAGAAGGGTCGGAACTGTCAGACAGCAGAATAGGGGTGACTTTAAAGAATAAACTATACTTATTGGCTAAACCAAAAATTCTAAAAATTTTATGGTAATAATATATGTGAATCTAGTTTCAGGGAAAATTAGCGGATCTTAAATTGGAATTCTGTATCTCAAGAAATAAATAAATTAGTGACTATGACGCAAATGAACAGCTTTGAATAAATTTATGAGTAAATAGTGAAATCATAGATAATGTTACTTATAAGAATGTTATATAAATTAATGATGTGGAATGGAGAGGAGGAGGAGGAAAATATATATATGAGTATTTAGCTAGTATGGCTAATTTGCATGTTCTAGGCTCAGGGACTAAATTGAATAAAAGTAAAACTTTATGGGCAATTTTGAAAAAATGTCAGAAATGACCAAATTGCATGAAGTGGATTATTTTATTATTTAAATTATAAAATTGAATGAAATTATTAATTTAGATCAAGATCGGGTGAAAATATGTTTTAGGGATTAAATTGAAAAGTGTTGAAATTATGGAAAATTCTGATATTTCATAGAATTCATGGGCTGTTGTCGATATATATAAGAATAATTAGGCTTGGAACAAGGATTAAATTACAAGAATTTTATTTTTCTGAATCTAAGGATGAAATCGTCATTAATTAAAAGTTTAGGGGCAAAATGGTAATTTTACCTATAGCATTAATTGAATGTAACAGAATATGAAATGAATGAAAATGATGATCAAATTTATTTATAAATATCCGGATAACTCAAATACGAGATTTGAACGTGGAAAAGAGAGGACATCGAATTAGTGAAACTATAAACATGAGCAAGCAACGAAGTAAGTTCATGTAACTTGAACTATATTCTTAAATGCTTGAAATATATGTTATTGATGTGAACATAATTTGAATGTTCATTGTATGAAGATTGATGATATATTTGATAAAAAGGGGAAGAAATCCCGGTTGAATGAAAGGAAAATTCGATGGATCTCTAAAAAGGAATTGACGGTAAAAAGGATCTAGCCCGGACGGGTGATCCTGATATAGCCCTCCCGAAGAATATGTGGAAAATGGATTTAGCTCGGACGGGTAATCCGAATTAGGGTCTGAATTTAGCCTGGACTGGTAATTCAGATCCAAGCTCATTAGAGTAATTGTCGTTGCAGGGGATTTAGCTTGGACTGGTAATCCCGACAATACTCTATGAGTTTATATTACAGGGGATTTAGCCTGGACTGGTAATCCCGCTGTAAGAAATGAGGTTCGCGGGAGTGTGCTCTCTTACAGGGGATTTAGCCTGGACTGGTAATCCCGCTGTAAGGACGAGGTTCGCGGGAGTGTGCTCTCTGGAAAAAGGGTATACCCATATGTCTACGAATTGACGGACTCGAAATTGTACACTATAAGTGTACTACTGGAAAATCCATCGAAATTCTGAGAAATTCAACGGGATAAATATAGAAAATGACAAATACTTGAAATCATGAAATTAAACTTGAAAGACATAGAAATGATAATTATTCGATACATTGAAATATGGCATGGAAAATACATGTATGTGAAATTTGCCTGATAATTATGCATATTCAAGATTATGAACTGCTACTGGAATAAATATACACTAAACTCATGAAAATGATGGTACATGAAATATTGTCATAACAAATTGAACAATTTATATTTATGAAGAAACAATAAGAGAATGATATGTACCATGACATGTAAATATAATACTATCTTTGATACGTTGATACAGGAAAATTATGTATATTAGGACAAGTAATAAATTGAAGCGAGACATGTCGAGAAAATAAGTTTGTTAATATTAAAGTACGCTAACCAATGTAGAAAAATTTTAGGATTTTGCGAAAAATTCCCTATGATCCCGATTTAATTCCGGTTGGCTCCAAATGTATGTTTTGGGCTTCGAGGGCCCAATAGAGGGACGTTATGATTATTTTCAGAATATTAACAATAAATGACTCAGAATTATTCGAAAATGTTCAGTAAACTCCGGTAATACCTCCTACTCTATTCCGACAACAGATACGGGTAGGGGGTGTTACAACATCAACAAGGTTGATCATTCACAAACATTAACATCATTATAAAACCATTTTCGCATGGCTAATTATATACGTGTCAAAATAAACCATATTAAAACTAGGCTATACATGTCATATATCAAAAGTGCAAACTATCAAAGTACCAAAATAACGATCGATAGTGTGATGATGATCCTTGACGATCCCCGAGCTTGAGCTAACTTTATATATCTATAAAACAATGAAAGAAATGCACAAAGTAAGCTTTGAAAGCTTAGTAAGTCATAAGCAAATAAATCATCACAAGAACATGAATAATTCAATTTTAAATAGGCCAAATTAAACTAATCTCATATACACATACATTCACTTTTCTCATAAAATCCATAATACCACATTAGTAGCTTCACTTACCTTATTTTTCAACGAACATTTAAACCTTATACGTACCTGAATTATTTACCTCAAATTCACATTCGGATTCGTTTGACATTTCCTATTGAACCATTCGGAATCGTTAAGGATACTCGAAAACACATATATCAATTACAACGCCATATCCCAGATATGGTCTTACATGTTATCACATATCGAAGCCTCTGTCCCAGATAGGGTCCTACACGAATTATATACGATGCCAATGTCCCAAACATGGTCTTACACGAAATCACACCTTGGAAATCCTAATGTCATGACATCAGTATCCTAACTATTCCTAAGGCTCATACGGGGCTTTCGACTTCGTAATTCAATCAATTCAAGCTCGAAATAATTCCTCCAACACACAATTCAATTCGGCCATTTATGTATTTATACACAAATCAATTCAGCAATATTTATATTTAAATTTAAAAATATTTATTTGCATATGAACTTACCTCGTACGGAAACGAACGGATCGGAACGACTATTCAACAACTTTCGACTTCCCCCGATTCAAATCCGATTTCTTCCTTTCTTGATCTGAATCAATTTAAATTTAACTTATTTAATTACAAGTTCAGTCAATTTCATCCAAAAACACATAAATGAGCATTTTGTACTTTAGCCCCTAATATTTAACATTTTCTCAATTTAGTCCCTATTTCAAAACAACAAAAAATGCACAAAATTTCCTTAAACCCATGCTTGGCCGAATCTTCCCTAGGTCCCTAGCAGCCCATTAATTTCATTTATTTCATATTTTGACCCCTCAATTTACAAATTTCACAATTTAATCCTTAATATGCATTTTTATAAAAAATCACTTAATTAACTATGATAATCTACCAACATTTATTTATTTTTCATCATCAAACAACAAAAACATAAGCTTTCAACAATGGCAAATCACAAAACCATCGTCAAATCTGAAAATTAAAGCATGGGCTAGCTAGTATACGAAGCAAAGATCTCAAAAACGTAAAAATTATCAAAAACCGAGCAAAGAACATACCTAAATTAAGCTTCCTAAGTGTCGAAATTTAAAATCTCTCAAATAGTTTCTTTTTCTTTGAGTTTTGGCCAAACAAGATGAACATGCATGTCATTTTGTGTTTTATTTTATTTATTTAACTATTATTACTAAATTACCTAATTAACCTTTATAATTAAATAACAAAACACATAATGGTTGTCCATCTTTGTCCACTCAAATACTCATTGGTCAAGTCACAACATAAGGCTTACATTTAATTAATCAAAGCAAATAAGCACTTTAACATATAGCATGCTACTTTTACATTTTACGCGATTAAGTCTTTTTATTAAATTAAGCACACAAATAGTAAAATTAAATCACGAAATTTTCATACATATAAAATAACATGCTGTAAATATAAAAAATAATATTAAAATAATTTTACGACCTCGGATTTGTGGTTCTGAAACCACTATTCCGATTTAACTAAAATCGAGTTGTTACATTAAATATTTAAATTAACTTAAATTTTATTCAAACAGTTTTTAATTAGATTTTCACAAAGTTCAATTGATTTTTTATTAATTTATTTTTTCTCGATTTTATAGTACCGATGGAACCAATTCAAGTGATTGGGCCATTGTTTTATTGTTTTATTTCTTTTTAGGATTGGGCCAATTGATTGACCCAAATTTCTGTTTGATCCAGTTTACATTAATAAAGTCCAATCGAATTTTTTCAAAAAAAAATAAAAATAAAACATAGCATTTAAACCATAGATTAATATACTATTTTTCTCGATAAATAAATTAAATTTAAAATTATTATAAATATTCTTTTGGATCATTTTACAAAATGTTACTGTTAATCATAGATTCCCTAACTAAATTAATAATTAGATGGTTTCAATTACTTAAAATTTTTAATATGTGAAGATAAAATTTTAAAATGTTACGGAAAAAGGGACATAAGCTTTCGATGGTAGAAGTTAATAACTATATATTTTTATTATATTTTATCAGTCCATTAAAAGGGTAACTACTCTATTTTCTTCATGTCAAAGTCAAATTTAAAATATATAAAATAATTTTTCGATAACTATTAGCTCGTATAAAATATAATTAGAGAAATTGTCTAGCTTATAATAACCTGAAATTTAAAAAATTTACAAGATAACACAACTCTTTAAATTTTATTAAAAAATTAAAAGTAAAAAATGACAAGTTTTAAAAATTAGTTTTGTTTTTTAAGTGGTTCCAAGTGCAAATATAATTATAATCAACAAAAAATATACCAACTATAATTAAAATTAAATCATTTCAATACATAAATAAATAAATTAATAATTGAAATCCATCTAAACTTTATTAAAATAGATTTAGGCATAACCCAAATATAATAATAAGACACTGGAGAGAATTACAGATGGTTTTGATAAGGAGAAAAATTAATCAACTAATCTATTTAAAATAAATTTAAATAATGCTTTATTAGAAAACACTAATTGGTTTCTAAAAGAAACTGATATTTCAGTTTATTTTTACCCGATTCTGTAAATTCTCAAAAATTAAATTCCATTAAAGGAAAACTTAGCTTTTGGGGTTAAAATAATCAAATTGTTTTCTGGAATAAAACAGGTGGGAAGTTGTCAACGCTTTGACAAACACACGTTTAAACTGTTTGTACTTAATAAAGTGGACGGTGGAGACAATAAATAAATGGGGTTGCAAAAGTCAATCTCCGGCTCCGATACAGACAAACAGAAAAAAGTACGTAGACCTCAAGACTCGGGCGTGGACCATGACTCACTCCCACTAAACAACGAATATATTTCCTCTTTGAAGTATATTTCGTGTTTGATCAGTTCAATGAACCTGTAAATTTTAAATTTCCAAGATTGTAATTCATAAGTTCATGCATTTGGTGCTCTATGTCTATGTCCAATTAATTTACATAACCATTTTCACAAAGTTTTACGCCCCAATCACTGTCTGTAATTTCTCTAATTTCTCTCTCCACGATCTAAATGTTACATTTATCAAATTTAGAATACGTCGTGTTTTTATATATTCATCTTCTTTTTACTTTGGTTTTTAATTTTTATTTAATATTCGAGTACATGATAAATATTATTAGATTTGTCAATGATTTTAATTTTTTTGTATTTAAAGATTAATTTCTTGTATTTTTAAATGTTTAATTTTGAGTTTAATTATATGGGCTTATTACATGCAAATTTATAGTTTATTATGTACAAATCTTATGTGTACGTTTTGTTCGATTATATTTCTATTCTTTATTTATTTATGTTTTATATTGATTTGATTTTATTTTATATATGTACAATTATATTGTAATTATGAATGTATTATGTTTGCGCATGTAAATCAAAGTCTAATTTATATATATTAAGTGATTGCCTCCTTGTTTCAAGTAAAAAAATAAGGAATTTGTCTACATTTATGGTTAAAATAATTTTAAAGTATCCAAGAGCTTTAAATATTTGTCGATATTGCATTTAATTAACTACAAAGTTAATACTTTATGAATATTGGGATCCAAACTTAAATTACATACGATTGTTTTAATTTTTTAATTTAAGTTTAATTATACGAATTAGGGATTGACCTGTAAAAATGATGAACAAAAAAAGTAGAGAAGATCAAATATAAATATTTTACGTGGAAAACTTCTCCAAAGAGGATAAAAATTACGAGTAAAGGAAGTTTCATCTTTTCACTAAATGAGTAAACAAACGAGAGTACAATATGGAGAAAATAAACTTAAATATACATTATCCAAAACCTCAAATACAAAGCTCTAACTTTCATAGAATTCTCTTAAAAGGAGTATAAAATTCTCTCCATAGTTACCATGAAACTTCTCACAAAAACTCATATGTGACTACATATTGTTGCCCCAAAAAAACAACATTGTAGTACTACATCTTTAATTGACCTTTCAAAATAGTGATACAAGGCCCCTTTGAATAAACTAAAATTGAAGGTTTAATCATACTAAAATATCCCTGAAGTTGCACTTATAGTAATAATAATAATAAAATCATTTTACCATTTGTCTACAAAAGCTCCTATACTTGTATTAGAATGAATAAGTCGTTAACATTTGATTTTTATTAAATTATATAAGTTGTTTACTTTAACTTCGCATTTCAACTCGAATAAATTCTTTACTTTTTTTAATTTGCATTTGAGTAAGCATGCTTTTAACAAAATTGATCTTTTCTTTTGGTAAATATGTTGTTTTTTGTTTAAATTTAATATTAATTATATTTAAAAAATTATATAAATATATATTTGAATTTACATATCTAAATTATTGCAAAAGTAACCATACCAACCAAATTAGAATAAATTAAGGAGGAATTTGAAAAGGAAAAAAAGAAAATGTTTGAAAAAACATATGGGTGCAGAATGCATTGTATGTTTGATATGAAGAATAATATTAGAATTTTGAATTTCATCAAGTAGATCTCAAAAGTTCATGTATCTTTCGGATAAGTTAATGAAAATTAATTTAACATATATAAAATCCAATTTTCTTTTCCACGAGAATCCCCTCCCCAATTTAACACCCGGAAAAGCAAAGATAGACTTAGATTCTGTCTTCGCAAATTTTTATTGGTGTTAAATATAAATTAGGTTTGGAACATGAAACAAATGGATGCCCTTGTCTAATGTCTATACAAGTAGGAATATTTAAGACAAAAGAGGAATTCCAAATGGTAGATATATATAGACCAAAAGTTTGACACGTTTTATCTCCTCTCTTCCAATTTCAACTAATTAATGGGTTAGCATTACAATTCATCATAGGTCAGGTGGTCCATCTTTTATGTTTTAATTCGATTTAGTCCAAAAAATAAGCTTAAAGTTCTGCCCGAACTCGGCTCAAGTTAAAAATGTTAAATCCGAATCTAACTCGACCCTTTTATATTATTATTTTTTATTATCTTTTATATGGAAATAAATTTAAAAAATATAATACATTAGATACACTAAAAACATTAAAATACATGTTTCCCAATAAATTGAAAATATATTTAAAATGTCTTTATACTTAAATAACACTAAGATAATTGCAACTTAACAAGTAAATGCCTCTAAAATAATAACAAAATCAACATTAAAATAAAAGTTATACAATATACAAATAATAACAACAAAATAGTAGTAATATAATAACAAAATGGTCAGGTCGGGACCGGACCAAAAATTCCTACCTAAAGCTCGGCTCATTTAAAAAATAGGTTTTATTTTTTGTCCAAACTCATTTGAGCATATATTTTTTCAAACCTTTTTACTTTCAAGCGAACCTTCAGGATTGGAGGAATAACCCAACTCTGATGAAATTTAATTTGCACATGTATTTATGGATCAACAAACATCGGGTTATATAAGAAAATACCTTTCTAAAATTTTGTTGGAATCCAAATTTCATCGATTTTAGGTGTATCAAGCAGTTTAATCCGTAAATACGTCTGGAGAAGACATATTACTCCTCTTCCTTTTTTTTTTCTTCATTGAAAAATATACATATAGCTAACAGTTATCCATATTCTAGGTCGATGTTTTAATATTATAAAATGCTATTTTCAACTTGATGTATATAATTTATAAAAGTATTCAATGAAGCTTGTATTAATCTAACTAGCCTGGCTACATTAATGACTTCTGGTCAAAAATGACTCACGTAAAATAACCTAACTATGATGAAATTAGATGTGAAATTGTTTGAAACTAAATTTAACTGTATCCAATTAATTATATCATATTAAGTAAAGTTCATAGATGCAAATTCAAATTTTATTCCTCTCGAAACATTTTTGGATGCCAAATGCATTTCCACTCAAGAAGTTGAGCATATGAGTTCTAATGAAATGACAAAAGTTAGTAATAACATCACTACTAATTTGACGGCAGCTAGATAAGACAACTTTGTGAATTAAATATTTGTTTTTACTTATTTAGATATGTATCTATTTTTTAAATATTTATACACTTTTAACTTATTTTTAATTTATTAGTGTAAAATAATCTTACGCAACTTTATATTAATTGAAATGCTACTTGACAAATTTATTAAGAGTGTGACATAATTATCATTAATTTATATACTAAGAACATGACATAATTATCACTAAGAATATAATTTACAATTATATTGATACACTATTAATATTTATCAATTTTCACAAGGTTAATATTTGTAAATAATGAATTTAAGAAATTTGGTTATATAAAATTTTAAAAATATTTACTAATTAATTTTCATAATAGATGTTTTAATTCTTTGATAATAGTATTTTATTTTAATAATTTTACCCAATAATAATTAAAATATTATAAACAAATAAATATTTAACAATAAAATATATCATACATTTATTTATCATTTTACATATATCAACTTTCGATTATGAATTAAATTTTATTAAATATTTTTAAATAAACAATTAATAAAATCAACCACTGCCATCTACCATAAGGTGTCAGTCAATTAAAAAAAAGTGATTATTTATATAACATGTATGCAATGGAAATGGAAAAAAACGGAGTACAGTGATGCATTGCATAGGTAGTCTGGTGGGCCATAGTTCTTTGCACGTGTTTTTGAATTTGAATTGTGGTTGAAAAGTTGGGGCGGGCCGTAAAGTTCCAATTTATAGAAAGCACAGCACATAACCACCTTTTACCCTTTTTGAAAGAGAGCACATAACTCTGCACTCCCGTATTAAACTTTCAAGGAATCAAACAGAAAGTTTGACTTCTAGGTGACTTTAGAGATACCTGTCGGCTTATTGAAAATTTAAAGGATAAATTAACATTTAAGGTATATTTTTTAAAAGAAAAAGTGAAAAAATGAGATAAGGGAAAGAAAAAATAAAATAAAATGAATTTTTGGTTTATTAGGTAAGAAAAAAAAGTTAGAAGAAAGAAATTAGGAGAGGTTATTATTTTCTATTTTAATATATAAAAATTAATTCTTTTATTTTGAAATTACGAGAGAAGAGAAAATGAGAAAGAAGAGTATTTTAGTATAAAATTATATATTTTTAAATATTTTTTTCTTTCATTTCTCAACTTTACCAAGTAATTGATAAAAATAAAATTATTATTTCTTTCCATTTTTCCATCATTTCTACTAAGCACATTCACAAAAAGAAAATTTATATTTTCCATCATTCTAGTTTTCTACCTCTTAAACTTTTTATCCTTCCATTTTTTTCCACTCTACCAAGCAAAACCTTAATCCTTCAGCTTGACAATATTTTTTCAATTTGATCTCTAAACTTATTTTTAATCCACATTAGTCTTGGAATTTAGTATTTTTTTCCCAAGTTGATATCGAACTTGGATTTTATCAGGGTCTGATAATTTAGCACTCTGAGATTGTACCACATTGGCACTTAAATTTAATTTTTTTACATAAAATATAAAAAAATATAGAAATTATAAAAAAAAAATTGATAATAATCATGTGAAACAATCTCAAAATGTCACATTATTCTTATTATACTTTAATAGAATCAAAGTTAAAAAATTAAATTAAATTTTTTTATCTATTTCAAACACTAAATACTATTTATCTCAAATTTAAAAGCAAAATAAACTTTTATCTTTGTTTTTTTGTTCGTTTAAAACATTTTATGTTTTGTTTCTTTAAAAAGTTACATTGTCAATAATATTATCTTCAAAGTTTGAATCTATTTTAAAAGTGCACTATACTTTACTATTAGCCCAATATTTGTTGGTAGATAATTAAACACTTTCATTACAATATTACAATATTTTTATTTTTTACAAAATAAAAATAAAAAGAAGGAATTATGAGTGAAAATTCAATTCATAATTTTTATACACTATTTATGACGTAGGATTTATTTTGGGGAATTGAGTCAATCCAGTTTGGAATGTAATAATAAAAGATAATCATTAAAATTAAATTTTGGTTGATATTAATTTTTGGGTTGGATCCCTAAACACATTTAGTCCCTCCGGTGATAAAAAAAAAATGAAATTTCATTTTTAGCTCCTCCAAAAATTATTTCATTTTAAAACTTTTGGACATAATCGTCCCAATTTTTTTATAAATCTATATTTTTAACTCAATTTAATAATATCAACATTGTATTAGTACAGAAATATATAATTTTGAACTTTAATTATTAAATTTAAAATTTTAATTTTTTTAACAAACATGATTTAACATAAATAAAAAATACAAATAAAATATTTGAATTTTGAATCTATACATATTGTTTTTCAGTAAATATATAAAAAAAAGTAATTAAATTAAATGGAGTTCAAAGGTTCCAAAACTTTACCAAGTCATTTTCTTGATTTAACAATGACATGTGCAGAGAGACAGACATGCATGCATGGCTGCCCTAATGGAAGTTTCAAAAAAAAAAAAAATGACGCCATGCATGATATCATGATATTCTGATGATGCATATAAGAAAGTAGTAGTTAAGTAATTTAATAATTATAGAATATTTATGAGAGGAGTGAGTGGGGAAAGAACCCAACATTTCGCCATCATTATAATTATCTTAGTTCTATGGTCCATTCCACCTCAGTCAAGTTCTCCCCCTTGAATTTTCCAACTTTCTTTTCTTTATTATGAATTTCATCTGCTTTCTTTGTCTTATATATTCCTTTTTTTTTTATTTTCTTTCTTCATATCTATAATATTTTTATGAATGTATGTATTAAGTGTGATTTGATGAATAAAGTCACGTTAGTTCAATTAAAATCTTACAAGTTAAAAAAAAATAGTGTTAAAAATAAATAAATTTTTAGTTAAACTCTGGCGACGTCCCAACAACACGGCACACCACATCCCAACAAGCCAACACGATGTCACGACATGGCGATATGTTCTCTTCTTAACCGAGTTTTTTCTCTTAGTTAAACTCTGTTATATTTGCCTAGTCTAACTCTAATTATTCTAGGGATGTTTTTGTCATATTTTTACACGGATTTCATCCTATAAATAAGTCTTTTAACAACCCTAGATAGTTAAAGAAAAACAACAACAAAAATTAAGAGAATTTGTGAGAACTTGGGGAAAACTTTGTATTTCAGGTTTAGGCTTTAGTTGTTTCTTCATCTTGTACTCTTCATTTCGATTTTTGTCGTTATAGTGAAGTTTTATTTACCCGTGTTTTTTTATCCTCTTCGGAGGGGTTTTTGTAACACCTCTCACCCGTATCCAACACCAGAATAGGGTTTGAGGCATTATCGGACTTCAAATTCACAATCATACAAAACCGGAATACCAAATTTCGCCCAAAATTTAAAACTTTTCAAACACATGCATTTGACATTGTCATCTATTTAATCACTTATACTATGGACAAATAGGCTTACGAGCCAAAATCATTATAAGCCACATCTCATGGCTGTAATTAACAAATCAATATAAGCTAATACATTTGGCTAATCACAACAACATCTGTCATAGAAAAACTAAATCCTTATACATGCCAATACTCCTAGGATAATGGCTCGATAGTGTGATGCTGCCTCCGACGATCTCCAATCTTGAGCTGACCTAACAAAACTAAAAGAATGGAAAGTAGGGAGTAAGCTTTACGCTTAGTAAGCCCGCATGAAAATAATAAGCAATACGATAACATGCTATTTTCATATTTTTTCCATTCATTCAAATTCCAGTTAAGATGTTTCCTTGAGTCATAGTCATTAAATAATTTATATCTGGAGCTACAGAACTCCAAATTAAGATCCGTAAATTTTCCCTGAAACTTAACTCATTTATCTTCTTACCATAAAATTTTCAGAATTTTTGGCTTAGGCAATTGGTACAGTTTATTCATTAAAGTTTCCCCTGTTTCACCATTCAACTACTCTGACCTCTCTTCACTATAAATCAATTTTATCTTTGTACAGAATTTATATGGCCTCCTTGTTTTGTTCATTTGAAACTAGAAGCATTCAAGATTTCAGGCATATAAATTATATCTCATAATTATTTATGTACAAATTTTAATAATTTTTCAAATGCAGAGCAGGGGATCATGTAATCATTCTGAACCAGTATCACCAAAATTCAAATATCTAAAAATATACAAATCATTTGTTTTCTATTTTTCTTTTATACAAAAATAGACTCAATAAGCTTTAAATAAATATCTCATCCAACTTATAATTCAATTTCTACTATTTTTGGTGATTTTTCAAATTTACGTCACTGCTACTGCCCAAAGCAGTTCTATTGTAAATGTTTGCTCTTTTTCACTTTAGTTGTGTTCTTCACTTGCTTATACCAATCTTTCCAATTTCCGATTACATATTGAACATATTGTTCATACATACATTTGCCACATTTCTCAATTGGTCACATTCACACTTGCACTTATTCATAACATGATCATTTTCAATTATACTTAGTCAATTTTCCGTTGAACTCATCGTAATGATAACAGATACATGGTGGCCTACACATGGTACCACCCTTGTAGCCGAAGCTATCGGGTACATATAGTAGCCTGCACTTAGTACTATACATGTGACCAAAACCATTTCATAACTCTCTTGTACACATAATTGAGCTCAACATTAACAAGCACTCAATCTCTTTCATTTGATTCACTCCTTTTTGTATTACTTATTATCAAATTAGGAAACGTCTTACGAATTTAAGTACGTCGTTGCTCAGTGCCACGTTTCACAACTCAGTATGGTTTTCCTCAATGAAATACCATACCTACATTTCATAACTCGGTATGGAAACACCATACCTACATTTCTTAACTCAGTATGGTTAATACCATACCTACATTTCACAACTCAGTATGGATGATACCATACCTACATTTCATATCTCAGTATGGATGATACCATACCTACATTTCACACTTTTCCATGGATTAACCATGGTCTTATCCGTCAATTCATCACATGTCACGATACGAACGTACTCAATTCTGCGTTTTTCCTAATTTGAATTACCGCATTTATTCTTCCATTTTATCATAATTTTCACAATCCCACAGCAAATTCATATTTAACAACGCATTATATCATTCAATCATTCACCAATAAACATGTAAACTCAACCATATGAACTTACTTGCCGAAATCTCGTCAGGTACAGCTGTGTAGCAACTCATACAACCCATGAAATATTAATTTAAAATTCAGTTCATTTAACATTAATTTTGCCATATTAATAGAAAATTACAATTCAAGCACGATGTTGCATTATTATTAACACACGAACTTACCTCGAATGCCGAAACGACCATTTTACCAACTTTCTCGATTTTCGATTTTCCTCCAGTTCTAGGTCCAAATCTCATTTTTCGGGATCTAAAACATCACATTTCACTTATTTAATTAATATACTACTCAAAACAGTCCCTAACTCAAACTTTGGCAAAATTACAATTTTGCCCCTAAACTTTTGCATAATTACAATTTTGCCCCTAGGCTCGAAAATTAAACTTTATTCCTTTTTCTTATGTTTTATGACATGCTGAACATTTTTCCCTTCTATAGCAACTTCAAATTCTTACTATAACACATACTTATGAACAATAACAACTTTTACCGATTAACTCGTTTTACTTGTTTTCACCGAAAATCATTTAGCAAACATCGCTCTCCTAACCTCAAACATCCATACTCTACCATTAGATATCAAAATACATGCTTATCTAGCATGGGTATATTTTTTTAAACTTTGATTACACTTCAAATTAATGGTAGAAATAGACAAATTAAGCTTTGAGGATCTCAAAAATATGAAAATCATTAAAAACGGGACAAAAACCATACCTATATAAGCCATAGAAGCTTGGCCGAATGCTCATCCATGGCTGCCATTTTTTTTTTCTTCTCACATTCTGGAGAAGAAGAAAATAATGGTGTTTTATTTTTTTTATATTCTTTTTACTATTTTTGTCTTATTATCCATTTAACTTATAAGTGGATTAATTTCTTCATAAGGACCTTCACTTTAAAAACCCATCACAATTACACCCTTTATCATCTGGAACATACACTTCGCACCTATAACCATTTAATCCTTCTAACCAAATTAAACACTTCTTCGATAAAATTTCTTAACGAAATTTCCACACAACAATTCAATCACATTATAGACCTCATATTTTGCAACTTGTTGCAATTTAACCCCAATAATAAAATTGGGCACTTTATCGATAAAAATTACTTAACAAGATTTACACACCATCACCCAACATATCATAGACTCTAAAGCAATCATAAATTAAATATTTTTACTTAGAGTTTGTGGTTTTGAAACCACTATTCCGAATAGGCCCTATTTTGGGCTATTACAGTTTTTCTACGTAAATATTTGTGCCCAAATTTCTTGGGCTCGACCCAACACATTGCAACATAATTATTTACTTGTACCATATATATTAATAAAAAGAGGAGGGATCCACTTAAATCAATATAAAACTTGAATGGTTTTAGATCATTTCGTAACTTTTTATTTTATTTGTAACACCCCTAATCCGTATACATTGCTAGAATAAGGTTACGTAGCATTACCGGAGTTTACAGATAAAAAAAATAGACATGTCATATCATATAACAATCATGTCAAAAACCAATCGAAATCAAACATATTGTCCCTTATGCAAGCCCTCGAGGCCAAAAATACGCATTAAAAATAAGTCGGGACTAAATCGGTGTAACACCCCTCACCCGTGTCCAACTCCGGGACAGGGTTCGAGGAAACATTCACAATCGTACAAAACCGGGTTACCAAATTTTGCCCAAAATTAAAACTTTTCAAGCACATGCCATGGACAAAATAGGCTTACAGGCCAAAATCATTATAAGCCACATATCGTGGCTATAATCAACAAATCAATATAAGCCAATACATTTGGCTAATCACAACAACATCTATCATAAAAAAAAAACTAAGTCCCTATACATGCCACTTACTTGAAAACATTTAACATACACATGCTAATACTCTAAGGATAATGGCCCGATAGTGTGATATTGCCTCCGACGATCTCCGACCCTGAGCTGACCTGACAAAACTAAAAGAAATGGAAAGGAGGGAGTAAGCTTTACGCTTAGTAAGCTCTCATGAAACTAATAAGCAATGTGATAACATGCTATTTTCATATTCTTCCTATTTATTCAAATTCCAGTTAAGTTGTTTTCTTGAGTTATAGTCATTACATTATTTATATCTCGAGCTACGGAACTCGAAATTAAGATCCATTAATTTTCCATGAAACTAGACTCACATATCTTCTTACCATAAAATTTCTAGAATTTTTGGTTTAGCCAATCAATACATTTTATTCATTAATGATTCCCCTATTTTACTGTTTGACTATTCTGACCTCTCTTCACTACGAATAAAGTTTCTCCTCGTACAGAGTTCATATGACCTTCTTATTTAGTTTATTTGAAAATATACTCATTCAGGATTTCAAGAATATAAATTATATCCCACAATTATTTTTGTACAATTTTTAATGATTTTTCCAAGGCAGAACAGGGGATCACGTACAAAAATTGAAATATCTCAAAATATACGAATCATTTGTTTGCTATGTTCCTTTTATGTGAAAATACACTCAATAAGTTTTAAATCAATATCTCATCCAACTTATAATTAAATCTCTACTATTTTTAGTGATTTTTCAAACTCATGTCACTGCTGCTGTCCAAATAGTTTTATTGTAAATTTTTGCTCTCTCTTTCACTTTAGTTGTGTTCATCACTTGCTTATACCAACCTTTCCAATTTCCTATTACATACAGAACATATAGTTCATAGGTACATTTTCCACATTTCTCAATTGGTCACATTCACACTTGCAGTTATTCATAACATGATCGCACCAATCATCATTAGGAAATTATCTCGTTGAACCCCTTCGGAAAACGCCCGATACTCGGTGGTCTTAGCACATAGCTCCACCTACACATAATTTGGCTTTCTTGTACACATGGTGAAGGTCCCTTATCACCCATGTGACCTAGCCATTCCATCTCGTAGCTTTCTTGTCTACATGGTGTCCAACACTAGGAACCACTCATGTGACCTAGCTACTCATAACCCGTAACTTTCTTGTACACATGGTATACACACAGTATTACACATGTGACCTAGTTACATATGAAATTATTATCCCGTAGCTTTCTTGCACACATGGTGAAAGTCCCTTATCATCCATGTGGCCTAACTACATATCAAATTTTACCATCTAGTAGCTTTCTTGTGCACACGGTGAAGGTCCCTTATCACTCGTGTGACCTAGCTACATATTGTCCGTATCTCTCGATTTTCTGAAGGTTCAATCGAGAATTTCCCATTCCATTCATTTTCATATTTTAGTTATCACCCAATGATTTCAATAATATCTAGCAAAATAATTATTGTACAAGTAAAATAAATGCATTATTTACATATAAACTTTCTTGTCGAAACCTCGTTAGGTACAACCGTGTAGCAACTCATACAACCCATGTAATATTAATTTAACATTCAATTCTTGTAACATTAATTTGCCATTCAATTTCACATAACACAACAAACATCACATTTTCCATGCTATACATACCATCCATCAACTTCTCCTAAACATATCAAATCATACAATTTATGCCATATCAATAGAGAATTACAATTCAAGCATGGTATTGCATTATTATTAACACACGAACTTACCTTGAATCCCGAAACGGTTATTTTATCAACTTTCCCGATTTTTCAATTTTCCTCCAATTCTAGGTCTAAGTCTCATTTTTCGGGGTCTAAAACATCACATTTCACTTATTTAATTAATGTACTACTCAAAACAGTCCCTAACTCAAACTTTGGAAAAATTACAATTTTGCCCCTAAACTTTTGCATAATTACACTTTTGCCCCAATACTCAAAAATTAAACT
The DNA here is from genome assembly GCA_005393395.2 of Gossypium australe. Taxonomy (NCBI): domain Eukaryota; kingdom Viridiplantae; phylum Streptophyta; class Magnoliopsida; order Malvales; family Malvaceae; genus Gossypium; species Gossypium australe. Next base: position 15,902,738 of record CM016626.1, read on the forward strand.
TCAGCCCTTATTCTTATGTTTTATAACATGCTGATCATTTTTCTCTTCTATGGAAACATCAAATTCTCACTCTAACATGTACTTATGAACATTAGGTATTTTTACCGATTATGTCGTTTTCCTCGTTTTCACGTAAAATCGCTTAGTAAAAGTTGTTTAACATTATTTCAGCCTTCATACTCTATCATAAAACATCAAAATAAACACATTTCACCTATGCGTATTTTTCCAAATATGAACCCTAGGTTATATTATTGCTAGAATAAGCTAAATCAAGTTACCAGGATTCCAAAAACGTAAAGAACATTAAAAACGGGGCTTGGAATCACTTAATTTGGAGTTTGGAAGCTTGAAACAAACCCTAGCTATGGAGAACCCTTGTAATTTCGTCCTAATGAAGAAGATGGACATATTTGGCATTTAAATTTTGTTTTTAATTCATTTAATTCACTAAATTACCAAAATGCCCCTTAAAAAATCTTTTGAAACATACGCATCCATATCCATTTTTGTCCACCAACTTAACCAATGGTCTAATTATCATTTAAGGACCTAAAATTTAAAATTTCATAACAATTGGGCACCTCTAACATGTAGAACTAAACTTTTGTCCTTTTTACAATTTAGTCCTTTTGACTAAATTGAGTGCCCAAACGTCAAAATTTTCGAATGAGATTTTCACGAAATCATTCCATGAAATTTTAGACCATAAAAATATAAATAAAATAAATTTCTCAACATCAGATTTGTGGTCCTGAAACCAATGTTCTGTTTAGGCCTTATTTCGGGATGTTACAATCGGGTACTCAAATAATTTTTCAAAAAAAAATTAAAATTTTCAAAGCTACAGGGATCACACAGCCAAGAGGCACGCCCGTGTCTTAGACCATGTGGACATTCAAAATAGGGACACACGGCCGTGTCCCAGCCCTTATCTGTGCCCGTGTAACTCTTGACTTGAGCCACACACCTGTATGCTAGGCCTTGTGGGCATACAGACCTGCATAATTTAAAAGATACAGGGAACACAAGGCCGTGTCCCCTGGCCGTGTGCCACACACGGTTGAGACACACGCCCATGTCTCTACCCGTGTGTAAGAAAATAGGCCATTTTCTAAGCCACATTTCTCACCCAATTTGACACTTAGCTAACTCAACATTTTTACACATCAACAAGCCATAACAAGGCATTCAAAACAAGCCAAAATCAAGTCTTAAACAAGAAATATCACCACATACAACCAATATGCCCTTAGACACCTCAAATGACAACTTAAAAACATGTCAACCAAGTATCCAAACTTACCTAAATGACCAAATACATATATGCATATTCAAACCACATTTTACTTTTCATCATTCTACCGTATTAAACACAAATCAAATATGGTAAGGCCATATATATATATATATATATATATATGCATCAAAATATTCCAAACACAAGCCATAAAAGCGGCTAACCTCAACAAAACAATTATATGCCAACATTGACCAATTTAACCTATAAATGCCATTATAACCGAAATTAATTAACTGAAAGTACCAAAAGGACCGATGGATAGTGTGAAATAGCTCCGTCAGCTTCCAACCCATACGAGCTTCTGAATTACTATAAAACATGGAAAATAACACAGACTAAGCATTTAAGCTTAGTAAGTTCATATAACACAGAATTTAACTTACCATATATCAATAAAATAGGTACGTAAACAAAGCATACCTCAACCAATTTGGCCAAAATCCTAAACACATGATCACCAATATATTAGCCATGAAAATCACATATAAGATTTAACACACATGGTTGAATTCATCAAATAATCATATTTCATTTATTTCATGTAAATACCAGTAATAGTTCTTATCGAATTCATATAATCTCATAACAGAACTGTGCCCGTTGAACCATTTAAAATATCGTTGGATACACAGGTAGTACAAACGAGGTGTACTGAATTGTAATCCATCAATTCATATTCATGTATGCTTATACGAGTTATGAATCAGTATGCTCTCACGAGCTGTGAATCGGAAAGCTCATACGAGCTGCAAATCGGGAAGCTTATACGAGTTGTGGTGTGTCCGCAACACATGCAGGACCCAAACCAAATCAATAACCCTAATGATGTCATTTGTATCCTACGAATTTCTAAGGTTCAAACGGGACTCGGTAATCGGTAGATATGTGATCGGTATTTATACATGGCAATTATACAGATCACATACATATGAATCAATCAAAACATATAAATATTCAATTTAATTACACAAACTTACCTCGACCAGTGTACGTAGATACAAAGGCGACTAATAAGATATTTTCTCTTTGCCTCGATCTAACTCTATACGAGGTCTGACAGGATCTATACTCTCATTCAATTTAATTCAACATGGAATTTTAAAAAATTACCATTTTGCCTTACACTTTTAATTCTTTTGTAATTTAGTCCCTAAGCTTGAAAAATGAAATTCATACAATTTAATCCTTACTCAATCCTTACAAAATTCACAAATTTTACCATAAATTTATCATATTTTTCAATTTAATTTCTAATTGATAATTTCATCAAAATTCTCTTTACAAAAGTTGTTTAACTAACAACAGCCATTCATTTTCTATCATCAAACTTTAAAATTCAAGCATATTCATCAATGGAAAAGCCCTAATACTTTAACAGTTTTGCAAAATAATCCCCGAACTAGCTAGATTAAGCTACTACAATCTCAGAAACATAGAAATCATTAAAAAATGGACAAAGATTCATACCTAATTGAGCAAAATGAGCTTGCCTAAATTTTTAAGCTTCCATGGCTAGTTTTTTTTTTTTTTGGTAGATGATGATGAGAATAGATTATTTTATTTTATTTATTATAACTTTAATCACTAGTTTCCAAAATTAACCTTAATATTTCATTCAATTTCCAGTGATGACTATTCATACTTATCCACTAAGCACTTTAATGACCTATTTACTATATAAGGACCTCCAATTTAAAATTCTACAGCTATTTAATACCTTTAGCTATTAGAACTCAACTTTTGCACTTTACGTAATTTAGTCCCTTTTATCAAATTAGGCATGTAAACGGTAAAATTTCTTAATGAAAATTTTATACGATATTTCTATCATACTGTAGACCATAAAACAATATTAAAATAAATTTTTCGAATTTGGATTTATGGTCCCGAAACCACTATTCCGATTTCACTGAAAATTGGCTGTTACATTATTAATATTTTTAACAATCCAAATGTTGAATTTATCAATATATTTATACTTGTAATGCATGTAAAATTTTGAATCTATATCATATCGATGTAAAATATTGTCAATATATTAATGTATATTTAACATTTGAAATTTTTTTGTTTACATAAAATGAATAGTTAAGCAGTTTTAATTTATACCAAACTTAACATGTATTATTTACATGGATGGAGCATGAAATAAGATGATTGTATTGTCAAAATATTAATAATATAAAAAAATTACGAAATTATCTAAAATCACTCAAGTTTTATATCGATTTAAGTCAACCACTCCCCTCGTAAAAATATGTGTCTTTTATTTTTAAAAGAAGATATATTTATTAAAAAACTAGCCAATTATTGGGGACCAAATAAATTTGTATCCTATTCATATATTTTTTTAATATAGTATACCAATTCTAATATCATAAACGTCCCAAATTTAATTGTAAATCAACGCACGCTAGACGACTTTGGTTACATCCTTCCTTCAACTTGTTTTGTCATTTGTGTTTTATATTTCTTCCTCCTAATAGTTATTTTTATAGCTTTATAATTATTACTGAATTAATTCAAAAGTGAATCACATTTTTTTTAAAAAAAAATGCATCCAGCCGAAATAGGAACAGTAAGTAGTCACACGAGGGATGTTTGAGTATTAGTTTGATGATGAGCATATGAAGCACGTTTATTGTATTCGGATGATCACACATCTCACAACTCTCTTTCACATTTTCACAAACAACAAAAAAGAAAATTTAAAAGTTGAGTGTTAAAGTATAACTCTTATTTCAGTCAAATTTGAGAAGTAATTTTTTAGTTAAACTCTGTTTATTTGTTTCAATTAAACTCTGATTAGTTTAGATTATTTTATTATTATTTGACCTATGAATTTAGCCTATAAATATGCTCTTTTACAACCTTAAAAAATACACCATTAGATATTAGAACTCATAACACATTTAGAGAATTTTGTGTTTATGTTTTGAGAGTTATTTATTTTTGAGTTTTCAAAGTTTAGTTTTTATCTCCATCTTTTATACTCTTCGTTCTTTTGCCATTATAGTAAAGTTATCTTTGTCCGTGGTTTTTTATCCTCTTTGGAGGAGTTTTTCCAAATAAAATTTGTGTGTTCAATTTCTAAATTTATTCCGCAATTTTTTTTTTACTTGTTGCTTAATCGGTCAATCCTAACATTGAGTCTTAGCTCGAGATATTATTGTCAATATAGGAGGACGTGAATTTGAGTGCGCTGAATTGCATTATGGGTTGGAGAGGGGGATATGAATAATTCTAGGCATTATATTAAAAAGAACAAATATAATTAGAACCTATAATGAAATTAAAAAAAAACTTGAAAGACTACTAAATAAAGTTCAAAAGTTATAAAAATAAAGATAATATTTTATTAAAATAAGTCCAAAACTCAAAAGTAGTGCAAAAAAAGTCGTAAATTAAATTGAATTATCATGGATGATTTGAACCAAACCAAACTCACCCTTATAATTTTAATTTATGTCGAAACCATTTTTTGTTTGAAAACGGGCCAACTTTAAAAATGAAAACGGAGTCGCTACCAATCTTTTTTTAAAGTGTGATTGGGCCACCTTAAAACATTTTGTCTACGAATTTTAAGAAAACAGGTTCGGGAGTCAGTTACGCACGAGGAAGGATTAGCACCCTCGTGACGCCCAGAATTGGTACTTCATTGATTAATTCATGCCCTAATATCGAAAATTTGAAAGATTTTAAAATACGATTCTTTTTATTTTAAAGGAAAAAAAACTTGAATAAAATATGAGCAATCAAACCCTCTTATCTCGAGGAAGTAAAATGTCACGCCCAGTGAGTTAGGGTACGACATTTCAAATCCCCGAAATTGAGCTTGTCCTTTGACTTTCAAAATTGATGTGTTTAAATCTAAGAAGAATACTCGGTTATTTGGGGTCTAATGAAAAAATCAGAACTCAGTAAGTTAGGAATCGATTTCCCAAAGTACCAAACACGAAATATTGCCTTTATTTTTTTAAAATCCTTATCTCGAGATAACAAAACGTCCCATTCAGTAAGTTTTTATTCAACTGTTAAAAAGAAAGTAATGGGTTCTTTAGACTCGAAAAGAGAAATCAAAACCCAGTAAGTTAGGGTACGACTCCTTTCGAACCTTAGAACACAGAGAGTTTGCTTATTTTGAAACGAAAACTGTGATGTATCGAATAAAATGTGATATGATTTTTAAAAAATATAAAACGAGTTGCCATGCTAGTTTATATAACAACATTACGGTGATCAAATATGAATAATAATAAAGGTAGAAATAACGTACGATAAAAGTAAAATAAACAAACAAGATGAATTAAAGGAAAATAGTAACAAAAAGACAATGATAATATGTAACATCCCGAAATTGGGCCTAGTAGGAATGGGCCCAATGGGCCTTGAGCATAGGAGTGTTTAAAATTTTTGAGAACAAGAGAACGACATTATTTCAAGTTGGACTTATTAAGAATATGATTTTAGAAAGTTACCGGATTCTATGAAGTTTCGAGTTCAAGTTGGGCCTTAGTAAAATTTTGTGTTTGAGCCTAATAAGGAGAGATAGTAAGTGGCATCAAGGCTTATGGAAATAAAAGAGTAAATTGCTAGCATAAATGAGCATATGGCAAAGAGGTTATGGCATCAAGTGAAGTACCTTGAGGGAAGAGGTTCAAATCCCATTGTGTGCAAATTTTGACTATTATTTTTGTACTATTTCCCTAAATTTCGGCCAAGCTTGTAAATATGGCAAAATTGGATTTTTAAATTATGGTAAGGTGGACTTATTAAATTGTGAAAAAGTATGGTAAGGAGGAAAATAAGGAAAAAGAAAAAAAAAGGAAATAAAAGAATTTGGAGAGTGGAGTAGGTGGATGAAAAAGAAATAAAAGAATTTGAGGAGTGGAGTAGGTGGATGAAAAAGGAATAAAAGAATTTGTAGAGTGGAGTAGGTGGATAAAAAAAAAGAGAGATAAAAAGAAAGAAAGAAAGAAAGAAGAGATAAAAAAAAAAGGGTTATGAAAATAAAGAAAAGAGAAGTATCATCTTTTCTTCTCTTCTTCACCTCCTAGAATTGGTAGCAAACAAGGGTTGGAGAGCTCAAAAATTTCAGCAAACAAATCCTTTAGCAAGTAAGTGATTTTGATGACTTTAGTTGATAATATTTGTATTTTTGGAGCCCCCAAAGCTTAAGCTAGCTAATGAGGGGACTAATTTGTAATATGGTTGAGAGTCTAGGGACTTGCCATGAGAGTGTAACACTCCTACCTGTATTCGTTGTCAGAATAAGGTACGAGGCATTACCAGAATTTACAATTTTTTTTTTAAAAACCGAGACCATTCAAATTCAACATATTTTCAAAATAATTCATGCATATTTATAAGATAACTTTAACACATAAGCCATACCAATGGCTGACCTTACATTCATTTCATATTAACATTTATTTTATTAGCTTATACATGCCATTCATTTCCAAACTAAAGTTGCTTTAAATACCGAAATATTGGGGTTGATAGTGTGATGAGTCTCCCACCGATCCGACCTCCGAGCTCTTAACACTACAAAACAGGGAAAAAGGAAATAGGGTAAGCACTTTGTGCTTAGTAAGCCCATGTAACAAGAATTATACTTACCTAATATTTACAATACAAGCGATAAACATTCATATACCCATTCAATGCATTATTACCCTAACATTTACAAACTCAACATTCAAGTCAGTCCAATAATTTTCATATATCAATAATATATACTATCATTGATGAGCTCATCAATACCATGATTTCCATATTTTTTTTTATATTTATCCCATTGAATTACTCGGAATTTCGATGGATTTTCAGAGGTACACTTTAGTGTACAAATTCGGGTCCGTCAATTCATATTCATGTGCGCACATTTTCATTTCAGAGAGCACACTCCCGCGAACCTCATCTTTACAGCGGGATTACCAGTCCAGGCTAAATCCCCTGTAATATAAACTCATAGAGTATTGTCGGGATTACCAGTCCAGGCTAAATCCCCTGCAACGACAATTACTCTAATGAGTTTGGATCTGAATTACCAGTCCAGGCTAAATTCAGACCCTAATTCGGATTACCCGTCCGGGCTAAATCCATTTTCCACATATTCTTCGGGAGGGCTATATCAGGATAGGATCACCCGTCCGGGCTAGATCCTTTTTACCGTCAATTCCTTTTTCAGATATCCATCGAATTTTCCTTTCATTCAACCGGGATTTCTTTCCCTTTTTATCAAAAATATCAATATTGCATAAATTTTCATACAATGAACATTCAAACTATATTCACATCAATAACATACATTTCAAGCATTTAAGAATATAATTCAAGTTACATGAACTTACCTCGTTATCAGTTCGTTTACAAAATCTACTAATCCGGAACTTTTTCCTTTCCTCGATCTAGCTTCGTATTTGAATTTTCCGGATCTAAATAAATAAATTCAATCATCAATTCAATACATGTCATGTTCACATGTAGCATTTTCTATAATTCTATTATTATTTTTAGTTTATTCAAAGCTGTCTACTTGAGTCACAGTCACTAAATCATTTATTTCTCGAGCTACAGAGCTCCAAATGAGGAACCGTTAATTTTCTCTGAAACTAGATTCACATGTCTTCATACCATAAAATTTCCAGAATTTTTGGCCTAGCCAATTAGTACAGTTTATTCATCAAAGTCACCCATGTTCTGCTGTCTGGCAGTTCTGACCCTTCTTCACTAAAAATTAATTATCTCTTTATACAAGATTCAGATGATGTTCCCGTTTATTTCTATTGAAACTAGACTCATTAAGAATTCTAAACATATAAATTTAATCCCCTAATTATTTTTATCCAATTTTTGATGATTTTCTAAAGTTAAAACAGGGGAACCCGAATTCATTCTGAACCAGTCTTACAAAAATCTAAATATCTCAACATACAGAACTTATTTTCTTTCCTTGTTTCTTTCATATGAAAATAGACTCAATAAGCTTTAATTTCATATCTCACTCAATTTCTAATTCCACTTCTATGATTTTTGGTGAATTTTCAAACTTACTCTACTGCTGCTGTCCCAAAACTGTTTTCTTATAGCTTGTTTTACAATTAAGTCCTTTATCCAATTCTAACTTCAAATTCTTTCAATTAAACCACTAATTCATCATTTTATTCATCATATGCTATATTCAATAACTCTAAAACTTCAAAACTTCAACTTAAATTCATCAAAACTTTGTTCTAAAACTTATAAAGCATCAAAATTAAAAGGAAAGGGCTAAATTAACTTACCAAATTAAACTCCAAGCTTCAAACTTAAATTTTCCCTTTTTTTCTCTCTTTTCTTTCTTTCCTTCACGTTTGCTCTCTGTTCTTCCTTTGTTTTTATCCTCTTATTTCTTTTCTCCTTTCTTTATATATATATAATATAATAATATAATATAATATAAATATAAATATAATATAATAATATACTAAAAAAAATATCAGATTTTCTTCAATAAACCGCCTCAATCTAGACAAAATGGCTTAATTTCCATTTTGGTCCTTTATACTTTCTTTTAATTTATAATTAAACTTTTACTTTCATTTCAATTTAGTCCTTTTCATTTAATTACCTACCCAAACATTAAAATTTTCTAACGAAAGTTTAATACCACATTACTAACATTTTATAAATATTTATAAAATATCTCCTATCATATAAAAACTCATGCAAACATATTGAAATAAATTTCTATTTAAATCGGATTTATGGTTGCGAAACCATTATTCCGATAAATCTTGAATTTAGGCCATTACAGAGAGAGTTTATGCTGGTTGCAAGGTCTTGAAGTACTTTATCAAAGGTTCAATCAAAAACCTATCCCTCGTTATAAGTGACTCGGATTTTTGGTGCCGCGGAGAGCATCGCGTTACGGATTCCGAATAAGGTGTGTAATCTCACACTCTTCCGAATATATGTTTGAAATGGTGAGAAAATCTCACATCTCTCTGAAAGTTTACATGAAATATTCTGTGATTCGGTAGAAATATCGAAGAAAATTGATAACCGGTATCCGTGATCAATCGGACGTGCGTTTGATGGTAGTGATAATCATGTTTTGTAATAAAACAGTTTCGGTTAGAAGCAGTGACGTGTTTTTGAAAAATCACTAAAAATAGGAGAAAAGGAATTAGAAAGTGAATAAGATATCAAATTAAAGCTTACTGTGTCTGTTTTAATATGGAAGAAACGGAGAAGGAAAAGGAATTTTACATTCTGAGATATCTTGATTTTAGTTATACTGGTTCTGATTAACTTCGGGGTTCACTGATCTGTTTTGGAAAAATCATATAAAATTGTACAAAATGAATTATGGGTTATAATTTACATTTATGGATTCCTTAGTGAGTCTATTTTCAAGAGAAACAAGTTGGAACAATATATGAAAACCGTACAGTGAGATATTTGAAATTAAGTCAAGAGAGGTCAGAATCATTGGACAGTGAAACCAGGGAAACTTTAAGGAATAAACTGTACTAAATGGCTAGGCCAAAAATTATGGAAAAATTACAATAAGACGATACATGAGTCTAGTTTCAAGGAAATTTTACGGATCTAGATTTCGAGTTTTCTAACTCGAGTTCTATGCAATTTAGTCAGTATGACGCAAATGGACAGTTTAAATTTGTATGCCCCAAATTACTAGTTAAGTTTTAGTTGCGAAATTACCCCGTTTGGGCTTAAAATGGATTTTTGACTCAATAGTTTCGTAGAGACCCAAATAGAGTTCTGTATCACTCGAGGCGATAGTGAATCTTCGAAAACACCGTTAAATATGAAATTACCGAATTACCCTTGTAGGGTAAATTACCGAATTACCCTTAGAGAGTAAATTATCGAATTACCCTTAGTGGGTACGATTACTGAATTACGAAAATGCCCTAATGGGCCGAATTACAAAATGTCCCTATGGGCCAAACTACGAAAATACCCTTTATGGGCCAAAATGTTATAATTGCTATATGGGCCAAATGTTATATTTGCTACATAGGCCATATTTGGTATAAGTGGTGACCGATTGTGTATTTTGGTTTTTAAGGGTAAATCGACAGGCATAAGGAAGTTCCGGGATCGTGTTAAATTCAAGTAGCTAAGGATTTCGCTAAATAGTAAGGTGTGTGATTAACCCACTGTTTTCCGGGTTTATGTTATATTGTATGTGTGGTGTAAATGCTAATGTGTGCAGTGACAATTATGAATGGATACCCTTAAGGGGTATATCGAAAATCAGGTCAGTGTTAAATATTAAGAATTTGAATATGCCAATGAGAATATGTTTGTATGCCGAATAGCATGTGCATGCATTATTTTATTATGTTATGACATTATCATATGTTGCATGTGCATGGGATGGGATCTGAATGTGAAAGAAGAAAGGGTGTACATTATGTACGTGGTCTAATGTTAGCCTTGTGCTACATTAGCGCTTGATGTTAGCTATGTGCTTCATCAATGGAGGTGTTGGCTAGGTGCCACATCTCGGCGGTTGATAGCTGTGTGCATCACCGTAGATTGATTGATATGTGGGATCACTTATGTGATCGGTGGCCTAGCCACGGCCTTGAGCAGCAAGTCTGCCAAGGTAAGATATGTGGATCACTATGTGATCGGTGGATTAGCCACGGCCTTGGGCAGGGGGCCTGCCAAGGTAGGTGTAAAGGATGGACCCTAGGCTGGGTTGGGGGAATTTTGCATAAATCTGTCTGCTATGTGAATTAATGTGGAAATGGGTCAAGCCCAATATGTGGAAACATGTGGTTGATTACACTATTATAAGAATGTGATGTGGTTGTGGGCCAAGCCCAATAAGTGAAAGCATGTGATTAAATTATCTTAATATCTGTTATATGGGTTATTATATGGTTTGACATGTGGATGGAATTTAGTGGTCTAATTACACACTGAGTCTGTATGACTCACCCAATTTTTATCAAACATCGCAGATGATTTTAGGTGATCGGACCGGGTTGGAGTGAATACGAGGTGGCTCATGCAGATGATAAATTTATTTGTTTTACACATTTTATTTATGAAAGGTTATTTATTGTAATAATGGCCTTTTAAAGTATTTACGGATTATTATTATGTTTTAAGTTGGATTGTCAATTATATTATCATCTGGAAATGTTTATTTTTAGCAACTTAAATTTTAAAAATGTATTAAAGTTTCAACCCGGATATTTTGTAATAACTTAGTTTTATTTGGAATTTTAAAATACCAAGATTTTACAAACAAGCAAAATTTTTTTTTTATGTTTTTACTTTAAGTCAAAATATTTTTCAAACGTTTTCCGCAGTGACATACCAGATCCGGTCAAGGCTCGTGGGCCGGGTTTGGGGTGTTACAGTTTGGTATCAGAGCTCGGTTCAAAACTCGGCTTTGAGGGTTTTGGGCCCAAAAACATTTTTTTTTGATGGGCGTTTCAAAAATATGGATTTTCAAGGAATTTTCAGGTTATTCTGGCATGGCACCTGTATCTCCGGCCCGAAGTCCACCAGGTAAGTACTTCCAACTACTGAAGTGAATTGTAAATGTGAATTCTATAAGCATGAAGGGAACGTAGATTAGTGAACTAGTACCTATTGAACCCTAGGACTAGTCTACTCAAACACAAGTGCATAAGACTTAAGGGCCATTAAACAAACCTGTGATTAAGTCGCCGAGCTAGGGTGTGGCAACCGTTGTGTGCATGTCTAGGAGTGGATTCAGTAAGAGGTTGGTACTTAAGCAGTCCTATCGACTCGCCACCTCTTTACTCGAATCCTACCTGGTGCGTAGTAACCGTTCACCCTAACCAAGAGGACTTAGTCATCGACTAAACTCGATAATTAAAACCCGAAAGGGGCTAGCCATATTTTTATAAAAACCTTAGTTTTTAAATTATCAAATTATCCCTTTGGTTTGTAAACCCTAAATTAGATTTTGAAAGACGTTTATTTTTCGATTTACAAAAAATTACGAAAATACCCCTGGTTGTAAAATTACTAAAATGCCCTTGGTTTCTAAAATTCCAATATTACCCTCGACTTTTAAAATATTCTTACCTTACAAAAATACCAAAAACCTCTATTTTGTGAAATAGCAAGATACCCAGATTTGGAAATTTACTAAAATACCCCTGACATACAAAATTACCAAAATGATCCCGATTTCTGAAATTTCTGCAACATCACCAATTTGGAAAACAAATTCTCAAAAATACCCCAAGTTTTTGCAAATTTCGAAATACCTTTGATTTATAAGGATTTTTGGAATTGACCCTGATTTATTACCAAAATACCCTTATAGGACAAGTGCAATACTTTTATTCCTTAATTGCTTAACCTCTCGAGCTAGAATTTTTATTGGTTCCTCCCCGTAAGTCATATCTGGCTGAATCTCAACCTCTGTTTGCGAAATCACATGCGATGGATCTGAACGATAACGACGTAGCATAGACACATGAAACACATTATGAATCTTCTCTAACTCAGTTGGCAAAGCCAATTGATATGCCAATGGCCCAACTCTCTCGATCACCTCAAACGGTCCAATAAAACGGGGACTTAATTTGCCTTTCTTGCCAAATCTGAGAACTTTCTTCCACGGGGATACTTTCAAGAATACCCTGTCACCAACTTGAAATTCAATGTCTTTTCTTTTCAAATCTGCATAGGATTTCTGTCTATCTGAAGCTGCTTTCAAGCAATCTCTGATGACTTTTACTTTTTCTTCTGTTTCTTTGACTAGATCAACCCCGTAAATCTGATTTTCCTTAAGCTCTGTCCAATACAAAGGTGTGCGGCATTTACGTCCATACAAAGCTTCATAAGGTGCCATCTTCAAACTCGATTGATAACTATTATTATAGGCAAACTCTACTAACGGTAAATATTACTTTGAAATTCCAATACACAACATCTAAGCATATCTTCAAGTACCTGAATAACTCTCTCTGATTGACCATCAGTCTGAGGATGGAAAGCTGTACTAAAACTCAACTTTGTACCTAAAGCTTCCTACAATTTCTTCCAAAATCGTGAGGTAAATCTCGGATCCCTATCTGAGATAATCGATAACGGCACTCCATGTAGTCTCATAATCTCTGTAATATATAACTCGGCCAACTTGTCAAGTGAATAATCCATACGAACTGGGATAAAATGAGCCGACTTTGTTAACTTATCAATCACAACCCATACTGCATCTTTCTTTCTCGGTGTCGAAGGCAATCCTGTCACAAAATCCATAGTAACTCGATCCCATTTCCACTCGGGAACTAATACAGGCTGCAATAAACCTGAAGGTACCTGATGTTCGGCCTTTACCTGCTGACAGATCAAGCATCTAGAAACAAACTCTGATATATCTCTTTTCATTCCTGTCCACCAATACATTTTCTTCAAATCATTATACATCTTTGTACTGCCTGGGTGAATAGACAAAGAACTGCTATGTGCTTCCTGTAAGATTTTCTTAATAAGCTCATCATTCTTTGGTACACATACTCTGTCTCTGAACAACAAACAACCGTCAGAACCGATCTGAAAATCAGACTCTACACCTGACTCGCACTGAACTCTTTTGGCTTGCAACTCACTGTCATCCTTCTGAGCTTCACAAATTTCTTCAAGAAACGTCGATTTAACTCTCAACTCAGCTAAGATAGAACCATCATCTGATAATGCCAAACTAGTGTGCAAAGCTCTCAATGCAAATAACGATTTTCTACTCAAAGCATCAGCAACAACATTTGCCTTACCCGGGTGATAATCGATCACTAGCTCATAATCTTTAATCAACTCTAGCCATCTTCTTTGCCTCAAGTTCAGATCTTTCTGAGTCATCAAGTATTTCAAACTTTTATGATCAGTGAATATTCGGCATTTCTCCCCATATAAGTGATGTCTCCAGATTTTCAATGCAAATACAATAGCAGCTAGCTCTAAATCATGTGTCGGATAGTTTTTCTCATGTAGCTTTAACTGTCTAGAGGCATAAGCAATTACCCTTCCTTCCTGCATAAGTACACAGCCTAGTCCATTCAAGGATGCATCACTGTAAATCACAAACTCTTTACCCGGTTCTGGTTGTACTAAAACAGGAGCTTCAGTCAACAATGCCTTTAACTTGTCGAAACTCTGCTGACACTTCTCAGTCCATTCAAACTTGACATCTTTTTGTAGCAATCTTGTCAATGGAGTAGCTATCATGGAAAATCCCTCTACAAATCGTCTATAATAACCGGCAAGACCAAGAAAAATTCTGACCTCTGATACATTCCTGGGAGGCTTCTAATCAACAATGGCTGAAATCTTATTCGGATCAACTTTAATACCTTCACCTGAGACAACGTGTCCAAGAAAAAAAACTTCCCGTAACCAAAACTCACTTTTGCTAAATTTGGCATAAAGCTGATTATCTCTTAAAATCTGTAAAACTGTTCTCAAATGCTCTGCATGCTCAGTCTCATCATGAGAATAAATCAAAATGTCATCAATGAACACGACTACAAACTTGTCCAAATAAGGTCTAAAAATTCGGTTCATTAAATCCATGAAAATAGCAGGAGCATTAGTTAAGCCAAATGGCATCACAAGAAACTCATAGTGACCATACCTAGTTCGAAAAGCAGTCTTTGGAACATCTGACTCTTTAACTCGCAACTGATAGTATCGAGATCTCAAATCTATCTTAGAGAACAGAGTGGCTCCCTTCAATTGATCAAACAAATCATCTATTCTAGGTAATGGATATTTGTTCTTGATGGTTACCTTGTTAAGCTGTCGATAGTCTATGCACAATCTCATGGAACCGTCCTTCTTTTTCACAAATAACACTGGCGCACCCCATGGTGAATAACTAGGTCTTACAAAGCCTTTATCAGTTAATTCCCGTAGCTGAGCTTTCAATTCTTTTAATTCTATTGAAGCCATTCTATAAGGAGCAATAGAAATAGGTGTGGTACCTGGAATCAATTCAATACCAAACTCAACTTCTCTGATAGGAGGCAAACCTGGTAGTTCTTCCGGAAACACATCAGGGAACTCATTTACCACAGGCACTGATTCAATTTTCAACTCTGGATCTTTAGTATTCAACACAAAAGCAAGATAAGCTTCACATCCTTTCCTTAAACATTTCTGAGCAGACATAACAGAAATCATGGAAATTGAACTATCTGACTCATCTGAATTAACCCGAAGGAACTCACCATTTTCATATTTCAACTCAATGAATCTTTTTCCACAATTCACTATCACATCATGTGCAGTTAACCAATCCATACCAAGAATCACATCAAACTCATCAAATGGCAATAGCATGAGATCAGCCGAAAAACAGTAACCTCCAATCATCAAAGGGCATTTTTTACATACTTTGTTTACTAACACATGCTGACCTAATGGGTTCGATACTTTAATCACAAATTCTGTAAACTCTATGGGCATGTTCATACTAAGCATTAATTTCATGCAAACATAGGAATGGGTTGACCCCGGATCAATCAAAGCAATAACATTAACATCATGAAGAGAAAATGTACCCGTAATTACGTCGGGGGAAGATGCCTCTTCACGAGCACGGGTAACATAAGTCCTTGTGGGTGCTCTAACATCTGATCTTGTTGCTGTATCTCTAAATGTACCTCTACCTGCCCCTACTCCTGAATTTCTCTGAGATCTGCCTCTAACGGGGGCATTACCTGATCTTGCACTCGGTATTACTTCTTTTTTAACCATCTCGGGACACTCCCGAATGAAATGATCCGGTGCACCACATCGAAAACAACCAGTCTTAGTTGCTCGACATTGACCTGGATGACGTCGACCACATTGAGGACACTCGGGCCTATCAGGCTGAATACTGCCAACACTCGCAATCGAAGTGGTTTGAGCTTTTGAATCTATAAATCTTCCACCTCTGTTTCGGCTAGAATACCCTGTTGAAAAATTAGGTCTCGTAGAAAACTCTCTAGGCCTCTTGGATCTAGACTGAAATGACTTGCTCATCTGTCTTTTCTTCGTGTCTTGCATCTCAATTTCAGCTTTACCCTTTCTTTTTAATAACTCTTCTGCCTTACAGGCTCGTTCAACTAAAACAACAAACTTTTTTATCTCTAAAACACCAACTAACAGTCGGATATCATCATTGAGCCCATCCTCAAATCTTTTGCACATGATAGCCTCTGTAGACACACACTCTCGAGCATAATTGCTGAGTCGGATAAATTCACGTTCATAGTCGATCACAGTCATCTTACCCTGTTTTAACTCAAGGAACTCTTTTCTTTTCTGGTCAATAAACCTCTGACTGATGTACTTCTTACGGAACTCCTCCTGAAAGAAATCCCAAGTAACTCTTTCTTTCGGTACTACTGACACAAGTGTCTTCCACCACTGGTAGGTCGAATCTCTAAGAAGTGACACCACACATTTAATACATTCTTCCGGTGTGCAGGATAACTCATCAAAGACTCTGATAGTGTTCTCGAGCCAAAATTCAGCTTTCTCTGCATCATCATCTTTGGTAGCCCGAAACTCTTCAGCCCCTTGTTTTCTGATCTTGTCAACGGGTGGTTTCTCTCTTCTAACTGTATTTATAACTGGGGGAGCTATGTGGGTGGTCTGTGGCTCATGAGGGGGTGGAGGTCTAACGGCCGGGTTCGTACGAACGAACTCAGCAAACCATTCATTCAAAGCTTGGAAGAAGGCTTCTCGAGCCCCTCCTCCCTGACTAACTGTAACGGGCCTTTCACGACTATCTGGTGGCACCGTCCCTTCAGTGGGAGCAGGCGCATTACTCTCTACATCATTTGCACCATCTCGTTCGGGATCCATAACTATAAAAGAAAATTTTAAATCGTCAAGAGTCGTCACACTATCAAAATATAAGTATGGCGTGTATAGATAGAATCTTACTCATACTAAATATTCCGAGAACCGACTAAACTCTTGCTCTGATACCAATAAATGTAACACCCCTTACCCGAGACCGTTGCCGGAGTCGGGCACGAGGCATTACTAGACTTAACTTACTAGTTCTGGGCATAAAAATTGAAACTGTCCATCTGCGTCATGTTCACTAAATTAATTATAACTCGAGTTACGAAACTCGAAATCTAGATCCGTAAATTTTCCCTAAAACTAGACTCATATATCTTCTTACTATAATTTTTCCAGAATTTTTGGTGTGGCCAATTTGTACAGTTTATTAGTTAAAGTCTCCCCTATTACACAGTTTGACAGTTCTGACCTCTCTTCACTAAAAATCAATTATCTCATAATATACAACTTGTTTTCCTACACCGTTTTCTTTATATGAAAATAGACTTAATAAGATTTAATTCTATATCTCATGCACAACCTAATTCAATTTCTACTATTTTTGGTGAATTTTCAAAATCACGTCACTGCTGCTGTCCAACTATTCCCCTGCATATAATTACATAATTTCTTTAAAATAATTATCAACTAGACATTTCATAACATCCACAACCATGTTCTTAATTAACCATTTTAATGGCTAATCATTACCAAGCATTTACAAGTCCATAATAAGCCATATCATAAGGTCATACACATAAAATGGCTAAGTCCCTATACATGCCATAACTTAAAACGTTCGAGTCACAAAATACCAATATAATCCTTTGATAGTGTGTACGATCTCCGACGTCCTTTCGATCCCCGAGTTGGCTTACAATACTATAAAAAAAATAAAGAATGGGAGTAAGCATAAAGCTTAGTAAGTTTACATGTAAATAGATGACAACATTCTTAATGAATTAACTTATTCTTTTCTTATCAAGATCACTTAAGCTTTTAACTCAATATACTCAAACTTGTATTCTTACCTTGCCTTTTTAATATGAATTTATCTTACCTTACCTTTTTAACATGAATTTATCTTACCTTACCTTTTTAACATGAAATTATCTTACCTTAACTTTTTAGCTTGAACTTGTCTTAACTTACCTTTTTAGCTTGAACTTGTCTTACCTTTACTTTGGTATACTCTTTGAATTTTCCCGTTGAACCACTTGGAATACTAAGGATACGCGGGTACCTTTCCTTATGAAACTTAACCATTGCCATGTCTTGGCATGGTCTTACGTGGTATCCTTGCCTTGTGAACTCACCAATGCCATGCCTTGGCATGGTCTTACATGGGACCTTTGCCTTATAAATTCACCAATGCCATGCCTTGGCATGGTCTTTCATGGGACCTTTGCCTTATAGTAACTTATCAATGCCATGTCTTGACATGGTCTTACATGATTTCCTTAAACCCTAATGTCATGACATTTGTATCCTACACATTCCTAAGGTTCAACCGGAACTTTCTGAGATAACTTTTTCCGTCAATTCATACTTGAGTCATTAAATAATAAATTTACAGAATAATATGTAAATGCTGGAATTTCATAATATTAAATGTAAAATAACAGAATATTGCATTTATTTACCGCAAACTTACCTCGAAATAAAATCGATAAACTATATCGATTTAATCCTCTATCTTTTTCTTTCCCCGATCTAACTCTGGATTTCGTTCTTCTTGATCTATAATAGCAAATTTAGCTTATTTAATACTCATATTTATCAAAACAGTCCTTAACTCTCATTTTTGGCAAAATTACAATTTTGCCCCTAAACTTTTACATATTTATGATTTTGCCCTTAGGCTCGAAAATTAAACTTCAGCCCTTATTCTTATGTTTTATAACATGCTAAACATTTTTCCCTTCTATAGCAACTTCAAATTCTTACTATAACACATACTTATGAACAATAACAACTTTTACTAATTAGTTCTTTTTACTCGTTTTCACCGAAAATCACTTAGTAAAAATTATTTCTCTACTCATAAACATGCATTATCTACCATCAATCATCAAAAATCACAAGTTTTTAACAATGACATAATTCAAAATATTCACCAAAATAAAAAATTCAACATGAGTTTTGTAGCACTCGAAGCAACGATCTCAAAAACGTAAAAATTATTAAAAACCGAACAAAAACAGGCTTACCAATAAGCTAAGAAGCTTGGCCAAATTTTGAAGCTTCCATGGCTGTTCATCTTTCTCATTTTCGTTGAAGAAGATGAACACCCACCCACTATCTCTTCATTTCTTTTATTATAACATTAATATATAATATAAAATTTCTACTAATATTTTTAATATAATAAAAACACATAAATGCATTTCATCATTCATTGCCGTCCACTACTTTTTATTATTGGAAAAATTGCAACATAAAACCTCCATATTAAAAGAACATCCACTATTTGGCCCTTCTAAAAATAACCACTAAATTTTCATTTTACGCGATTAAGCCATTTTATTAAATTAAGCACCCAAACAATAAAATTAAATCACGAAAATTTCACACATAATAATTCACTCATTATAAGCACTGAAAATAATATTAAAATATTTTACTGACTCGGATTTGTGGTTTCGCAACCACTATTTCGTTTAGGCCCTATTCCGAGATGTTACAAAGTTTCAACCCGGATATTTTGTAATAACTTAGTTTTATTTGAAATTTTAAAATACTAAGATTTTACAAACAAGCAAATTTTTTTTTATGTTTTTACTTTAAGTCAAAATATTTTTCAAACGTTTTCCGCAGTGACATACCAGATCCGGTCAAGGCTCGTGGGCCGGGTTTGGGGTGTTACGTTTGGTATCAGAGCTCGGTTCAAAACTCGGCTTTGAGGGTTTTGGGCCCAAAAACATTTTTTTTTTGATGGGCTTTTCAAAAATATGGATTTTCAAGGAATTTTCAGGTTATTCTGGCATGGCACCTGTATCTCCGGCCCGAAGTCCACCAGGTAAGTACTTCCAACTACTGAAGTGAATTGTAAATGTGAATTCTATAAGCATGAAGGGAACGTAGATTAGTGAACTAGTACCTATTGAACCCTAGGACTAGTCTACTCAAACACAAGTGCATAAGACTTAAGGGCCATTAAACAAACCTGTGATTAAGTCGCCGAGGTAGGGTGTGGCAACCGTTGTGCGCATGTCTAGGAGTGGATTCAGTAAGAGGTTGGTACTTAAGCAGTCCTATCGACTCACCACCTCTTTACTCGAATCCTACCTGGTGCGTAGTAACCGTTCACCCTAACCAAGAGGACTTAGTCATCGACTAAACTCGATAATTAAAACCCGAAAGGGGCTAGCCATATTTTTATAAAAACCTTAGTTTTTAAATTATCAAATTATCCCTTTGGTTTGTAAACCCTAAATTAGATTTTGAAAGACGTTTATTTTCCGATTTACAAAAAATTACGAAAATACCCCTGGTTGTAAAATTACTAAAATGCCCTTGGTTTCTAAAATTCCAATATTACCCTCGACTTTTAAAATATTCTTACCTTACAAAAATACCAAAAACCTCTATTTTGTGAAATAGCAAGATACCCAGATTTGGAAATTTACTAAAATACCCCTGACATACAAAATTACCAAAATGATCCCGATTTCTGAAATTTCTGCAACATCACCAATTTGGAAAACAAATTCTCAAAAATACCCCAAGTTTTTGCAAATTTCGAAATACCTTTGATTTATAAGGATTTTTGGAATTGACCCTGATTTATTACCAAAATACCCTTATAGGACAAATGACGAAATTACCCCTAGGTTGAGAAAGGAGAAGACAGCCATGGTAGCATGGTGAATGTTGTGAATGAATGTGGCTTCATTGAGAAATGAATGTGTCTTTATTTATGAATGAGAATGTGATTCTCTGAATTAGAGTAGTGAACTTGAACTGAAATTTTGTTTGATCGAAAGAACTACTTCTAAATACTTTATGTCATAAAACTGTTCAGGGATAATAAGTGGAACAAAATTCTGATGCATAAAACTTTTTAATCAGAATAATAGCGACGTTAGAAATGAGTTCTAGAGGACGTGGTCGTCGTGGACGTGGTCGAGGTAGAATGGCCGTATCGGAACCCGTTGGATCGGGTCAAGGGTCCGAGAATGAGGTACCACCTCCACCACCAGCTTTTGGTAATGAGCAGCAAGATCAGACGGGGGATGATGCTGTATCGCAGGCTGTGCTGCGAGTTCTTGAGATGGTGGCTGGAGCAGATGGAAATATGAGAGCTAGGAAGTCCATACCCGAGCGACTCCGAGCCAATGGAGCTGAGGTGTTTCGAGGTGTATCAGGTGTGGCACCCAGTACGGCTGAGTATTGGTTGGAGGCGACCGAGCGAATTATGGATGAGCTAGATTTAACCAGTGAAGAGAAAGTGAAAGGAATGGTGGCGCTACTTCGCGACGAGGCGTATCAATGGTGGCTCACAATACGGGATGGTGCCTCAGCTGAAGAACTCACTTGTGTAACACCCCCTACCCGTATTCGTTGTCAGAATAAGGTACGAGGCATTACCAGAATTTACGAATTTTTTTTTTAAAAACCGAGACCATTCCAATTCAACATATTTTCAAAATAACTCTATGCATATTTATAAGATAACTTTAACACATAAGCCATACCAATGGCTGACCTTACATTTATTTCATATTAACATTTATTTTATTAGCTTATACATGCCATTCATTTCCAAACTAAAGTTTCTTTAAATACCGAAATATTAGGGTTGATAGTGTGATGAGTCTCCCACCGATCCGACCTCCGAGCTCTTAACACTACAAAACAGGGAAAAAGGAAATAGGGTAAGCATTTTGTGCTTAGTAAGCCCATGTAACAAGTATTATACTTACCTAGTATTTTCAATACAAGCGATAAACATTCATATACTCATTCAATGCATTATTACCCTAACATTTACAAACTCAACATTCAAGTTAGTTCAATAATTTCCATGTATCAATAATATATATATACTATGATTGATGAGTTCATCAATATCATGATTTCTATTTCTTTGTTATTTTCCATATTTATCCCGTTGAATTACTCGAAATTTCGATGGATTTTCAGAGGTACACTTTTGTGTACAAATCCGGGTCCGTCAATTCATATTCATGTGCGCACATTTTCATTTCAGAGAGCACACTCCCGCGAACCTCATCTTTACAGCGGGATTACAAGTCCAGGCTAAATCCCCTGTAATATAAACTCATAGAGTATTGTCGGGATTACCAGTCCAGGCTAAATCCCCTGCAACGACAATTACTCTAATGAGCTTGGATCTGAATTACCAGTCCAGGCTAAATTCAGACCCTAATTCGGATTACCCGTCCGGGCTAAATCCATTTTCCACATATTCTTCGGGAGGGCTATATCAGGATAGGATCACCCGTCCGGGCTAGATCCTTTTTACCGTCAATTCCTTTTCAGAGATCCATCGAATTTTCCTTTCATTCAACCGGGATTTCTTTCCCTTTTTATCAAAAATATCAATATTGCATAAATTTTCATACAATGAACATTCAAACTATATTCACATCAATAACATACATTTCAAGCATTTAAGAATATAATTCAAGTTACATGAACTTACCTCGTTATCAGTTTGTTTACAAAATCTACTAATCCAGAACTTTTTCCTTTCCTCGATCTAGCTTCGTATTTGAGTTTTCCGGATCTAAATAAATAAATTCAATCATCAATTCAATACATTTCATGTTCACATGTAGCATTTTCTATAATTCTATTATTATTTTTAATTTATTCAAAGCTGTCTACTTGAGTCACAGTCACTAAATTATTTATTTCTCAAGCTACAGAGCTCCAAATGAGGAACCGTTAATTTTATATGAAACTAGATTCACATGTCTTCATACCATAAAATTTTCAGAATTTTTGGCCTAGCCAATTAGTACAGTTTATTCATCAAAGTCACCCTTGTTCTGCTGTCTGGCAGTTCTGACCCTTCTTCACTAAAAATTAATTATCTCTTTATACAAGATTCAGATGATGTTCTCGTTTATTTCTATTGAAACTAGACTCATTAATAATTCTAAACATATAAATTTAATCCCATAATTATTTTTATCCAATTTTTGATGATTTTCTAAAGTTAAAACAGGGGAACCCGAATTCATTCTGAACCAGTCTTACAAAAATCTAAATATCTCAACATACAGAACTTCTTTTCTTTCCTTGTTTCTTTCATATGAAAATAGACTCAATAAGCTTTAATTTCATATCTCACTCAACTTCTAATTCCACTTCTATGATTTTTGGTGAATTTTCAAACTTACTCTACTGCTGCTGTCCCAAAACTGTTTTCTTATAGCTTGTTTTACAATTAAGTCCTTTATCCAATTCTAACTTCAAATTCTTTCAATTAAACCACTAATTCATCATTTTATTCATCATATGCTATATTCAAAAACTCTAAAACTTCAAAACTTCAACTTAAATTCATCAAAACTTTGTTCTAAAACTTATAAAGCATCAAAATTAAAAGAAAAGGGCTAAATTAACTTATCAAATTAAACTCCAAGCTTCAAACTTAAATTTTCCCTTTTTTTCTGTCTTTTCTCTTTTTCTTTCTTTCCTTCACGTTTGCTCTCTGTTCTTCCTTTGTTTTTATCCTTTTGTTTCTTTTCCCTTTCTTTATATATATATATAATATAATAATATAAATATAATAATATAATATAAATATAATATAATAATATACTAAAAAAAATCTCAGATTTTCTTCAATAAACCGCCTCAATCTAGACAAAATGGCTTAATTGCCATTTTGGTCCTTTATACTTTCTTTTAATTTATAATTGAACTTTTATTTTCATTTCAATTTAGTCCTTTTCATTTAATTACCTACCCAAACATTAAAATTTTCTAACGAAAGTTTAATACCACATTACTAACATTTTATAAATATTTATAAAATATCTCCTATCATATAAAAACTCATGCAAACATATTGAAATAAATTTCTATTTAAATCGGATTTATGGTTGCGAAACCATTATTCCGATAAATCTTGAATTTAGGCCATTACAACTTGGGATTATGTTAAGGCAGCATACCAGAAGAAGTATGTGGGGACTCATAAATCTGACTTTCTGAAACGCAGTGCTCGACTGAGGACTCGATTGAAACGAGAAGCGAACTTTTGGGCCAAATCGGGAATAAAAAAAACCTGATCATAAAACCATGAAAAAGCAGAGGGGCTAAATGCGCAATTAGCCCCTCCAAAAAAACACGGATCCTTGCTTCCTGTGGGTCGGGTCACGAGTCAGAGGCCCAAAACGACGTCGTTTTGGCCTCTGACCCCCATTTCCAAAACGGCGTTGTTTTGATAGCTCTATAAGAGCTGAAATTTTTTTTAAAAAAATCATTTGAGTCTGTTTTGTAAAAAAAAAAAAGAGAGGGAGGGTCCTTTTTTCCCCTGCAGCCCTCCTGGCCAGGCCAAGCCTCCGGTGAAATTCCGTCGCCGGCCACCGCGCGCGGTGGCCGGAACCCCCAAAAAAGTAAAAAACGACCTTTTTTATTTTTAAATCCTTTAATATATATATATATATATATATACTTTAGAAAAACAGAATATAAAAAAGAAAAAAAATGGAAAACGACAGTTATTCGAAAATGAAACGAAATAGAAAAAAACTCAACTGATTCAGTGTTTGCTTTGTATTAATTTGTGTATACTCTCCTCTATATTCGAAAATTCGTGTCCCCTGTTACAATTGAATACTCGGCTTTTATAGCCTAAAAAAAAAATCCCCCCAAAAATAGAATCATCAAATCCTGAATATCCCATTTGCTGTGCTGGATTTTCCTTTTTTGCAGGTACAACACGGAGACGTGGGGGCGCACGTTGCGGGCGCGGAGGATTAGGAGACAACGTGGCCGAGCACGAGCGTGGGGGTCGTTTTGGAGGCTGCGGCGCGCCAAGGCTGCTAGGGTTTACTGGGAAAAATTTTGTGGGTTGTGCTTGCCATTGGGCTTTGGGTTTGGGCCATGGTCAGTTGGGTTTTGTTTATTTTTTGTTTGCTGGTTAATTTTTGGTATTGGGCCCGGGCAACCAAAAATTGGGCTCTACAATTTATATTTTGATTTTTTATGATTATATGTATTTAAAAGATGATTTGTTTGATTAAAATTTTCAAAAATTTTAATAAAAACGAAAACATATGATAAAATTCTAATCTTACTCATGAAGTAAAAGATTGATGATATATGTTGTAAATTGTCAAGTAAGAATGGAATAGAAGATGGTAAACTATTTTAGTACATATCACACAAAAAATATTAGTTGAATAATTGAGTCAAATAAAATGTGTTATCTCTGTTCTAATGTGTCTTTCCATCAAATAGGAAAACCGATTAGGAATTTGAGAAATAAAATAAAACCCAGTAAGAATAAGGGTTTGAAGTAAAGATATTGCTATATTTCTCTGCAAGATCCTGGTTCTAAACTAAATCTTAATTATAAATCGTTTGCTAATTAAGAACCTTTTTTGATTCGGCTTTCTCAACCTATATCATTTTCTTTATTATTATTGCTATCTATTAAAATGGGAGTTGGACCTGATATGAAATGAGAATATCCAAATGTTCAAAAGGCCCAAACTCCAGATATATTCCAAAGAGCCGAAATGCCACGATTGTTCAAATTCAGTATTTCAATTTGATGGTATATATATTTTCTAAAATTCTCCTCTTCAAATGAGTCCAGAAAGGAAACGAAGACAAAAAGGTCTGAACATTTACACACATTCACACAGTAAATTGATGGGGCGCAATTAATTAGTTTATTAATTTAAGTCCTTCTTCTTCTTGTTGTTAACTACTTAGGTGACTAGAGATTATATATACATTTATTAAATTATGTAACACCAACTTTTAATCAAAAGATTGCTTAAAATCTTAATTAGTCCATAACTATGAATTGAAAAGGTTGTCATAGTTAAACTTTGTGTGTTGGCTTAATAGTCAAGATATTTACTGTCATAGATATAATCTGAATTTGATCCGCACTAATCATGTTGTTGTTAAGGTTTTAACTTCCTCTTGTAATTTAAAAAAAAAAGTGATAGTTTCATAACTAAAGAGTAAAATTTTATTTCTTCATGATATCGGTTAGAACATAAACAATTTAATCGAGCCGTTCGGATTGGGTCTCGTCGAATTGGGTACACATTTGGCAAATAGGGTTATACACAGGAGGAAGCTTCAGTGCTTGGAATACAGACCTAAGTCCAAGTTTTGTCGTTATATAACTTTACCCCACAAATATTTTTCTACGTGTCCCTTATTTTATTGGCACGATTTTCCTTGTAGTTAATATCTCTGATAACTTCCATTTCCATGTGCTTTAGCGCTCCTTCCGCAGTCCCCCAAAAATTCATGTCCTTCAATGGCTATAATAGAAGACAATCGATCACTGCTTTGTTTTCGTCCTTCCCAAACGCTAGTGTTTTTTCCCATCAATTTTCCCCTATTTCACCCACTAATCAACCTCCTCAGAAATTCCAAAATTGTTCAAGCCATATCTCATTTCTGTTCCCTGGGTAAGTGTCCTTTTAGTGAGCCAAATGACCTTTTCTTATAGTTAAAAAAAAATTTATGCTCCCTTTGCCTAACTAGAGCGAAGTTTAGTTGAGACATGGAAGAGCAAGGTGTGAATCGAACTATCAGCTTGAAGAAGAATGGGTCGAGGAAAATCATCTTTGGGAAGTTGGAGATGGGGAGGGTATTAGGGCAAGGCAACTTTGCCAAGGTCTATTACGGGAAAAACATTTCCACCCAAGAAAGTGTAGCCATCAAAGTTATCAACAAAGACCAAGTCAAGAAAGAAGGTTTGATGGAGCAAATAAAGCGAGAAATCGCAATCATGAGGCTGGTTCGTCACCCCAATGTTGTGGAGCTCAAAGAAGTTATGGCTACCAAAAAAAGAATCTTTTTCGTAATGGAATACGTCAAAGGTGGTGAATTGTTCGCTAAGGTAGTTAAGGGAAGGTTAAAGGAAGATTCAGCCAGGAAATACTTTCACCAACTAGTCAGCTCAGTCGACTTTTGTCACAGTCGAGGCGTCTACCATCGTGATCTGAAGCCTGAGAATCTGCTACTGGACGAGAATGACAACTTGAAAGTATCTGATTTTGGACTCTCCGCTTTGCCTGAACAGCTAAGAAACGATGGGTTGCTTCACACACAATGTGGGACTCCGTCTTATGTTGCCCCTGAGGTTTTGAGGAAGAACGGGTATGACGGAGCCAAAGCTGACATTTGGTCTTGTGGGGTTGTTTTGTTTGTTCTCCTGACAGGGTTTTTGCCTTTCCAAGCCGAAAATGTTATGCACGTGTATAGGAAAATTTTCAAGGCAGAATATGAGTTTCCCCCCTGGATTTCAAACGACGCACGGAGATTAATTTCTAAGCTTCTCGTTGCTGATCCTGATAAGAGGATTACTGTTCCGGGGATCATCGGCAATCCCTGGTTCCGGAAGGGATTTTCGAAGACTGTGTCATCATTGGTTGAACATGAAAACGGCGACAAGAATGGGATTGACAGCAATAGGGAGCTGGAAATGGTAACCACGAAGTCATCCCCGCCACCATTTTACAACGCGTTTGAATTGATTTCATCGATGTCATCAGGGTTTGACTTGTCGAATCTGTTCGAAAATGAGAGAAAGCCAGCTTCTTTATTCACTTCCAAGTGTTCGGCTTCGGCAACCCTGGCGAGGCTTGTATCCACGGCGAAGAAGTTGAAGTTTAGTGTGTTAGCTACGAAAGAATTCAAGGTTAGAATGCAAGGCAAAGTGAAAGGAAGGAAAGGGAAATTAGCGGTAACAGCGGAGGTTTTCGAGCTGGCGCCGGAGGTAGCAGTGGTGGAGTTGTCAAAGTCCGCGGGTGACACTCTTGAGTACAACAAGTTTTACGAGGAAGAATTAAGGCCAGCCCTTGCAGACATAGTTTGGAGTTGGCAAGGCGAAAATAACTGTCAGTAACATGGCTTCTGTCGCTAGGAAGAGGCTCAAGCTAGATGGGAATCTTTTCTTTGTCGCAAATAATTGTGCCTCGGTAAACCAGTTTTTGTTTGTGAAATTATATATGCCTTAGTATTAGCTAGTCTACTTAGTTTAGTTTGATTCGACGTATAATATGAGCAAATGTTACCATGTTTTGAGGCATGGGCTAATGAAATATGTACATGAATATATATGTGTGTGTAAATGAGCTGTTACAGTAATAAATGATAATAAGAAAATATGGTTTTTTCTTTTACAAAGAAATTTGTAGCGTGGAATAAGAGAACTTTTTTAACTTAAAATTTATAGGATATATCATAATGAACAAAAATGATTAGAACCTAGCGGGGTTAACTTACAGATTCAAAGAGCTAGGAATGGTAGTTTGATTATTTTAGTATCAAAGAATGAGGAATGGTAGTTCCAATATTAGTTTTTGCTGTTAGTTGCATGTCTCTCTTTTAATTTACGTGGCGGTCATTTGATGAACCATTGGATGAGTGATGATTCCGAAATAGGGCCAAAAAAGATATGATCTTAATCTTGAATTAATAACCAGCCATACTTTGTTACGGTTTCTAGCCAGGTGGCCGGGTGGTGATGGATGATAGTTTGGTTGAAGCAAAAAGAAAGGACAATTTGGTATTGGTTATATCAGGAAACAGCGCGACAAATCATGCACCTTTCCATCACAAAATAATATCAGGCTCACGGACATCAGCCCCTTTTTTGATCCATTATATCAATAGCTTAGAAGTTAGAATTATGGTCCTTCACTTTTTCTCAACTTTATTACTGATGTTTACATAAAAACTAATTTATGGTGATTATTAGATTGTTATATTCGATAATATCCATTTCGAGCTTAACAGTATGGCTCCTAGACAGCATAGGCCAGAATGAAAAGAAGAAATAGATGAATAACGGAACTGATCCAGTGGTTTCTCGGGCCAAGAGGGCCTGAGCATCCCTTAGGTTGAAGCCAACAAAGTAGTTTTAATCTTAGATTTAAACACTGCTAATATAGTATGAAAACAGTGCACGGTGCTATATTTTAACTATAGAGAAGTTTCTTCCTATTGCTTTATGCCGTTCTTTTTTTTTTTTTTTTTTTTTGTTTTTACATGTACAAGCTTTTAACAATGTTTTATCCTACAAAAGCATGTTGGTTTCCCATTATGATTTATTTCCATTTTTTCTAACATCTCTTTAATTTCCTTTTGATGGAATGTTTTATAAGCAAATAATTTATTCGTATTTGATTTTTTTTAATGTGGTGATTATATATTTTTTAGTCTAATGTAATATTTATATTTGACAAATGTTATAGTAATGTTATATTATGAAATTATAATAGTGTTAAACTTTTTTTATAAAAAAAAATCTTATATTGATTAAGTTGTAATTACAACAACGAGTGTAATAGATAACAAATTGGCAACACAACTCTAGAGAAAAAAACAAAAATAAATCAATGCAAAGCATAAAATCATTTGGTTAGTACTCGGGTCAGAAAGACGGGAAACAAAACAAGGGAGCTCCCAAGCACTCTCTTCAATTGCAAATTGATACTCAAAGCAATAGGCGACATCAACTTAAGATGGTCTCATTAAGTGCACCATCCTTAGCCAGCTTGTCTGTAAATTCGTTGGTTTCCTTATTTGTGTGAACAATGTCCCATATATAATTAGGATTTTTAAGGATAAGAATGTAGTCCACAATGCTTTTGAGATGATAAGGTATTAAAACGATCGAGTATTTTTTTATCTAATTGACAAAATTCAAACTATCTGATTCAATGATAAACTTATGCGAGATGAACCATCTTATTCAGTGAAGGAAATAACCACGACTCTAATTGTAAACATGTCTGCTGTGATGAAATCATTTTCACCGATTGCTCTTGAGAAAGACATCAAAACTTCGTCATGTTCGTTATGAAAAACACCTCCAATACCTGCGAGGCCGTCCTTCCCTTATGCAGCACATCAACGTTGAATTAAGGAAACCAGACTGCGGAGACTGCCATCTTTTGGATGATCTAGCAATAAGATGAGGGAAGCGTAAAATGTCATCGAATGAGGCCTTAGAGTCAGGCCACTTAGCTTTGAACCACCAAGCAACCCTAGCAAATATAACATCAATGACTTGAAACCTATCCCATATTTTGTTATTGAAGATCATCTCATTTCTGTGAGACCAAATGGACTAAACAACAACAAAGAATAGCATAGACCAGATCTTGTTGCAAGAGTTGGGGTCAATAGCAGGAATCTATGCCATAAAAAACATATCAGGGTTGTTTGGGGCCACCTACAGGATCTCTCATAACGAAGCACAATGCTATCAAATAGCCCAAGACTCACAACAACTAGAAAACAAGTGATTAATAGTCTCTTCCTCTGAACCACACAATGGGCAGCAGCAAGCGTTAGATGGGATAATATTCCTCTTAGCAAGCTCTACTTTAGCGGGTATTCTACCTTTTTACAATCTCCAAACAAAGATCTCGATTTTTGGTGGAGCATACCCTGCCCAAACATATTTACTGTATTCAACCTTTGGGTAAGCTCTATCCAAGATCATGTTACAAAAAGACTTAGGCGAATAGCTGCCACAGCTGGACGGTTTCCATCTGACACTGTCCTTAGTAGACCGATTCAAAGATGCACTGTCAAAAACCTGCAAGAACTCCTCCCATTGTTGCTTTTCCCAATCAAAGGTTGGTCTTGAGAGTTTGATGTTCCAAGTCCACTCACCATTAGACCTATACCCGAATTCAATGACCTTTCCTTCTTTTTGATTGCTAAAGCAAAAATCCTAGGAAACGGGGCTGTAAAGACAGATTACCAATCCATCTATCTGACCAAAAATTAATACTTCCACCATCGCCAACACAAAGTACAATATTATTGGAAAAATCATTGTGGCTCGAATCTCAGGGGATAAGTGTTCTTGTGATAATTTCTCCATACCCATGATCAATTACCCCAAGCAGAAACAGAAGGTAGGATATTGTTCGAAATAGGATCATATTGGACTTGCAGCACCTTTCTCCATAGCCTTTCGCCCTCGTTTTCATATCTCCAAAGCCATTTAGTTAAGAGTGACTTGTTTTTAACTCTTAAGACAATACCTAAACCACCGGACTGAATAGGAGCACAAACGTCAGCCCAGCTAACCATATGCATCCTCTTTTTAGTAGAGTTGCCGCTCCAAAAAAGTTGCTCATAATACTATTGAGTTGATTATAAATGGAGACAGGAAATTCAAACAGGAACATGTAGTATAGCGGAAGATTCATCAAAATAGACTTAATAACCAGACATGAGACATTGCTTGAAAGCATCTAAGGACCCTTTTGATATTAGTTAACTGCTTCTTACCCACTTCACAAAACACAATGGTGTTAATTTGACCAACGTTGATGGCATGTTTGAATTTTAATGATTTTTTAATACAACAAATTTAGTTTTAAAATTAATTCTATGCCTATTTTGTTAAATAGAATATCATCGTGTTTTTTTTTAAGTTTTGGTGTTGATTTAATAAAAATTAATTAACTTTTAATCAAATCAACCTTAAAAAATAAATTATATATTAAAAAGTTAACAACATTAGCTTCGTGTACTAAAATGTATAACTTTTACCGAATTTAGATAACATATCAAACAAAAAAAAACACAAATATTAGATTAAAAAAGAGTTAATTGCATTAGATATCCCTATAACCCTCATTCTAAATTTATCTTCAAACTTCAAAACATCCTAATTATATCCCCAAACTATTGTTATATCAATTAAGTCCTTTCATTATTAGAGTCGTAAAACGACACTTCAAATTTTATGTAGTTAAATTTAAAATAAAAAATGTAAAGAAATATAGAATTTGTTACATAACTTTCAAAAGTAAACCAAGAAAAAGGAGTAAAAGTTAAAAATTTTGTAAAAATTTTGAAAACCTCGAACCTATTATTTTCAAAACATTCATTTTTCTTTTAAATTTTTTATTTTAAATTATAGGATAAACTATAAAAATGGTCACCTTTGTTTGCCTCAAATTACATTTTAGTCACTTATACTTGAAATGTTGCATTTTGGTCACTTACGTTTGTAACACCTCTCACCCGTATCCAACACCAGAATAGGGTTTGAGGCATTATCGGACTTAAAATTCACAATCATACAAAACCGGGTTACCAAATTTTGTCCAAAATTTAGAACTTTTCAGACACATGCATTTGACATTGTCATCTATTTAATCACTTATACTATGGACAAATAGGCTTACGAGCCAAAATCATTATAAGCCACATCTCATGGCTGTAATTAACAAATCAATATAAGCTAATACATTTGGCTAATTACAACAACATCTGTCATAGAAAAACTAAATCCTTATACATGCCAATACTCCTAGGATAATGGCTCGATAGTGTGATGCTGCCTCCGACGATCTCCAACCCTGAGCTGACCTAACAAAACTAAAAGAATGGAAAGGAGGGAGTAAGCTTTACGCTTAGTAAGCTCGCATGAAAATAATAAGCAATACGATAACATGCTATTTTCATATTCTTTCCATTCATTCAAATTCCAGCTAAGTTGTTTCCTTGAGTCATAGTTATTAAATAATTTATATCTGGAGCTACAGAACTCCAACTTAAGATCCGTTAATTTTCCCTGAAACTTAACTCATTTATCTTCTCACCATAAAATTTTCAGAATTTTTGGCTTAGCCAATTGGTACAGTTTATTCATTAAAGTTTCCCCTGTTTCACCATTCAACTACTCTGACCTCTCTTCACTATAAATCAATTTTCTCTTTGTACAGAATTTATATGGCCTCCTTGTTTTGTTCATTTGAAACTAGACTCATTCAGGATTTCAGGCATATAAATTATATCTCATAATTATTTATGTACAAATTTTAATAATTTTTCAAATGCAGAGCAGGGGATCACGTAATCATTCTGAACCAGTATCACCGAAATTCAAATATCTCAAAATATACAAATCATTTGTTTTCTATTTTTATTTTATATGAAAATAGACTCAATAAGCTTTAAATAAATATCTCATCCAACTTATAATTCAATTTCTACTATTTTTGGTGATTTTTCAAATTTACGTCACTGCTACTGCCCAAAGCAGTTCTATTGTAAATGTTTGCTCTTTTTCACTTTAGTTGTGTTCTTCACTTGCTTATACCAATCTTTCCAATTTCCGATTACATATTGAACATATTGTTCATACATACATTTGCCACATTTCTCAATTGGTCACATTCACACTTGCACCTATTCATAATATGATCATTTTCAATTACACTTAGTCGATTTTCCGTTGAACTTATCGTAATGATAACAGATACATGGTGGCCTACACATGGTACCACCCTTGTAGCCGAAGCTATCTGGTACATATAGTAGCCTGCACTTAGTACTATACATGTGACCAAAACCATTTCATAACTCTCTTGTACATATAATTGAGCTCAACATTAACAATCACTCAATCTCTTTCATTTGATTCACTCCTTTTTGTATTACTTATTATAAAATTAGGAAACGTCTTACGAATTTGAGTACGTCGTTGCTCAGTGCCACGTTTCACAACTCAGTGTGGTTTTCCTCATTGAAATACCATACCTACGTTTCATAACTCGGTATGGAAACACCATACCTACATTTCTTAACTCAGTATGGTTAATACCATACCTACATTTCACAACTCAGTATGGATGATACCATACCTACATTTCATATCTCAGTATGGATGATACCATACCTACATTTCATAACTCAGTATGGATGATACCATTCCTACATTTCACACTTTGCCATGGATTAACCATGGTCTTATCCGTCAATTCATCACATGTCACGATACGAACGTACTCAATTCTGCGTTTTTCCTAATTTGCATTACCGCATTTATTCTTCCATTTTATCATAATTTTCACAATCCCACAGCAAATTCATATTTAACAACGCATTATATCAGTCAATCATTCACCAATAAACATGTAAACTCAACCATATGAACTTACTTGCCGAAATCTCGTCAGGTACAGCTGTGTAGCAACTCATACAACCCATGTAATATTAATTTAAAATTCAATTCATTTAACATTAATTTTGCCATACAATTTCACATAACACAACCAACATCACATTTTCCATATCATACATCAACTTCTCCTAAACATATTAAATCATACAATTTATGCCATATCAATAGAAAATTACAATTCAAGCACGATGTTGCATTATTATTAACACACGAACTTACCTCGAATGCCGAAACGACCATTTTACCAACTTTCTCGATTTTCGATTTTCCTCCAGTTCTAGGTCCAAATCTCATTTTTCGGGATCTAAAACATCACATTTCACTTATTTTATTAATATACTGCTCAAAACAGTCCCTAACTCAAATTTCAGCAAAATTACAATTTTGCCCCTAAACTTTTGCATAATTACGATTTTGCCCCTAGGCTCGAAAATTAAACTTTATTCCTTTTTCTTATGTTTTATGACATGCTGGACATTTTTCCCTTCTATAGCAACTTCAAATTCTTACTATAACACATACTTATGAACAATAACAACTTTTACCGATTAACTCGTTTTACTCGTTTTCGTCGAAAATCATTTAGCAAACATCGCTCTCCTAACCTCAAACATCCATATTCTACCATTAGATATCAAAATACATGCTTATCTAGCATGGGTATATTTTTTTAAACTTTGATTATACTTCAAATTAATGGTAGAAATAGACAAATTAAGCTTTGAGGATCTCAAAATATGAAAATCATTAAAAACGGGACAAAAACCGTACCTATATAAGCCATAGAAGCTTGGCCGAATGGAGCTCACCCATGGCTGCCATTTTTCTTCTCACATTCGGCTGGAGAAGAAGGAAAAATGATTTTTTTTTTACTATTTTTGTCTTATTACCATTTAACTTAACTTCCAAATTTGCCCTTTTTCTTTTCAACTAACTTCAAAAATACCAAACAAATATCTTCATCAACTTATAAGTGGACTAATTTCTTCATAAGGACCTTCACTTTAAAAACCCATCACAATCACACCCTTTATCATCTGGAACATACACTTCGCACCTATAACAATTTAATCCTACTAACCAAATTAAACACTTTTTCGATAAAATTTCTCAACGAAGTTTCCACACAACAATTTAATCACATTATAGACCTCAAATTGATAATCCAAGCTATTTCATACTTAAAGATTCTTGGACCTCATATTTTGCAACTTATTGCAATTTAATCCAAATAATAAAATTGGGCACTTTATCGATAAAAATTACTTAACAAAATTTGCACACCATCACCCAACATGTCATAGACTCTAAAACATTCATAAATTAAATATTTTTACTTCGAGTTTGTGGTCTTGAAACCACTATTCCGACTAAGCCCTATTTTGGGCTATTACAACGTTATCGTTCTGTTACGAATTGGTCACTTTACCGTTAAGTTCCGTTACCTCCTAACGGTAGTCCTACGTGGCAGTCCAAATGGATTTTAAATGTCAACTTAGATGTCCAGTTGCTAGGATGAAAATAGGTTTTTAATTAAATAAATTTAATTTGGACTGCCATGTAGGACATCCAAGTTGGCATTTAAAACACATTTGGATTGTTATGTAAGACCACCGTTAGGGAGGTAATAGAGCTTAACGGTAGAGTGATCACTTCGTAACAAAACAATAACGTAAGTGACTAAAACGTAACATTTCAAACATAAGTGACTAAAATATAATCTAAGGCAAACAAAAGTGGCTATTTTGTAATTTACCCTAAATTATATTACATATATGATGGGCGTCGAAACCACAAAAAAAATCCTACAAAAATAACTCTAAATAGTAGTAAGAGTGGTAGTAGGGTCGAGGCCACAGGGATTGGATGTTATAATCAACTTCCGCGTTTAACTTGTGATCAGATTTTTTGTTGTGTCGAAAGTCGTGACAAAAGTCGTGCCCATGACTCAAAACGGGCTAGTAAAAAAATAAACAAATAAGTTAGAGGAGTTTTGGAATGTTTAGAAATTAAATAATTGAAACAATATAAATAAATTAGAAATTAAATTGGAAATTAAATTCAGATTTTGTAATCAAAGATAATAAGCCTTAGCCCAAGACTCGATGGATTTCGGATTTTTGAATCGATCCATGAAAATTAATTTTCTCCTCTAAACAATAAGTTAGTTATAGCAATTAAGAACGTCCTAACCACCAATTCTTCCTTTCGTAGCTGGCCCAGGTACAACCTGCAAACCAATTCACACCGATAATTTAATCGAGATACACGTGTTCCCGATTCAAGATCCGGCAGCCTTGCGCTTTGAAGAACCCAACTCGAATTAACGACTTCAACCGCGTGGGTCGTTTAAACCCGATCACTTCTTCCTTGATTTGTTCTCGTAGATCCGAATATAGGACGGCTGACTCGTTTCTCCAACTGTCAGCAAACACGACTCCAACCCAACGTGCACTTTTTGACTTGAAATCGAGTTAACTTTAAGGGATGAGTTGTCAATCCCGATACTTAGGAAAAATATGAATATCGTTTGGAAGGATTTTTAGTATGGATACGTATCTCACGATTCCCTACTGAAAAGAACACCGGCCTAAAGCTAAGATGGAATTTAATGAAGAATGAAATTATTCATGCTTTGTAGATTTTGAAAGGTGATTTGATGATGATGGTGAAGAATGGGAAAGAAAGGTACTTGGAAAGCAATTAGACCAATTTAGAAAGAACAAATAAATGTAAACGGAAGCAACGGAATGCTCACGCCCAAATTGGAAGAAAAAAAATAATTCTATTCAATTTCGAATTGAAATCAAAATGTGAAATTAAATGTGTCTTTCTTAAGTACATTAAAACCCTATTTATACACATGGTATTTACTAATTTTGGCTTTAACCACTTCAACATATAATTAAAATTAAATAAAAAATAAAATAAGATTTTTTTTCTAGCTTTTACAAAGTCAAAAAAATCTGATGAGTCCTTGGCTTTCTCCACATTTTTTATTCGGCCTCATTTCATTTATTGTGTTTCAATTTGGTCATTTTTTGCTCGTTTTTTACTCTTAGCGTCCTAATTGCATCCCTGACAAGATTAAAATATAAAAGCACTAATTCAGCAGGGATTAATTCAAAAATTAACCGAATTAAACACAAAAAATCATACAAATTAACATGTTATCAATATATGATGTGCCATTAAATTATATTACCTTAAAGTGACTATTTTAATAACGAAATAACTTAATTAATATAATCTTGATATTCTAAAGATATAATTAAAATGATTTAAAATTCAATTTAAAATAAAGAGAGTAGTTAACGTTGAATGCAGATTTAATCTTTAAGCTTCTCCAAACTTTGTAATTATATGTAATAATTGATGGATACAAGAGAATTGACCTTTAAGCTACTAAAAGTCATATTAAAAGTGAAGAAGATAATTAGTATTAAAATAGAAATGATAAACTTAAATTGAATATTTGGAAAATATTTAGCTCATGGATGTCGAGGTATAATTTCCTACAGATCAACATCCATAAGGTTAGAATTGCAGTTCGTAAGATAAAATGATAGTACTTGCTAGTGGTTAACTATCTGATAAGATGTTAAATACAAAAATTATGTATGACTTACAGATTTAATTGTATGTATCAATTAAATTATTATATTTATTTATTATAAAATTTATAATATTTCAAAAATGTTATGAATGAAAAAGTAAAAACATTCTTAATTAGTTACATATGTAAGTTTAAATATTTGAAAAAAAGAAACAATCATAAACTTATATGAAAAATTTAAAAGTAAACTATTTTTATCTAATAATTTATAAAAAAAATTGTAAATTTTATTTAATTTTAAAAATATTTATACCATAATTATTCATTAGTTTATGATAATTCAATCATATAACCTAAAATGTTTTAAAGAAATTTTAAACCATATCATTAGAAAGGTTTAGAAGGAGAAGTTGATAACCCACAAATATTGATGAGTCGATAAGTCTAATTTTGTAATGATTTCAGGTTTGCTTTTCAAGGCAAATCAATATATTTGTGGCTCGGATCCTTAAATTAAATCGGATCATTTAAATCCTTAAATTATTTTAATTTTTTATTTAATTTTTTGATTTTTTTTAACCTTTAACATGATTTGTCAAATAATGGGAAAAAAAACTAATAATCAGTAATTAAACAGTTTAAGGCCTGCTGCAGGAGATTTGGGCTTCTGCTGCCCTCGGACTTGTGGTTAAACTGAAGAAGTCGTTTGCTGAAAGGGTGAGTATACTGATACTGTAGCCATTCAACTCCAAGGGTTAAGCACAATTTCAGCCATTGGTTGTGCCTGCCAATGGACACCACTTCGTGTTGGGATGGACTGCCATTTATTCCTGTTATTCCTGATTTAGGATTTTGATAACCCTGATAATTTTTTTAAGAAAATAAAAATTAAAACTGAATTATGTTTGTACAAAAGGTGAAGCCCAGAAGTAAAAAAAGGAAGGGCCCTAAAAGTTTGTTTACGTCTTTTTTTTTTTTTTTTTGGCTGAACGTTAGAACATCAATATTGACTATAACATGAAACTATATAATTACAGGTGAATCAAAGGAGCTAGCTGAACTATACCAGGAGTGGAAAATAAATTGTTATTAAATTTTTTTTTGTTAGTACCAATCTTGAATTCAATTTTTATACAATTCTTATCCCTTATTCTTATTAAAAAAAGAGGAAGACAAAAGTGGGATTGATTATAATATAAATTATAATAATTAAAAGCCAACAGGAGGGGCAGGTAAGGGGTTCACTTGTTTTCCAAATTCTCTGTTTTTAATGACATCATACAAAAATATATATAAAAAGGAAAACGTTGCATATAGAAATAAAGGTCATAATTTAATTATTTTCTTAATCTCAAACTCAATGTAAAATGTTTAACTTTGTGGCTTTCCTAGTCATACTGTATACATAATTATAAAGACAGCATATATGCTAATGGAGATGTAAAGGCATTAAAGTTGACACCATTCCCTGGCCTCTCATACTCTCCTTCCACAGAAATGTAGGGTAGGGAATCTTAAACGGAACAAATCATCACTTTGTTAGTTAATTAATATATGTCTCAAAATTTTGCACAACCAAAA
This sequence comes from Gossypium australe, assembly GCA_005393395.2. Classification (NCBI taxonomy): domain Eukaryota; kingdom Viridiplantae; phylum Streptophyta; class Magnoliopsida; order Malvales; family Malvaceae; genus Gossypium; species Gossypium australe. The sequence continues at coordinate 15,942,200 of CM016626.1, forward strand.
AAGAAGGTCTTTCTATTAGAAAACAAAGCCCTAAAAAGGGGAATTGCGTAGTGGAATATACCTCATTTCTGTTTTGAAATAATTGATGGACGGTTCACAATCAGTGGCAAGTCTAAGTAAAGGGAGCACGATTACTGAAACTGACTGCCATAAACTATACATGAATGGTGCATAAATGCAAGCGATCCAACAACAGTAGGGAAAACAATATTCCACGAAAAAAGGGGGGAAGGGGGAGAAGATAGTGCATGAATTGGATGGATATTGTAAACCCCACTTGGCCTTTTTATTTTATATATCAATGGAGACTATTAATTCAGAATAGAAAATACATCAACTTATTCTACTAAATCGTAATATTTTCTCATTTTATTTCCTAACCAGCTTTATTCATAATATAACATTATTCCTTCTTTTGACTACATTTCTTATCCCGTCTTGCTCTCGAACAAATTCTTGTTAGTGCCAGATGGACACATTAACTATATTTTTAGCTATCAAAGGGTAAAAGGTATGTGTTAACTTACTAGATCGTGTAGCCTAACAGCTCCGGAAAAAATGGATGGGATAATTTCTTGTATACATTATATATGAGTGTTGGTCGTTGATCATCTGGACATTTATCATTTTAAGTACGACTTGGATTTAAATTGTATTAATCACGTTATAACTTTATATGTAATTAACAAAAATTATAAAGTATAAACCTTTATTGTTCTCTCTCGATGAAGGAAGTGGGAGAAGTCAAAGATTTGGTGTTATCTAAGAAATGGTGGTGGTGTGCGTTATAAGTACAACTACAACCAGCCAAAGGGCCCATGGACAAACCTCCTACTGTCTTTGCCACTTGTCTTTTTCCTTTAATCATGGGGTCGTTTTTCTGTGGGAGGTCCCGTTTTGATCTTTGGTTGACGTGATGTGGCAGGGTCCCATGCTGTCTTTTAAACTTGTCACTCTCCCTCGCCCACACGCTGGAGAATATTACTGGGGCCTTATCCTATACTGCTAACTCTTTACATTTGCACTTCATAAACTCTTTTTACACCGTTCGATTAATCAACTTTATAATACAAAAAAGAAAATACGCATTCATAATGAAGTAAACAAAATTATTTGATGTATTATGAGTGAAATAAAGAAGTTAAGTATAAAAAATTGAGTACGTAGTAATTGTTAACTTGGATTATGAAATTAAAAAATCATTATTAGTGTAAAAAAAACAAATCTATATAAAAAAAAATAATCTAACAAGATAATATTAAACTTAAAAATATGAAATACATTAGGTTAATCGATGGAAGGTAATAAACATTATGTTAAAATATGCTGTTGGCTATGTAATTCTATAGAATTTGATATTTATATTTTAAAAATTAAAATTTTAGTTTTTTTTATTTTTTAATTTAAAAATTATATTTTAATCATTATTGTCCTTAGTCATTTCTATTAAAAATTATCAACTTAATTAATATATTTATTTCTCATAATCTTATGTTATGTCATATAAAGATAGCTGAACCAACATACCAAATTGATAAATTTTGATAGAAAATACTTATAAATTTAATAATTAGATTAGGATTTTTAAATTAAAAAAATAAGTTTTTAATTTTTAAAATATAAAGACTATAAGTCAAACTCTAAAAAAATACAAAAACAAACCACATATTTTAAGTTAAAAATAAATTATAAAGTCACCTTATTACATCATCTGATAGGGCAAAGGAAGAAAAATGAAATGAAAACCACCCTTCTATAATTATGTCAATCCCATAAAATTTAGATTTCCATTTCCTTTCAACAATTGCAAGCAACTAAAATAAATGTAGGTCAACTGTATCGGTGTGTGTGCCATTTTTAAACTTTTGAAGAGGCAAAGAGACAAATACATGATCCTAAAATGAGAAAAATAAAAAGGAAAGCTTGGATTGTAGCTGAGATGCCGGGCCCAAACGACTTGAGTCATTTATTTGACATGGATACAACGTTTCATTCACACGTTATATATTTATGTTTCAGATATCACAGCTTTTATTAAATACTCATTCCGGATAATCTCCGATTGTAAGTCACTTGTAAACCGACTAGCTTATAAAAAGTTCAAGACACACGTAGATAATATGTAGGTATTTCAAGACTATCAAAAAGATTTACCTTAAAAATTTTCACGTCAAAAAGTTTGTCAATTTTCTTCTACTCTCTTCTCTCTAACTTCCCCCAGTATTCATATTCTAATCATCCACCATTGAGTGAACTGTTTTAAATTGTTACAGCATCCTCCTTATATCAACAATTTGTTGTAAAATATGAAAAAAGGATTTGAACATAAGAGATGGGATCATCACTTGAGATATGATTGGAATTGTCTTTAAGAATAATTCGCGGAGAGCTTATATTCCAGAATTTAACAAGTAGTTCTGCTTTTAACAAGAAATAGCGAGCAGATAGACGGAAAAATTAAGTAAGAAACAAATGTAAATTGATTTGATTAAGAGAGGAGAATAATGAAACACGAATTTTTGGATGTTCTCTAAAAAAAATAAACCCTAAATAAATTTAATTTAATTTAGAAAAATGAAGTGAATCCTGAATTAACGAAAATAACACTCAACAAAGAAAGGAATAGAAGTTATTGAGAAAGAAGGAAAATGAAACACAAATTTTTGGATGTCCTTTGAAAAAAATGTACCATAAATAAAGGTTATTCTAATTTAGAAAATTGAAGCAGAAACAATCCGAGCTTCCTCTTAATTTGTGCACAGTAGGAAAATCAAGTGATTTGTACTCAACTGCTCTTTCAGACCCAGTTGTTGTGCGCATGAATAAATCCGGCTTTTATAAACCTGATAGCATGTGATGTTTTATAAATAGAACTTAACCATTTTATTGAGGAAGACGAGATTCCTTAGAATACATTAATTTCTGCTTATTCAATAGTTATCTTATATACTCAACTTTTACAAATAGAGTTTTGGATAATTTTTTTATAAATTCCAACAATTATTATTTGACAATAAAAATGATTATTTATTTAAAATTTTTTTTTTGATGTACAGTTAATACATATCTCTTATGCACAATCAATAAATCACATTTTGTCAGCTCATTAATGAGTAAAATTCAAAATGTTAAAAAATTTATAAATAAATATGAATAATTTTATTTAAATATAATTAAAATATAACTATAGTTATTATTTTCTCAATCTTGACACAAAACAATTGATAAACAAGAGAAAGGATTGTCTTTATTCAATATGATTTTTTTTCTCAAGATATTAGAAAACCTTTTATCAATTGTAGTGTGGAGAGGGAGAAAGATTGAGAAAATAATAATTTTAATTATGTTTAAATATATTTATTTATAAATCTTTTAATATTTTTTACTTTTGGTATTTTTGGAATAGTAAACACAAAATTGGATGTAGATGTAATTAAGAAAAATAAAAATATTTCAAATGGTGGACGGGAACTTATGTCAAGAAGATGTATTGTATATGGATCTTGGCCCACCTATGGACAGATAGGTGACTTCAAATTAAAATTTAAGTAGTAAGAGGTGTAGGATAAGAGCGTGGTTGGCCCATATTGTGGGCTCACCAGGACTATTATAGAAGCGAACTGAGAGGAGAACACCCTCAGTTTTTGCACTTTGTAAAGAGAGTGTGCGGGAAACAAACAAGAGACTCTAAGATCTCCTTTCTGTTGTTCCAGAAATTAAAGAAAAAAAAAAATAGTTATAGATTGCGGAGTAGAGCTAACAGCCCCCACGAAAAAGTCAAAGCTAAGCAACAAAGCTAAAGTTGCTCTCGAAGAAACAGTATTAAATTTTAAGAAAGGCAAGAATTCAATTCATACAATAACTCTCTCTATATATAATAGGAAGAGGGAAAGCCATACTTTTTACTAAGGAGAAAGGAAACTGAGAGGAAAAGCCACTCTGGGTCTCTCTGATTTTCCCTTCTCTTCCTTTCCTTTATAAGCTTTTTTCTTAGGTTCAGGTTTGTCTGGTTCTTCACTCTTGCTTCTTGGCTCAGTTTCATTTGCCTGTCTAGAAAAAAAATTCTATCTTCATTTCATTGTTTGATTTCCCTTTTTACTGATAAACCCACATGATATAACCATTATATTTATATATGTATTGTCTTTTCATTTTGGTATTGGTTTGTTGACATGATAAGAAAATTGATTTTCCTTTTCTGCAATTTTTATCTAGTTCGAACGCTGTTTTTATATCGACATTTGAAGATTCAATCTCAAAGCTGCGTGTTTTTTTTTTTCATCTGTCTTTTGTCTACCATCATGCGTTTTCAAGCCTTTGGTTTTTTCGTCATCAGATGGGGATCAAACACTTTTTTTTTCCTACTTAAAAACTATTTGGTTTCTACTCCGAGTTTGCGTCTGCTTCAACTTTAATGCTCATTTGTTATTTAATTTGCTGACTGGTTTTTAATATTTTTGCTTTTTAAGTTGAATCAGATACGGTAGAGAAGAAAAAGAACGTATGATGGGATCTAATTCCGGGCAGCCGCAGTTCATAGCTAGCACCGGCAACCGGAGTTTCTCAAATGCCCCGCTGATTCAGAATGCAGATACTAATCAAATTGTGGTGCCTGACGTGAGTCTGATTTTTTTTTCCCATTATATAATTTTTTATACTTTTTTTTTTCGTTTTCCCGAATTATAGGGTCCTCAGAATCGTCAAAACTTATTTTTTTTATTAAATGTTGAAAAGGGTGTTACAGTTGCTTAGCATTAACATGGGTGGATTAAGTTAGGGGGGAAGTCTTGTCGAAACACCGTTTAAGATTTCGAGGGAGAAAGATTAAACTGACATGAGATTTTGAGTGTGAATTATTTGGTCTTATTCAAATGGTGGGTTTATTTGAAGATGACATTTTAGGTCCTCTTTGGAAGGAACTTTAAATTTACAATACGAGTTGTATATGTAGGAAGGACGGTCAGTTTCATCTTTGGTCGCCAGTTTAAGAATTAACTGAGGATGAGCTTTTCAATTGTTTACTTCATAAAAGGTTTAGTTAAGAGATTGATTTTAATATCTGATGAGATGAGTTGTTAATGGATTCCGAAATTTGCATGAAATACTATGATTTGCTTAAAGTCTTATGTGAAGTCTGCTTTTGTTGTCAAGATGCGTTATTTTATTAGCCTCTTACTCAGCTGGAACGACTATGTTTAAATCATGGATAATATTTGCGGGGTTCTTTTATCTTTCACTGTAATTTCCTTCAAGACACCAGGTTTGAAGATTACAATTTTATACTAACAAAGCGTTCAGTTCTTGTTTCTTCTATTTCCCGGTGAACTTTGTATTCATATTCACTTATCGCTATGTCTTCTTATGTATTTTGATCCAACCGATAGGACAAGTATTGAATCACAGTTTTGCTATTTAGTTAGTTCATCTAAGAAGTGCAATGAAAGTGTAGCCTGAGAAATCTTTAAATATGCATAGACATAACCAATTCAATATTGCTATTTTTTAGGAAAGAGTATTTCACAATGTGTGAAATCTTTACTCATTAAAGGAATTATAAATCAGGATTATCCGAAGTGATCCAAATGTTAGAGGCTTGTGGATGTTGTAAACAGAGTGCCTCTGTGTGGTCCTTAATGACTACAGATTATCTAGTCTGCTAAGAGTATTGCTCTTCGTAACTGCACACTGGTTAATAGAAATTTGGTATTACTTGTTTTGGATTCTATAAGGTTCCTGCTGGACCATGATATATAAATTTTCATTATTTTTTTTCTTTTTCTGAATAAACTTCTGTCATTACTAAAAGACAAGATTTTCATGGTATTTTTTATTTTAGAATATACTGTGCTTTTATGTTTAATAATTTAATGCTTTCAAGAACTATAAATTTTTATTAGTTGCATTTTGTTTATGCAGCGGAAAAGCTGGAAAAACTTTTTTGCATACATGGGTCCTGGATTCCTTGTTTCAATTGCATATATTGATCCTGGAAATTGTAAGACCATTATAAGTTTTCTTTTGTATTCTGAAAAAGTTAGGTAAGCATATATTGTAACACTATCTTTGTCTTACAGTTGAAACTGATCTTCAAGCCGGAGCGCAGTACAAATATGGGGTGAGTACTTTCTACTGCAGTTATTTGGCTTGTAAATTATTGTCTTTTTCTGGACTGAATTAGACAATTTGATAGCATGTCCCATTTGTGGAGTTCCGGAATATAAATTGACAATACTTGGGAAGTCTTCCCATTTTATGTAAAACTTGCCACTTTGTATCCCTTATTGTAGCCTGTTTGAGCTGCAATAGACACTACTAACGATGAGTACCTATGGCGAAGCTAATATTAGCTTCTCCTTATTTTACCTTTTTTTTCTTTCGAAAAGTTCCAAAATTTTACTTTCTCGGTTTCTCTTAAGTTAATTTTATCTTTCTTGCAGTTACTTTGGATCATATTAGTGGCTTCATGTGCTGCTCTTGTTATTCAGTCCCTGGCTGCCAATTTGGGTGTTGTCACAGGTATATATTACTACATATTTTCCGTTTCTATATTTTGCTATTGATATTTCTTTTCATTTTAGCGTTGATTTCATTGTTGCAGGGAAGCACTTAGCAGAGCACTGTAGAACTGAATATCCTAGAGGCCCAAACTTCGTGTTATGGGTTCTTGCTGAAATCGCTATTGTTGCATGTGATATTCCTGAAGGTGACCATAAGATCTTAAAAGCTAAACAAGCTGAGTTCTTTATTGCCACTTGATGAAGATCTTAATTTAATTGGAAATATCTCAAAAGTGAAATAAGACAAAAAACTATATTTTGTATCATTATTTGAAATTATATGGCATTTCAATTCATTTTGATGTTCATTGAGCTGTGCTTGATTCATAAAGCTTCCACTTCATTTGTGTTATGGCCTTCTAATGCTATTGATAACAGTTGGTTGGGAAGCAATAGACTGAAATCTGGAGCTTATTATCTATCTTTTTTTTCCTTCAATTCTCATTTGTTTTCACTGCTTCCGGCTTTCAATCTGTTCCTTGTCCAGTGATTGGCACGGCCTTTGCGTTAAACATGCTCTTCAACATCCCAGTTTGGATTGGTGTCCTATTGACGGGCCTCAGTACATTGGTTCTTCTAGCATTGCAGCAATATGGGGTATGTCAATCAAGTTTGTCTGCCCTATGCTTCTAGGTCTTATTGCAGTTTTCTGGTTTGTTTTTCTATGTTACCGGACCAATGATAAGCATCTTATTGGAATGTTTAATTGATCCAAGATTTTGATTGGTTGGACTAAGCGCAAGCCTTTGTGCCTGTTTTCTTTTCTTTTTTTTTCAGGTTAGGAAACTTGAGTTTTTAATCGCTTTTCTTGTACTTACAATTGCTGGGTGCTTTTTTGCGGAGATGAACTATGCGAAGCCTGTGGCTAGTGAAGTTCTTGATGGGCTTTTTGTTCCTCAACTCAAAGGAAATGGTGCCACCGGTCTAGCAATTTCACTCCTTGGGGCTATGGTTATGCCGTAGGTGTCTTTCTTCTTACGAGTTTCTAGTGATTCCTTCCATATGGTGCACTGTTAATCTGTTGGATGGATTTTGTGCCCTTTTGCAGGCACAACCTCTTTCTCCACTCTGCACTGGTGCTTTCCAGGAAAATCCCTCGATCCGTCCGGGGCATTAAGGTGATTTCTAGGATAATTTTAAGTTATTTAACCAGACTAGTTTTGAACTTGCTTTTCCATTTTTGCAACTGGAAATGTGATCCAAATGTGCTTGCATGCCAACCATGATTGAGAATCGTACAACATCAGCCTCCGTTGAAGGGTGAATAGTATAGTTTACAAAACAAATGAAATCGGTTAAAGTTGTCGATGCTCATAATCAATTGCTCAAGTTGTAAACTCTTTGAAAGACTTGGTTAGAAGTTAATTTTGCAAAAACAAAATCAACAAGATATTATTCACCACAACAGGAAACCTTACGTGTTAGCGATGATTTTTGTCATGTGCAGCAATGAGCAACATCTGATGTGTTACTTCTTCTGCAGGAGGCTTGCAGATTTTATATGATAGAAAGTGGCTTCGCTTTAATGGTGGCATTTCTCATTAACATATCAGTTATCTCTGTAAGTGGTGCAGTTTGCAATTCATCAAATTTGAATCAAGAAGATCAAGATAGTTGTGAGGATTTAGACCTGAACAAGGCCTCGTTCTTACTAAGAGTACGTGGTTCCAAGCCATTTTATGATTTCTTTAGTTGCCCTTTACTTCCCTGGCTCTTTTGAGTTTTAATCAATAGTGCTTATGTTTCTTTATCCTAAGATAATATTTCCGCTCTCCTGAACATGTTCGATTTGGAGTTTGAATATGGTTTATATTATTGTTTACAGAATGTCTTAGGCAGTTGGAGTTCAAAACTTTTTGCAGTTGCTTTGCTGGCATCAGGTCAGAGTTCTACTATAACGGGAACATATGCTGGCCAATATGTAATGCAGGTACTCTGTTATTGTATGCCGCATTCTTTTGCAGCTCATGTTTCCTTAAGTTCTCATAATTGAACAATTTAAGCATTTCTATATTGAAAATTTGAAAAGTTAAAAGAAATTGTCACGTTGTTGTTATAAAACTTAGCCTTTTTATCACTTTGGTACAAGTTAATTTGTGGAGCTTAGACTGTCATGGGTCCATCAGTTACGGATTAAATAAATCTTGATCGTAAACAAACTGAGGGGTTAGTTTGATATGGTAGTGTCAATCAGGTTTAATCATTATTTTTTCTCTTTGAGAGCAAAATTATTCTGTTCTATCTCTTTCATTTCCTTCTATATTTTTTGTTTCTCAAAGTAACTTGATAGTTGTTATTTCTATGGTAGCATTTTAACTTGCGTTTCTTATTTGCTCCCTCTTTGAGATCCCCTTCTTTTCTGTAGGGCTTTCTTGATTTACGACTAACACCATGGATCCGGAACATGCTTACTCGATGCTTGGCAATTGTCCCTAGTTTAATTGTCGCCATCATTGGTGGCTCTGCTGGGGCTGGAAAGCTAATTATCATTGCTTCAGTATGAAATACTTGCTTAATGCTTTCTGTTTCTTTTTTCTTCTTCTTCGTCAGCTGTTGGAATATAAAGAGGGGAACTTTTGATGGTTATGGAGGAAAGGCATCATGATTTATGTTTGCATCATCAGCAAGTTAGTTATACCTTGATTTTGGGTTTGCAGATGATATTATCCTTTGAGCTACCTTTCGCACTCATTCCGCTTCTCAAGTTCACCAGCAGTGAGACGAAAATGGGAGCATATGTCAACTCAATTGCGGTAAAGACTATTTCTTCCTTTCCCAATTTAAGGCTAAGGTGTTATCTTAGTTACATATATGATACAAGTATTATAACCGACTTTGCTCTGGAAAGTTGCTTGACTAAACAGTAACAAAAATTATCTGGCTGAGAACCTTTAGAAATCATAAAGTTTTACATGATTTTATTTAGCTCGACTGATTGGTTCAACCTGAAATTTCCCGGGGAGTTTGTCTTAAATGCTATCAACACATTATTGGGAGCTACCTGCAAGAGACCAAGTTATTTAGGAATTTATTTTGATTGTAATCTTCTTGACTATTTTATGTTTTATGAGGGTTTAGGCTCAGTTGTAAATAGAGTTAGGAGACTTGATATTGCTGTGATCTTATGGAGTTGAGCATTTGGGAATTGGGATACTTCCTAACTCAGATACTTGGGTTTGTGTTATCGAACAATCTAGTTAGTTGATAAGTTGTGTGCAGGTTTCAGCTATCACGTGGATCATCGGATCCCTGATCATGGGCATAAACATATACTATCTTATGACGAACTTCATCCACTTGCTTCTTCACAATCACTGGGAGCTTGTGGCAGTTGTGTTTCTGGGAATATTTGGATTTTCAGGGGTGGCGATCTATTTGGCTGCAATAGCATACCTGGTATTCCGGCCTAACAAAGAAGCAACGCACCTTCTGGCATTAACATCCGAAAATCGACATATGGTTGACGATGCCGGCAACACATCAATGTACTGTCTCCCTCGAGAAGATATAGTAAGCATGCAGTTACCTCAGAGACGGCAGACGGAGGACATTTGACTAACAGACTATACCAGCTTATCCACATTGTGAAGGCAGGTTTTACTCTAGTTTTTCGTGTTTTCGTTTAGAGTAGTAGAATAAGGGCTTTACTCGCTAGGAAGGATAGGAAAAAGGGTACAAATCGGAAAACCTTGCCGGTTCTAATGTGGCTTTCTCCTGTTTGTGCAATATTTTGATAATGGATTAGACTTTCCTTTTTAACATTTCGCTTGTTCAAAATACTGGTTTTAACAGCATTTTGTTTTTAACCTTAACCAATACCTACAATTTGTTAATAGAACGGTGAAATTTCAGTTCCATTGATGCATCATTTTATCAATTTAATCTTAGCTAGTATGATTTCCTTCCATGCTTTCGTGTTGGGATATATATATATATATATGTTAATTACAGAGTAAAAATTCAAAGATTGGAATATGCTCTAAAATTTTGTATTATTCATATATTTAGAATTTAGTCTTCATATTTTTATTTTCAGAGAATTCTTCAAATTTTACATCAATATTTTAATTAAAATAAACTTTCGTATAGATTCTATTTTTTATTTCATTCTATTAAACTAGCAAAATCCTTATCTATCCTTTCAACTGGGAAATCTTGGTGATAAGTTTGAAGTTCAAAAATGAATATTTTTTCCACTACTCCTAATAGAAAAATACTTCGAATTATATATCCAGTGAAATCTTTTTAATGAAAACCAATAATTTATTTTGTAATCATGTTTTCTTTTTTAACGTTAAATTTTATTTCGGTCCTTTCATTGCCTTGTTCCTTGAGAAAAATGAGATGTGATGCTTTTATTTTATATATTATGTTTCGTATTGGATTGATTATTTATTTGTATTAAATTATAGAGTAAAAATTTAATGATTAAAATATATTTTAAGTAAGAATTTCAAAATTAAACCGGCAGTCAAACTAGTCTAAATTATCATAAAAATGAATTTATTTAAAAACAAAAAATCGATTTTTTAGTCTAATTTGACCAGTCCATTTCAATTCGTAGGTCAACTAATTTGATACTTCTTTTTGGATCAATAGCCCGACCATTCTAGTACGATTCAAATAACCATAACTCTAGTCTCTACACTTCGTATATTTAGAACTTAGTTATCCTACTTTTATTTTAAAGAATTTAATCTCTTTATTTTTTGGATTTAAAATATTGCTTTCAAATTATATATAATACTGTAACATTTTAATTGAAAATTTAATAATATTCACTATTTAAACTAATTAATAACATTATAAAAATATAAAAATTAAATTATGTTGAAAATTAAAGTATGCAATTAAATCTCAAATTTATGCATATTAGAGGGATCAAAATTAAAAATTAATTTATTTTTATAAAATAAAAAATATAATAATAAATGTGTACCACGAGTCAACAAGAGGAAAAAGATCCTTTGGACTTTCATATGCATATCATATGATTATGATATATTGTATGAGATAAATCTTAAAATTACATATGAATTTTGATTTAATTTTTAATTGTATATATGAATTTTAATTTAGTGTAATTATACACATGAAGCTCTAATTGTGGTTCAAATGTATACTTGAAACTTTAATTTTGATTTAACCATACACATTTAAAAAAACAAACATATAAATTTATTTTTATTTTGGATAAATATTGTAGAGTCCAATTTTAGCTCGGGCCCACAAAACAGATAAAAAAGGAACCAAAAATAATGAGTCCAAAATAACAGTCCAATCTATTACAAAAAAACCCTAAGCCCAATTTACAAATGGCCCAAACCATAACCCAAAATCCCTAACCCAATTCCTACTGGCCCAATAGGCCCAAAAAGCTAAACCAACTCAGGAACCCTAGGGTTTCTGAACCTCCTTTGCGTCGTACCCTCTCATGTGCGCCCTTAGCACGCACACCGCCCAAGGACGGCTCCTCCACCGATGTAGCACCGAAATGATAAGACTTCTGCCTCCGTTAACCCTCCATAGACCTGCAAACAAGTACGAAATGGACAAACGACAGAGCAAGAAACAGAAAAAGCAATAGCAAACAAATAATAAACTTGTATTTTTGGCTATAAAAGCCTTGAGACCAAACAATGTATTTTTACAACAAATGTCAAATACAAAAAAAAAAAAAGAAACAGATTTTGGAGATAAAAAGAAAAGTTTGAAACAGAGAAATGTGCCTTTGTTTTTATTTTATTTTTCTTCAACATAAATAAAATTAAATAGCAAATATACCTGTCGTTTTGTCTTCCTCTCCGTCGAACGCCGCCGGCATCTGAATACCCAAGAACCCCTAGGGGTTTTGATGTGGATTCAAAAAAAGGAACAGGGGTGAAAATACTTTTGTATATCATTCTTTTTAAATCAAAATCAGATTTAGTTTTTTTTTTGTGTAAAAAAGGGAAAGGACTGGAAAAGGGCCGAAAAAGCCCTACTTTTCGTATCTCCGACCTCCATATATGGCGGAGCCACGTCAAAGGCTTGCCGGAACCCTAGGCCGGAGTTAAGGCCAAGGAGAGGATGTTTGAGAGGTTTCGGCCCCTTTTTTTTAGAAGAGGAGAAAAATTGATTTTTTTTAGCAAATTTTAGCTTTTATAACGAATAGAAACGATGTCGTTTCGGGTAAGGGCTATTAGCGCCAAAAAGCCGCTGTTTTAGACACGACCCGCGTGCGACCCGACCCGCTCTTGGGGATCTGCACGTTTTCGATTAAGGGTCTATTTATGCAATAGGTCCCTCCGCTTTTGCGACTCGTTTCAATGTGGTCCTATATTTTTTTATTTTTTTATTTCAGCCACAAAACTTTCGCTTTTGTTTTAGCTTGGTCCTCAGACCATTTGAAGAAACGGACGCCTGAAACGGCGTCGTTTCGGGTCAAACTCGACCCGCCGAAAGATTCGTGTGTTTCTATTTAAATGGAATAATTACGCAATTGATCCTTCCGCGTTTTATTTTTTTTAAATATAGTTTTATTCGCTTTATTTTTTTAATTTACCCACATAATTTCTTTTTCTTTTCATCCTAGTCCTTCCTGAAACAGCGTGTTTTAGGGATGAAGGATAATTCCCCATGTAGTCCTTCCCTATTTTCGTGCTTTATATTTTAGCCATTATTTAACTATTTTGTCGCAATGTTTACCATAAATTTCATTTTTACTCTAATTTAGTCCTTCACCCATTTGATTCAACCTTTTTATGAAAATTTCATTTAATTGCGTATTTATTTATTTACCCCTATTTTATTCGTTCCTTTTTATTTAATTTTAATGTTATTTACTTATTTTATTCATTTTTCTTTTATGTTATTTATTTGTTTGTTGCTTATATTATTTGGTTCGTTTATTACTTTCACTTTTAAATATTCAAACTTAATATTATATTTATTTTACATATATACTTATATACCTATCATTTTAAGTGTTTTATATATGTTAAAGTTTGTAAGGTTAATTCGATTTGTGCATATTCTTACTACTAAAATTTATACATTTGTTCACTTGCTTATTATTCGTTTCCCCTTTCATATGGTTTCGTTATCTTACCCCTTTTCTAAACGTTTTATGTTATGTTTGCTTGTTTTTATATAATGCATTTTCGTTTTGTTGTTTTATCTATTTATCGAGACTCGTTTATTAATATTGTACTCATCTTTGTAATTACATCATTGTTATTATAATATTTTATTGTATATCATTTCTAAATATCATTAATTTTCACTCAATTGCATAAAAAAGGGGATTTTCAAAAAAAATAGGCAATGTTCCGTATTTGAAAGATTCGATAGAATCGTGCCCTAACTTACGGGGTTTTGATTTTTTCTCGTTGAATTCAAATAATTGAATATCCTTTCAAAAATTAAGACATGTAAGATTTCAAATAAAAATCAAAGACCAAATTATTCTCAAAGATTCGAAATGTCATGTCCTAACTTACGGGATGTAACATTTTCTTACCTCGGCAAAGAAGGTCTTCAATATATTTTCAACTTATTTAAGCATTCCAAAACAAAATATACATCAATGCAGAAAAGGGGATCACATTTTAAATTTTTTCCGAGTTTTCAACATTCGACATAAAGACATCAAATAATCAATTAGGTACCAATTTTAGGCGTCACGAGGATGCTAACCCTTCCTTGTGCGTAACCGACTCCCGAACTCATTTTCTGAATTTTTGCAAACCGAAAATATTATTTTGATAAATCAAACATTTCGTTAAAACAATCAAACTACGAGGTGACTCGATCACACCTCATAAAAAAAGGATTGGTGGCGACTCTCGTTTTTTCGTTTTCATTTTCAAAATCAAAGTCGACCCCTCCAAAATATGGTTTCGACAAATATAATTATTTATGTATGTAATATATAAACATAAAATGATGTTATATCAATTATTGTGTTAACAATTTACAAGAATTGAATCAAATCAAAATTTCATATATAAAATTGCTTATCAAACCATAATTCATGTATAGATTTAATATTTATCCCTTTTATTTTTATTTAAGCACCCTTCTTTGACAAAAAGTAACAAGCCTATCCAAAAGATAAGATTATCTTTGATTCCAAAGCATCATATCTAGCAATATTATTAATATTACCCTAAAATATATGTCCTCAGATGATATCTGCCTTTCTCCCTTTTATTAGTTTCACATTTGAGGCTTGTTGGTTAAATTTAATATTAATCTTTATATTTTGATTTGGTTAATTTTAGACTCTTTGTTTTTCGAATTTATCAATTTTAGTATTAACCCAATTAATAGCAGTTAAATCTATTTGGTTAAATTTAATTTACTAGTATTGTACTATGTGTATAGTTGTAGATTTAGTCCATATTCTTAAATTAAATCATTCTAAGCTCTTATACTTTTCAAATTTTAAAGTTTCAATTGTTAATCCATTACTTGGATTTTTAGTAATTAATATGTGAAAATAACAAGCTAACATGACATTATACGTATAATAACATTTTTCCCTAACAAATTTTTGAAATAGCAGAACTTAACCTAATGAATTTAACAGTTATCATTTAGTGATAGTTGAAATTTTAAAATTTAAAAAATACATGAACTAAAAATAATCAAATTAAAATATGGATTAAATCCACAACTTTTGAAATTAAAATTGAAAGGGATTTAGGTCAAATATTTAATCTTTATGCTAACTTTTTAAAAGTATTTTTTCTAATACACTATATATTTTGATATAATAAATTAGAAATGAGTCATTTTAAAGAATAATTTTTTTCCAATATATTTTTATTGAAATCATTAATAGTGTCAATTCTTTGAATTAACTAAAGATATTAAAAAAAAGAATATAGAGCAAATTATGTTAAATTAAAGTATAAATTCTAAATTTTAAATTTAAACATAGTAAAGGCATTTTGTTATCATTTTTGATTGGACGAATCATTAATTCAGCTGACGGAAGATTATAAATGGATAATTTTTTTTTTTTTTTACTCAAGATTGGGAATAGATGGACTTTCTATAGGGCCCATTTTACTAACAATATTTATCACTACTTTAGCGACTTTGATAGCTTGACCAGTTACTCGAGATTCGCATCATAACCATAATTTAAATTAAAAATAGTTTATATCTAACACAATCATTTGTCAATTAATTTTTATATATAAAAGGAAGACACTAATGACCCCTTTGGATGGGCGTTTACCACTTTGTCTCACGCTACCGTATCGTTACAGTATGTAATCTCACCGCCACTGTTGTTTTTACACTAATAGCAAGTAAATGCATTGTCCATCCAAGTAGGCCCTAAGGGTGGCCAACTATTTCCTTTTCTTTTCTTTTTTAGTCATTAGAAGATAATGGTCAAATTATTTTTGATCCCTTTATTATACTCAAATTTAGGATTTTTGTATATTTTAAGTTCACATGATTTAGTCTTATACTTTTCCAATCACATTAGTTAGTCCAAATAATTTGTAACACCCCTTACCCGTATCCATTGCCGGAATAGTGTATGAGGCATTATCAGAGTTTACTGAACATTTTCGAATAATTTCGAGTCATTTATTATTCATATTCTGAAACTAATCATAACGTCCCTCTATTGGGCCCTCGAAGCCTAAAACATACATTAGGAATGAACCGGAATTAAATCGGGATCATAGGGAATTTTTCGCAAATTCCTAAAGTTTTCTACATTGGTTAGCATACTTTAATATTGACAAACTTATTTTCTCGACATGTCTCACTTGAATGGATTACTTGTCCTCATATACATAATTTTCCTTGTATCAACGTATCAAAGATAGTCTCATATTTACATGTCATGATACATATCATTCTCTTGTTGTTTCTTCATAAATATAAATTATTCAATTCATTATGTCAATATTTCATGTACCATCATTTTCATGAGTTTAGTGTATATTTATTCCAGTAGCAGTTTATAATCTTGAATGTGCATAATTATCAGGCAAGTTTCACATACATATATTTTCCATGTCATATTTCAGTATATAAAATAATTGTCATTCTATGTATTTCAAGTTTAATTTCATGATTTCAAGTACTTGCCATTTTCTATATTTATTCCGTTGAATTTCTCAGAATTTCGATGGATTTCCAGTAGTACACATATAGTGTACAATCCCGGGTCCGTCAATTAGTACACATATGGGTATACCCTTTTTCCAGAGAGCACACTCCCGGGAACCTCATTTCTTACAGTGGGATTACCAATCTGTAACACCCCAAACCCGGCCCATTTGTGTGATCGAATTTGAAATGCCACTGCGGAAAAACGTTTGAAAAACTTTTGACTTAGAGTTTAAAACATAAAAGATTTGTTGTCTTTACTAAAACATTGTGTAATTAAAGTTCCAAATAAAATTAAGTTGTTTAAAATAAAACATTTTCAAATAATAATATAATCGACAATTTAACTTAAAACATAATAAAAATTCTTAAATACTTAAAATGGCCCTTATTACAATAATTAAATACTTAAAATACTGAAACATAATTTGTATAAAGAAATCCTCTTTTGCATGGGCCACCTCGTATCAACTCCAACCCGGTCCGAGCATCACCTGAAAAGATATCCCACGAGGGGGGAGTCAACAGACTCAATGTGTAACAATACACTAAAAATCCAATCGATCATAGCAATAAAGCCCATTTAAAATCACATTTAGCCATAAGCCCGTAATATAGTAAATTAGATATTCTTATGTACATGTAAAATGAAATGCAATCCCGAGCCCAACCTAGATATCCATCCGCTACACACCACCCGTACCAGCCAATCACACCGTGGGGATTACTAAATCGACCCTCCATCCGCTACACACCATCGAAGGCAGTTGCTGCAGTCAACATGCACATCGCCCTTATAATCGTGGCATAGCCACCAGATAATCGTGACAGAGTCACCGGATTCATAATATTGTGACCGAAGTCACCGGATTCATAATATTGTGACCGAAGTCACCGGATTCATAATATCGTGACCGAAGTCACCGGATTCATAATATCGTGACCGAAGTCACCGGATAATGTGGTAAAACCACCGGAACACTTCCCCTTTCAATATTTCCCATATGCCCATGCAATAACATATTATTTCATAATCATGCCATATATCTCATAATCATATCAGAATCGGACACATTTCATATTATGCATATAGCATTATTAACGATGCAAATATCATGTCTTGTACATTATCCCAAAATCATAATCAAATATCGAACATGTTTCATATTAAAATCATACATAGTACGAAGGAAAAACGTACCTCAATTCATCATACCATTGAATGGTACCCAAGGCCATCATCATTTATATTTCTTTATAAACACATTTTTATCATTAAAGCTATTAATCTATTAGAAGTTTAGTATAAGTTACACACCTTGCAAACACAAAGAGCGATGGAATATTTAGGATTTCCGACTCTTGCCTACAACGTCGACAGAACCTACATATCACTATGTGAGAAATCGGTTATCACTAAAAAGATATGGCCTTTGGCCGAATATCATTATCCCTTACCTTGGATTATTCAAACTCGAATGATCTCTCCCTAACGTTGTCTACGAGAAAACCCCGAAAATCTTCCTTCAAAGGTTTAGCCACAGAGAAATAAGAGAATTAGATTCCTAAAATCGATTAATCTAAAGAAAAAAAATAAAGAAGAAACGATTGATAGAAAAGACCTTCCCGAAACACAATGATCGATTAACCCTCCTACTTGAACTATCAAGAAATTCGGCCTTAACAACTTAAAAGAAAAAGAAAGAAAGAAATGATGAAAAAGTATGGGATGGTTTCGGCTATGAGGAAGAAAGAGAGAAAGAGAATGAAAAAGTAAAAGAAAATAAAAGAGAATGCTTTTGGTGTAAAGATAAATTCGGCACTAGAGAGGAAAGAAAGAATGGTGAATGTCTT
This sequence comes from Gossypium australe, assembly GCA_005393395.2. NCBI lineage: Eukaryota > Viridiplantae > Streptophyta > Magnoliopsida > Malvales > Malvaceae > Gossypium > Gossypium australe. The sequence goes on from CM016626.1 coordinate 15,960,730, forward strand.
CAAAGATGACAATATTTTGGTTCCAAAAGAAAGTAAGCTTGAGAGAACAATAAGAAATAAAGATATCAATTTGGTCAAAAAGCAAAGGCCAAAACAAAGCAAACTTTTTACCAAAAGCCAAAAGGCAATTTCGGCTAAGAGAAAAAAATATTGGACAAGGAGAAAAATGCACAAAATGACAACTTTTTGGTCAACCAAAACCTCCCTAATGTCATACCAAAATTCGGTCAACTCATTAGCCTATACCATTCCCCTTTTTCCTCCTTAATTCTTCCCTATCAACCCCATAATTTCCAACACAATTAAACCACCCCCTAAAGCCCCTTATGCCGTCTAGGTTCATGGTCAAATGACCATGGAAAAGCTTCCAAAATAACACCCATTTATCAAGCCTTTTGTCCCCTAAACTTTCCTTATCTACTTGATTCTTTACCATAACTACTAACTTGCCTTTTCCATTTTGTCTACTAACCAAAAATAAAAGAAAAAGTCTTATCCATTCATGATAAGGTTTGACCGTCCATTAATGCAAGGATTAAAAAAATAAACCTTCAAAATGCTAAACATGCTACTCGAACCTCTAACCTCAAGCCACCTTTCAAGCTCCTTAACCAACTTGCCACTTACTCATCTTATGCTTTAAATGAACATTTAAATTAACTTAAGTGTCAAGCTCACTTAATATACTTCATTAAATAAGCCATACTAAATTTTATTCTAGCTTCCTAAATAAAAACAAGCCTTCACAAGACTATGCTAACACACAAAAATTCATACCCGAGCCAACACAAATAATTAGCTGACACACAAATTTTTCCTAAAGCCCATGGCCCAATCCTACTAGGCCCAATTTCGGGATGTTACAATTCTACCCTCCTTAAAGAAATTTCGTCCTCGAAATTTCCAACTAACTAACAGTCGTACCTCCTATCTCGCCATACTACACACTTGCTGCGCACTCTGATCTTAATAAAACCAATATACTTTCTAAGTACAGTCCCAAAGTTCACACTCAAGGTTCTAGATACTTCACTAGCGATGGTTCCGACACATCCATTTTGCCTCTACCGCGTCCACAACGACCACGTCCCCTAGAACTCATATCTAACGTCGCGATTCCGACTTAAGAAATTTTATGCATCAGAATTTTGTTCCACTTATTAACCGCAAACAATTTTTATGAAATAAAATATTTAGAAGTAGTTCTTTCGATCATACAAAGGTTCAGTTCAAGTTCACTACTCTAATTCAGAGAGTCATAATCACATTCATAAGCAGAGACACATTCATTCACTACACCTCTATGGTCATTTCAGACCTTCCCAACCTAGGTAATATCGTCATTTGTCCTACAGGGGTATTTTAGTAATAAATCAGGGTCAATTTGAAAATCTTTACAAATCAAAGACATTCCAAAATATACAAATCTCGAGGTTATTTAAAAAAAAAAACTCTACCAAATCAATGGTATTGCAGAAATTTCAGAAATCAGGGTTATTTTGGTAATTTTGGAAGTCAGGGGCAATTTCGTAAATTTTTCCAAATCAAGACATTTTAGTATTTTGCCAAAATAAAGTTTTTAGATACTTTTACAAAGTAAGAAAATTTTATTAAAATCAAGGGTAGTGTTAAAATTTTTAGAAACCAGGGGCATTTTAATAATTTTACCTCTAGGGGTATTTAGGTAATTTTGTAAATCGAAATCCTTTTTTTTTTTGAAAAATTTCAAAATAAATTTTGTTACAAACCAAAAGGGGTAATGTAGTGATTTTAAAAACTAAGGTTTTATAAAACAGGATGGCTAGTCCCTTTCGGGTTTTAATTATTGAGTTTAGCCCGTGAATAAGTCCTCTTGGTTAGGGTGAACCGTTACTACGCACCAGGTAGGATTCGAGTAAAGAGGAGGTGAGTCGCTAGGACTACTTAAATACCAAGCTCTTTCTGAATCCACTCCTAGACATGCGCACATTGGTTGCCACACCGTAACTCAGCGACTTACTTCACAGGTTTGTTCGGTTGTTTTTAAGTCTTATGCATGTGTTTGAGTGCTCTAGCCCTAGGGTTCAATAGATCCTAGTTCACTAATCTACGAGCCCAAGTTTGCCCCATACCAATCATATAATAATTCACACAACAATTAGAGGTACTTACCTTGTGGACTTCGGGTCGGAGATATAGGTGCCATGCCAGAATAAACCTGAAAAATTTATGAAAGCCCAAATCTTTGAAAAGCCCATTTAAAAAAAATGTTTTTGGGCCCAAAACCCTCAAAGTCGAGTTTTGAATCGGGCTCTGATACCAATTTGTAACACCCCAAACCCGGCCCATTTGTGTGACCGAATTTGAAATGCCACTGCGGAAAAACGTTTGAAAAACTTTTGACTTAGAGTTTAAAACATAAAAGATTTGTTGTCTTTACTAAAACATTGTGTAATTAAAGTTCCAAATAAAATTAAGTTGTTTAAAATAAAACATTTTCAAATAATAATATAATCGACAATTTAACTTAAAACATAATAAAAATTCTTAAATACTTAAAATGGCCCTTATTACAATAATTAAATACTTAAAATACTGAAACATAATTTGTATAAAGAAAATCCTCTTTTGCATGGGCCACCTCGTATCCACTCCAACCTGGTCCGAGCATCACCTGAAAAGATATCCCACGAGGGGTGAGTCAACAGACTCAATGTGTAACAATACACTAAAAATCCAATCGATCATAGCAATAAAGCCCATTTAAAATCACATTTAGCCATAAGCCCATAATATAGTAAATCAGATATTTTTATGTACATGTAAAATGAAATGCAATCCCGAGCCCAACCTAGATATCCATCCGCTACACACCACCCGTACCAGCCAATCACACCGTGGGGATTACTAAATCGACCCTCCATCCGCTACACACCATCGAAGGCAGTTGCTGCAGTCAACATGCACATCGCCCTTATAATCGTGGCATAGCCACCAGATAATCGTGACAGAGTCACCGGATTCATAATATTGTGACCGAAGTCACCAGATTCATAATATTGTGACCGAAGTCACCGGATTCATAATATCGTGACCGAAGTCACCGGATTCATAATATCGTGACCGAAGTCACCGGATTCATAATATCGTGACCGAAGTCACCGGATAATGTGGTAAAACCACCGGAACACTTCCCCTTTCAATATTTCCCATATGCCCATGCAATAACATATTATTTCATAATCATGCCATATATATCATAATCATATCAGAATCGGACACATTCATATTATGCATATAGCATTATTAACGATGCAAATATCATGTCTTGTACATTATCCCAAAATCATAATCAAATATCGAACATGTTTCATATTAAAATCATACATAGTACGAAGGAAAAACGTACCTCAATTCATCATACCATTGAATGGTACCCAAGGCCATAATCATTTATATTTCTTTATAAACACATTTTTATCATTAAAGCTATTAATCTATTAGAAGTTTAGTATAAGTTACACATCTTGCAAACACAAAGAGCGATGGAATATTTAGGATTTCCGACTCTTGCCTACAACGTCGACAGAACCTGCATATCACTATGTGAGAAATCGGCTATCACTAAAAAGATATGGCCTTTGGCCGAATATCATTATCCCTTACCTTGGACTATTCAAACTTGAATGATCTCTCCCTAACGTTGTCTACGAGAAAACCCCGAAAATCTTCCTTCAAAGGTTTAGCCACAGAGAAATAGGAGAATTAGATTCCTAAAATCGATTAATCTAAAGAAAAAAAATAAAGAAGAAACGATTGATAGAAAAGACCTTACCCGAAACACAATGATCGATTAACCCTCCTACTTGAACTATCAAGAAATTCGACCTTAAAAAATTAAAAGAAAAAGAAAGAAAGAAATGATGAAAAAGTATGGGATGGTTTCGGCTATGAGGAAGAAAGAGAGAAAGAGAATGAAAAAGTAAAAGAAAATAAAAGAGAATGCTTTTGGTGTAAAGATAAATTCGGCACTAGAGAGGAAAGAAAGAATGGTGAATGTCTTCAAAGATGACAATATTTTGGTTCCAAAAGAAAGTAAGCTTGAGAGAACAATAAGAAATAAAGATATTAATTTGGTCAAAAAGCAAAGGCCAAAACAAAGCAAACTTTTTACCAAAGCCAAAAGGCAATTTCGGCTAAGAGAAAAAAATATTGGACAAGGAGAAAAATGCACAAAATGACAACTTTTTGGTCAACCAAAACCTCCCTAATGTCATACCAAAATTCGGCCAACTCATTAGCCTATACCATTCCCCTTTTTCCTCCTTAATTCTTCCCTATCAACCCCATAATTTCCAACACAATTAAACCACCCCCTAAAGCCCCTTATGCCGTCTAGGTTCATGGTCAAATGACCATGGAAAAGCTTCCAAAATAACACCCATTTATCAAGCCTTTTTTCCCCTAAACTTTCCTTATCTACTTGATTCTTTACCATAACTACTAACTTGCCTTTTCCATTTTGTCTACTAACCAAAAATAAAAGAAAAAGTCTTATCCATTCATGATAAGGTTTGTCCGTCCATTAATGCAAGGATTAAAAAAATAAACCTTCAAAATGCTAAACATGCTACTCGAACCTCTAACCTCAAGCCACCTTTCAAGCTCCTTAACCAACTTGCCACTTACTCCTCTTATGCTTTAAATGAACACTTAAATTAACTTAAGTGTCAAGCTCACTTAATATACTTCATTAAATAAGCCATACTAAATTTTATTCTAGCTTCCTAAATAAAAACAAGCCTTCACAAGACTATGCTAACACACAAAAATTCATACCCGAGCCAACACAAATAATTAGCTGACACACAAATTTTTCCTAAAGCCCATGGCCCAATTCTACTAGGCCCAATTTCGGGATGTTACACAATCCAGGCTAAATCCCCTGTAATATAAACTCATAGAGTGTTGTCGGGATTACCAGTCCAGGCTAAATCCCCTGCAACGACAATTACTCTAATGAGCTTGGATCTGAATTACCAGTTCAAGCTAAATTCAGACCCTAATTCGGATTACCTGTCCGGGCTAAATCCATTTTCCACATATTCTTCAGGAGGGCAATATCAGGATCATCCGTCCGGGCTAGATCCTTTTCACACATATTCTTCGGGAGGGCTATATCAGGATAGGATCACCCGTCCGGGCTAGATCCCTTATTACCGTCAATTCCTTTTTAGAGATCCATCGAATTTTCCTTTCATTCAACTAGGATTTCTTCCCCTTTTTATCAAATATATCAATGTTTCATCAATTTTCATACAATGAACATTCAAATCATATTCACATCAATAACATACATTTCAAGCATTTAAGAATATAATTCAAGTTACACAAACTTACCTAGCTGCTTATTTATGTTTATAGTTTCACTAATCCGATGTCTTTTCTTTTCTACGTTCAAGTCTCGTATTTGAGTTATCCGGATATTTATAAATAAATTTGATCATCATTTTCATTCATTTCATATTCTGATACATTCAATTAATGCTCTAGGCAAAATTACCATTTTGCCCCTAAGCTTTTAATTAATGACGATTTCATCCTTAGGTTCAGAAAAATATAATTCTTGTAATTTAAACCTTGCTTCAAGCCTAATTATTCTCATATATATTGATAACAGCCCATGAATTCTATGAAATATCAGAATTTTCTATAATTTCAACACTTTTTAATTTAATCCCTAAAACATGTTTTCACCCGATCTTGATCTAAATTAATAATTTCATTCAATTTTATAATTTAAATAATAAAATAATCCATTTAATGTAATTTGGTCATTTCTGACATTTTTACAAAATTACCCATATAATTTTACTTTTATTCAATTTAGTCCCTGAGCCTAGAACATGCAAATTAGTCATTCTAGCTAAATATTCATATATATTTTCCTCCTACTCTCTCCATTTTACATCCTTAATTTATATAACATGTTTATAAGTAACATTATATATGATTTCACTATTTATTCATAAATTTATTCAAAGCTATCTATTTGCGTCATAGTCAGTAAATTATTTATATCTTGAGGTACAAAATTCCAATTTAAGATCTGATAATTTTCCATGAAACTAGACTCACATATCTTCTTGCCATAAAATTTTCATAATTTTTGGTTTAGCCAATAAGTACTTTTTATTCTTTAAATTTACCCATGTTCCGCTGTTCGACAGTTCCGACCCCTCTTCACTAAAAATTAATTATCTCATCGTACAGAATTTGGATAATGTTACCGTTTTTTTATTTTGAAAATATATTGAAATCTTGATGTTCTTACCTTGTCTTATTGATTTCAATCTTTAACTTGATTTTCTCTCTCCTCCAGCTTCTATTTCTTGAATCAAACTTGATATTCTTGCTCCCCATAGTCTCCTTGTCATCTTTCTCTCTTGATGACTATGGAAATTCTTTTGAATTCTAAGTGAAAATGGTGGATTTTTGGTGAAAGGACCAATTTGTAAAGAAAGCAAAACTTTCTTTCTTTCTCTCTTCTTCTCACATTGGTGCATGGGAAAGATGATGATAATTCTTCATCTTTCCTTCCTTATATACTAAATAAATAATAATAGAATATCTCATTAAAATATCAATAAAATAATATTTATCTAATTAAATAATTATAAAATATCATCAGCATCATCATTACTTTCTAGATTTCTCTCTCTTCCAATTGACCATTTTGCCCTTTGTGATCTTTTAAAATTTCATCCTTGAATCATCACATAATTCGGTAAAATTATGATTTAGTCCCTTATAATTCTTTACCTATTCAGTTTGGTCCTAATTCATCCATTTTCCTTAGTTTCTAGATCATTCCACCCTTAAAATATTTTCACTATTGGTCCTTCAACTTTTTCATATTTACACTTTAACCTCTCAAGTTTTGAATATTTACTCTTAGGCAATAAAACTTTTCTCACTTTTACCATTTAGTCATTTCTTGAATTAATATATCATAATATACTTCTCAATGTTGTCATAACTCCAGAATTTCCCTTTTTGTCGCTTTATTTCATTATTTTACTATATCAAAGATAATATCTTACTGTAAAAATTTTCGGGGTATTACATAATTAACACCATTAACTATTTCGGTTAAAATGTTGACGTGATTTAAAAAAACACACACATTTATAACACACAAAAAGATAAAATCTAGTTTGACATGATAAGTGGGAATGAATATTTTGAAGAAAAAAATCGGCCGTAGCATTTTAATAGAAATAATAAAGGGTGTTAACTATTTGGATTGACAGATGATATTTAAAAGTAGAGAAACTAAATCATGTAAAGTTAAAGTATAGATACTAGATCATATATTTAAATATAATATGAACCCCAAGTTGTGGACTATTGTAGGTGTTCACCTTTCCAAAAATAGTCTAGATTCAAATCATTGTTATACTAAAACATTTTATAACTAACACTACATTTTCATTTTATTTACTAAAAGATAGTAAATTTTTTAGGGGTCGAAATGAAATTTTAATTTTTAATAGTCTATATATTTATAATTTTTAAAGGATTAAATCAAATTTTTATAATTTTAGGGGATTAAAGTTTAATTTTACCTTTACTAATGTAAAATTTTAAAAATTTCTAAAGAGCCTAAATAATAATTTTTCATTTTAGAGGGGCCAGGCCCAGCCAGCCCCCTAGATTCGCCTCTGATTTTCAATTAATAAAAATATTTCCAATCATCATAATGATTTTAATAAATTTATATTGAAGTTTTAACAAATATATAATAAACAAATATAATATAATTAAAAATTATATAAAAAATTGAAGCATACGAATTTGTCAATATTGTTAGAATATGATTGGATCGGAATTAATTAGTATATCAATTTGGGAAAAAAGATTGAATCAGTCTTTAAATAAAACATTCGAAACCTATAAAAATTTAAATATGAGGACAAAAAAAATTGAGGGTTGAACCAATTTATAATTTTCCAATCTTTATTAATTTTTAATTGTTATTAGACTAATAACTAATTTGATGACTAGTTAAAATTTTAAAACATTAGAATTCGTGAGTTGCTAATTAGCTATTGATAAACAGAGGAGTGAGAAGTTTTTAACAACTAAAACATGAAAATATAATATTTTCCACATATTTCATTTTAAATAATTGATTAAATGGAAGATGGAAAAGTTCAACAGATTATTGGGTCCAATAAGCTATTTTTGCTATTAATTAGATACGACAACACAAAATGGGCACACAATGCTAGCCATCCAGGGTGCATGTCTCGGTTCCCTTAGTAATGGTAGGTAAGCTAAGCAGGAGTATTAAGTGTATGAGAATAAGGCTTAAGATTGAATACGAAGGCCAGAATCTTCCTGGTGTTGCGCTGGTATAGGCAGGTGACCTTTCTCTTGCAAGCTTTTCACCGTCTCGTATAGGCACTGCTTCACCGGGGTGAACTCCAACCCCAAATCCCGCAGCTTCTGGTTCGTGAACTTGTAGGGTTTTGCTCTTGGGTTCTTCTCATCTGAGCACCTGCTTTTCCATATACACCATCTTTAGTTTCTATACTTGGCATATATATTCCATTCAAACACATAACCCCTAAAATATTTAGAAGATTTACACGAATCCTCAAAAATGATATAAATAAATAAAAAGGTGGTGGAACAAGTTGAGGGGGGACCCCATTTTTGTCCTTGCTTCTGCAGCACGAGATTACGATCCATTGAATATTTCAAAAAGAAAGCAAGGTTCAGTTCAAATAAAGACAAGTAAATTGCCCTAGAGTGCGAAATCTCCATGATTGAAGTTCAGTAGGTGGATTGAATATAATATCCATTTTTATCCAACTTTCTTCAGATTAGCTGACAAAGACATATGGGGTTGGTGAAGATCCTTTCTAAACCACAATTTCTATCAACTTTCAGTTTCACCAGAGAAAAACTTCACTTCGTCGTGGAGAATTAGGTAGACGTGTTTGTCATTTTTTCAAAGCTGGTGGGTGCACCCATTACCCCACACCACCCACACCCCCGTTGCTCTACAATTTTGAAAGATGGTTTACTTAGTCTATTCCTATATTAATCCCTTGTAACTTTCCTGGACTAGATTAATGCTTGAAGAAGAGGCACCAATTCTTCCTGTTACTATCCTCCAACAACAAGGTCGAAATGTAGCAGTCAACACGTTGTGGATAAACTCTCTCTATTTGAAGTGTAGCAGAGGGTTAAGGTGTTTGTTTGTTAAATTTTCCAGTGTTAGGTAAGATTGCCAAAGCAAGCATACATCAAGCAATTTGACAATTTCAACTTAGCCAATTACAACAATGAATAAGATGCAATCCAATCTAATTTCCAAAACTTTTCCACATCTTCAACTTCTCCAAATCATCACAACATGTACATATTACTATACATGGTTATCTGAAGAGTGGGTATTCAAATTCTCCCATGAGAATTCGTTCAAGGCAAGTAAAAAACACCTAGCAATTTTGTAGTAGGTTAGAGACTTGAAATAGATGAGATCGTCCACTAAGATAATTCTATACATAAAGTATGCAATTGGGCACAAACTAACAGGCAATTAACAACTAGCTAAAACTGAATTCGGATTTTGTTAACTTTATCAATTAATTAATTAAACTAAAATAACTTCTATTCTTCCATTAATATTGTATGTCATGCATATCATTATTTCATTTGTTTTATGTAGAGAATCTTTGATATAATCCAACTTGGAAATTGAATTTCAATATCTGTATTTGAAAAAAAAAAAATCAGACGACGATTTTCTTTGTATTAAAAAGATTAATCTTTGACAAATCGTGATTATGTCTCATGTTTGTTATAATTTTTACCCAAATTGCCGATTGAAAGAGCTGAATCAGCTTCATCTCAAACAGCAAAGGGGTTGCCCCACTTCCTACCGAACTGCAGAGTTAATACATTTGGAGCAGTCGATTTTTGACTGAAGTTTCTGAACCGATTTTGTCAAAGTTTATATGGAGGAAAAAACAAATTGGATGAGTAAAAAACTTACTTGGTAGGGATGGGATACTCGGGGAAGAACTTGGCTAAAATCTTCACCACTTCACCACGGTGGAGGACGCTCTCAGCGCAGAGGTAGCGGCCGGAGGCAGAGGGATTCTCATACACGAGAAGGTGTGCTAATGCGACATCTCTGACGTGAACATAGGCTTGAACTGAATTGGCATAGGTCTTTGCCGAGCCGGTTAAGTACTTGAGGATGTGAACAATGCTGGCATTCACAGTTGGTTGCAGCAATGGACCCAGCACCAAAACTGGGGTTATCACCACAAGGTCCACCCCTTTTTCCTTGGCTGTTTCCCAGGCTGCCTGCTCTGCCACTGCCTTCCCATAACAATACCAATTCTGCAATTTTGAATATCGTACATGCACCAATCATTAATTCATTTCCAATTCCCAATATTTCCCTATTTTAAATGCCTCCTTTGGTTTTGGTGATGAGTAGCAGGATCCAAATGGACCCTGAATCAGGTAGTTTATATATGGGAAAAATTTAGAGTTTGCCTTAAGCAGTAATTAAAAGGAAGAATCCAAGTGACCTTGGTATTTTTGCAAAACTCAAGGTCGCTCCAGCAAGACTCATCGACCACCACATCAGGGCTCCTGTTGGGGTCCATGTACACTGCACCTATGGAAGATGTGAACACCACACGTCGAACTTTGGCCTCTGCCGCTGCCATTATCACATTCTTAGTCCCAATCACGGCCGGCTCCACCATTTGTTCCTTTTATTTATTTATTATTAATAAAAAAAATACCCCAACCACCAATCATCAGTATACATATCACATTAAAAAAATAAATGAAAAACACATCGTGTACTTCAAAATCCTCATTATTGATTGTAATAAAACGAATACTGAGAAGGAATGATTCTTTCCTAGGAAAACGTTATTCTTCTGTAAAGAATTGCAACCAACATTTTTCACTGGAAAATGATCTGACCGGAATTTTACGAACAAACAAATTTGATAGAAAAATTTGTAAGTACAAGAATCAGAAGAGTAGGTGATAAAATTGACAATATAAAGTATTTAGGCTATTGGGATGGTGGCCCACTGTGTTGGCAAATAAAGCTGACCAAATATTTTTGGTTAAAAAAGCATTATCTAGTGCATTTCATCTCCATCTTAGTTGAGCTGTAACTTTCAACTTTTTCGACAGAAGGAAGTAAAATAAATTCTTCTTCTTCTTTTTTTTCTCACCATACTTTCTCTACAAACAAACAGGACATATAAAATTTAGCGAAAGTAAAAAAAAAATACAACTTACAGGATCATCAGTCACAGGTGAAGCAGTATGGAAAACTCCATCGCAACCGCTAATGGCTTCCTTAAGAGACTGGTAATCAAGAAGGTCAGCTTTGTGAAGAGATAGCCTCTCCTTTGCTCCTTCAAGCTCTCTCAAATGACAATTCTTGGGATCGTCTAAACAGAAAACCAACGTCCAAAAACCATGTTTAAGTAAAAAAAAAAATTTAACACAAACAAAGATCAACAAGCAAAATCACTTTCTTCAGACTGATTAAAAAGAATGGAAATCAACCAACCTGGGTTCCTTACAGTGCCCTTGACAGTGTAACCTTTTTCAAGAAGAAGCTTGACAATCCAAGAGGCGATGAAGCCACCGGCACCGGTGACACAGACGGTTGGGCCATTAGTGGAAGAGCTCTGAATTGGCATATTTGCTTTGTAGGTGTTTTGTTGAGGTGAAACTCTTGTCTTCTGGGGTTTTGATGCTTTGTTTTGCTGGGATGCCTATTGGCACTGGGGTCGATCTTTATAAGCCAAAAAAATTTACCCTTCCCACCTACCAAAGGTAAATTTAAAAAAATGTATTTACAATAAATATAAAAAAACAAAACAATAATTAGAGGAGAAGGTGCTTCATAGGTTTGTAAATAAAATTAAAATCATGATTATGATCGCGTTAATTATTATTATTTTTTCTTCAATACTCTTTTGGGGTGATGTATTGAGTAAGTTGTTTCCGGCAAGCTATTATTATAGTATAAATTTGTATTAAATATTTCTGTTTTTGCTTACTTTACAATTTTATAAGGAGAGGGAATTTGGAAAGTTGATGGATTAGGTTTGATTCCATATACGAAAAATATAACCTAAAGTAATATAAATACAACATAAATAATATCAAACATTAAATATTAAAAAGATAGAATCATTATAAATCTCAAATTTATATAATAATTTTAATTTAATGTGCAATTTAATACATGAACTTTAATTTGGTACAATTATATATATTGAAATTTGATTTGATGCAATTATATATATGAAAAATTGATTGTGATTCAAATGTATACATAAAACTTATTTGACTCAATTATATACATTTAAATATATATATATGATTTTTATGTTAAAAATATATAATTATTTATATTATAATACGTACGCTTAAAATAATATTATATTAATAATTGTGTTAATAATTTTATAAAAATTAACTTAATATTTTATATATAAAATTATACAAATTTAAAATTTATGTATAATATTATATATGAACTAAAATTTATATGTAATTTTAAAATTTATCACTTCCATAAAAAGGAACACATGAAATCATAAATTGCAATATTGTTAGATTTTAAAGGGAACAATGACCCACGTGCTTTTTGTGCACTGAAATGATGCTATTATTCCTCTAGCTATGCTAAAAATGTGGATTTAACAATAATTTGAAGAATATTGGCCTTCATTCTTTGCTAAATTTGTAATCTGAATTCAACTTGAAAGATTATTATTGAGGGAGAAATGATTCCACCTTAATTAATTAATCATTCCATTGTACTAATATATAACAAAGATCGTTTTCCTCTTCTCAATTACTTTACTACAGACACAATTGCACCATTCTTGCATTCACAAACTTCATTATGGGTGTAGACTAACAATTCTTGTCTTAACCAACATCAATCAATGTTTATTGTTAACAATGCTGACATGGAAATTTATCATATAAAAAGAATTTTGAAATTTTCTGCTTTTTTATTTTACATAATTACTAGGAAAAATGAAAAAAAAAAACATATCCATTGATAGGGGTAAACAGCAAAATCTGTCCACACCAATTTTTGCAAATGATAGTTATATAATTTAATAAAGGGATGGGAGATCTGATTTTTTCCCCAATTTTTGTCAGTGCCTATTTTCGGATTTTGCTTCATGCTTTGGTAGTCGGTTATGCCAAAACTCCTTTCAAAGATAAAAGTGACTATGTGAGTGATAAAAGGATATTATGGCATACTTCTTATAAGTGACAAAAAATTTAATATAAAAAAAAAAAAGTTTAAGTTTAATAAAAAAAAATTTTACTTTCCCATGTCGGTTTTAATAATGTCAGAATCTAAAGTTCGAATAAACATTTTTCTTTAAAAATCTTATCATACTTTCTTAATTGTTGAGAGAATTGTCCAGAAACAATATACAAGGTGTATCCAGTAAAATTTGTTTTACTAGTGAACTAAATATAGAGATGGTGACTTATATAATTTTAAAATAATGGGTTTATGTTAAAATTGTTTATTTAGAGCAGGAAATAAATAGCAAAACAAAGTTGTATAATTACACCTTCGATTTGGTAAATAATAAAACAAAAGTAAACAAAGTGATAATTTTATAAAATATTTAATTATCATATAAACATAATTATTATGAGAAAGAATTATTAGTAAAGTAAACAAAGACTTCACGAATAGGGTTTTTATAGAAATGTAATAAAATATTAAAAATATTTTTCTTTAAAAAAAAGATATATGACAAGTTCTTAAAATTGCTATTGAAATAAAAAAAAAATACACTAAGAGTATTAAATATTAACCCAATTACTATTATATAATTATTATATTATTTCTATTTTATTATTAATTGATTAGATGTTTAAGTTCTGTTTTTGGCAAAACCTTTTCTCTCTCGAGCTTTATTGCACAACACAAGGTGTCGTTAAGTTAAAAATATTCTATACATATAACATGGATGACTCAGAGTGGAAAGAAAATATTATTTTATATTTTAAATTTAACATTTAAATTCATTTTGATACTTATATATATCTTTTTGTTAACTTATAATTAGATCCATTTTTATCTTTATATTTAATTGTTTTGTTATCAAATTTTTACATTTTTTTAAGTTCGGAGATCAAAATTGATCTAGTTCATAAATTCGAGTACCAAAATAAAGAAAAAAAAAGTATATGTTCAACCTAATTGTCAAGTTTAAAAAACAAAAACAAAATTAGCAAGACAAGAGTAAAAGGCAAGTCAAAGGGCAAAAATACTAATGAGCAAATTAGTTTTTATATATTAGATCAAATAGCAAATTAGTCATTTCTATTAAAAATTTCATCAATTTCTACTGTAAAAATTGACGTGATTGACGAAATAACCAGATAGTTACATGTGACGTGCCATGTATATAAGAATCAAATTTTAACAAAATAATTGATTTGCTCTTTGATTTAACTTACAAAGACCAATTTATTTATATTTTTTAATAAAAAGAGTAAAATACAATTCAACTTTTAATATAAAAATCTTGATGACAAAATTAATAACATATGATAATCATTTATATACAACTTTGTTCAAATAAAAATATAAATATGAAAAAGTAGAAATTCACTTACGAAAATAGTCAACTCATTTACGTTACTCATTATCATTTTAATATTTTTAAAATATGATATTTTATTTAGTTTGTAATAATAATACATTTTTCTCTTAAATTTCTAAGAAGAGTTTAACATATTTTAATATAATATTATATATTTAATTATCAAATAATATAAATTATATAATATATAAATTTAAATTTAAATTATTTATGAAATTGAAAACAGAATAACTGAATTTTGACCTTGAATATAAGTTTGAAATAATATAAGTTAATATTTTTGGACCATTAATATCAAATATTGAACCAAGCATTGAAATAAAACAAATGTGTTTAAAAGGAAGAAGAAAATTGATGGCGATGTCACTGATGGCGTAGAAGTAAACGTCCAGTTGAGTTCAGCGGTCCGAATCTCATACCCAAATTTACAATTTACAAACAACCAACCTTAATTTGCATCTCTAGGGGAAAGTGAATTTTGTTGGGTTTTTCTAAACTTTGAAATAGTGTATTTTAATATTATTCATCATTTTATGTTTGCGAGAATCATTTTCTAGAAGATTACTTTGATAAGTATGAATATCGAAGTTGATAGATAATTAAATCACTTCAAGAGTTTATGCATAGAAGTCAAAACGAAAATGTTACAAAATGCAATCAATAAAAACTAAATATCTACTTATATTTTAGGGCTTAGTTATTTGACAATTAACTTGCCGTGAAAGTTATTTTAGTTATTTTTCGTATAATCTGTGGTATTATAAAATACAGTATGTTACGATTTATAGTTTATTTTAATAAATTTTCTTATCTATGTTTGGTCATTTATAGAAAAAGAGCTATGTTTGGTGGATATATTTGTGTTTTTTTTTTGGTGATAAAATAAATAGCATAAAGAAACCTAAAGGGCACTAGAAGCTTTATCTTGCTGGAGAGTCGTAGCCACCTCATCAGGCGGAACTTCAAAAATTTGGAGAGACTTCTGCCAGGAGAGACCCATCTTTGCTAGTTGATCAGCTGTTAAATTACGCTCCCTAGGAACATAAATGATGTCCCACTGACCGGTAGAGTTCATTAGTCTTCTAATTCTTCTAAGAAGAGTAGTGCCGAAGTCCACCATTTTCAAGGTTATCGGTCTGAATTTTGACCCTCTTAAAGCCTTTGTTTAATAAAATAAGCACTCCATCAAGAATGCCCCACAGCTCTGCTTCCAAATGTGAACATCTGCCCAGATAATGCGTGAATCCGACGATCCAATTACCATCTTGATCACGAACGACTCCGCCTGCAGAGGCGTTTCCAGAAGTTCTAGCCACTGCTCCATCAGATGATAGATAGATCCAGTTGTCAGAATAATGTTAGGGTTTCCCAGGAAAACCTGGGAAGGCCTTAGAACCAACGGTTAAGGTCTCAAAGTGTTGAGCCCAGCTGAGAGAGAATTTGATGAGATCCCGAGCCGTCCAATCAATGTTTTGAAAAATGAAAAGATTCCGGTTCTTCCAAATCCTTCAAGCTATTATTCCAAAGAGACACGACCAAGTAGTTCATTTATCCTGCAATTTAGTGAGACGACAAAGATTAGTGGATAGCTATGTTTGTAAGTGTTCAGAGAAAAACTTGGATTGCTTCTCTGGAGGGACTATAAGAATCCAAGCTTCCTTGGCTATCGGACAGTCTCGAAGAATATGCATGATATCTTCAGAATCATGTCCACATCTTGGACACGCGCTACTTTGTCCAATTCCTCTCCCGGTTCTTTCTGAATTAGTAAAGAGCCTTTGATTAGCCACAAGCCAAAGAAAAATGCGAACTCTCTGCGGTCTTTTGTACTTTCAAATTGGTTTCCAAATGTCGTCTTTAAGTCTTCAAGAGTTCTCCTTTAATGCCCAATAAGCACTCCGAACGGAAAAAGAGCCTGTCCCAGAACGAGTCCAGATGACTCTATCTTCACCTCCAGTAGGATGAGGTGTGGGAATACTGATAATACGCTTTATCATGTCATCTGAGAGCCAAATGCGAAGCATGTCCACTTTCTAAGAGCCATCCTGCAGAACCCAATCTTTCAAAGTACTGTCCAAATTGAGACTATCATAGGCAGGCACATGATTCAGCAGAGGCCTAACTTCCGGTATCCAAGTGTTTTCCCATCCGCTGATCGTATTACCATCCCCTACAGACTACGTGAGATTCTCATAGACAAGCAGCCATACCTTAGAGAGAGATCTCCAAAGATGAGAGCAATGACTTTTTTTGGATAGATGTAGGAAGCTGGCTTTTCCATCCATATTTTGAACGAAGGACTCTTACCCATAATGCGTCCTTCTGAGAGACAAGATTAAAGCAAATTTTCATAAGGAAGGATTTATTATGGTCTTGAAGATGTCTAAGACCAAGTCCTCCACAGGTCCTCGGCTGACAAATGGAATCCCAACCAACCAAGGCAGATTTTGGATTATCGACTGAACCTCCCCAAATGAATTGTCTTGCTATCTTTTCTATCTCCTCACACACCCCTTTTGGAATAGCTAATGACTGCATGAAATAGCTAGGAATAGTAAGCAAAACTGACTGAGCACGCCCTGCAAATGAGAGTTTCCGAGCTTTCCAATTATGGAGCTTACCCCTAACCTTGTCGATTAAAAAGTCCAAAGTACTCTTGGTAACACGGTCATGTAGAAAAGGCACCCCCAGATAACTTCCAAGATTAAGGACCTTTTGGAATCTGAAAAACTGACCAATCTGATCACCCAAGTTAGGCTCAACACTTTTCGAGAAAAAGATGCTGCTCTTCCTTTCACTGATCTTATGTCCAGAAATATCACAAAAGCGTCTAAGGATATCTTTTAAAAGAATGGCTTGATCCAAATCCGCTTTGCTAAAAATAACAAGATCATCAGCAAAGAACAGATGAGATAAAGCCGGCCCTGATCTAGATAGCCGAATAGGGATCCACCTACCAGTTGACATCTCTGCTCTGATGAGATGCCCTAACCATTCCATACAAAGGACGAAGAGATATGGCGATAATGGACATCCCTGTCTAATCCCTCTTGTAGGTTTAAAGGATCTAGACGGAACTCCATTCCAAAGAATCTGCATAGTGGAGGAGAAAATAGCTTGCATAATGACCTTTCTGATTTTCTCAGGAATTCCAGCTGCAACCATGGACACTTCTATGAATTCCCAGCTAACTCTATCATAGGCTTTTTCCAGATCTAACTTAATGGACATCCACTTTCTTCCGGCCATCTTGCTACGCATAGAGTGAATAACCTCTTGCGGAATTAGGATATTATCAGAGATGTTACTATCCGTAATGAATCCAGATTGTTCTGGGGAGATGAAATTCAGAAATACGGTTTTAAATCTGTTGGCGATCACTTTCATCACCAACTTATACATAACCGAACAGAGACTGATAGGCTAAAATTGGCTGAAGTCTTCCGGCCGATCCTTCTTTGGAATAAGCACAATAAGAGTGTTGTTGAGCTCCCCTTCAATTCTTTTGCAAGCGAAAATTCCTTGAACCCACTCGCAAACTGCCCCTCCAACTAAATCCCACTGACTTTGGAAAAAGTGCCCATGGAATCCATCACTTCCTGGAGCTTTCAGCGGATCCATGTCAAAAAGAGCTTTCTTTATCTCATCATTTAGCACAGGCTTATTGAGAAAGTCGATATCTTGCTCCTTGAGACGGGGAAAGATATTTGCGGGAATATCAGACATAGTCTTTTGTTTTTCACCATATAACTTCTCAAAGAATTTGACAGCCTCATCACTGATAATAGACTGATCTGAACACCAATCTCCATTATTGATACGTAAGGCCAATATACGGTTAAATTTTCTTCTTTGAAGCGTGCACCTATGGAAGAAACTAGTATTCCTGTCCCCAAACTGGAGCCAGTCACACCTCGCCTTTTGTCTCCATAAAAGCTCCTCATGATTGAGCACGCTCTCCAGTTCATCTCGAACCTCCATCTCCAAAGTAGCTAACCTTCTGGAAGACGACTGATCCATTGCCTTTTGTATGGTCCCTAGAGATTTCAAGAGTTTTCTTTTTCGAGTGCCTAAAAAGCCATAGACGGGCCTGTTCCAAAGTTTAACGTGGGAGGTAAATTTAGATAATGAAACAACCATTACCTGAAAAGCTCCATTTATTAGAGACCAATTCCTTAAAATTAGCGTGCTTCGTCCATCCTCCAAGGAATCAAAACTGTCTCCCTCTTGGAATACTGAGCTCAGGATTAGTTTTAATGAGAATGGGCCTATGATCCAATTTTATACGTGGAAGATGGTAGACAAGTGTATGAGGAAAGTCTGAAACCCAAGCGTCATTAGCTAGGGCTCGATCTAATCGCGCGGACGTATTCCCTCTTTGCCAGGTGAAAGATGGTCCAATAAAACCCAGGTCCTGCAAATTACAAACATCAACAAAATTACCAAAGAACTTACATCTCTTGCCTGTTGTTCGGTCTCTTTTTTTATCCTTGGGGGATAGAATAGCATTAAAAACTCCCACAATCAGCCATGGCAAGGGCTCCTGAGGCAACACATTCATTAAATCAGCCCAAAGAGATTTCCTCTTGGATCTGTCAGGATTTCCATATACAACAAACATAAAAAAGCCATTATTAAGGTTAGTATCCTGTAAATGAAGAAGCATAAATTGAGGGTGATTGTGAGTAATACTAATGGAAATATAATCCTTCCACCCAACCTATATACCCCCTGAAAAACCAATAGACTCAATGCGGCGGGATCGCTCAAAACCTAGTTTATCAATGATAGAATTAGTTTTTTTACCACTAACTCTTGGCTCCAGAAGACAAACAATATCCGGTTTATACTCAAGATTATACTCACGAAAAGCTCTGAGAAATTTACTACTCGCACATCCTTGACAATTCCAAGAAAAAATAGATAAATTAGAGTTCATAGTATAAAATCCAAGAAAATAATACCAAAACCATAAACCAAATTACAAACCAAAAAAGCAACAACGAAGCAAATTAATTGCTTTTACCAATATTCTTGCCAGAAGCATCTGACTCTGCTTTTCCAAGTGTGGTAACAGTCTAAACCAGTCTAGTCATAGAGTCACTTGAAGGAATTTTTGAGGGATTTTTAATTTTAAAATTGTTACTCGAAGGAATTTTTGAGGGATTTTTAGTTTTAAAATTGTTCCCTTGCTCGTGCGTGACTTTGTTAATTTTTTTAATAGCCCGAATACCTCATTCCTTACCTCCATTTAATTTACCTGCATTTTGATTTTTGTTGCCATCTATCGCCAAGCCTTTATCTTTGAAAGAAACGACCGTATGTCTGATATTTGAGCCACCAAGAGAATCGGCTTCCTGTACTTCAATTACATTCGTCCTTTGATAGCTTGAATCGGTTGTCATAAATGCTCCCTTATCAATATTGGCCACCTAATTTTCAAAAATAGGATTTAAACAGGAAGTATTAATGTTATTAACATTCAATAAAGAAGCATTAACGTCTAATTTAAAATTAAAAATAGAAGCTGTAGAATTCGAAGGGGAGCCTTCTGTTTTGCTGTTGAAAGAGCTTGATTTGATATTAAGATGGCCCAACCCTTCAAAGGCCTTGACCACAGCACTCCTTGATGGGTCGCCCTTAAGGTTGTTCTCTGGCGGGCCTGCTGATGTCTCAACATTAGTGCCATCAAGCAAAGACCGACCTGCTAATTCGACAATTAAGCCCTACCTTCGAGGGAGCAACGGTTCTTTTCCTACTATAATTGTCCCCAACTGTCTTCCTTTATTAATAATAGTGCTATCTTGTTGTAGTAGACTTTGCTCTCCTGCATTAATTCCCTCTTTTAACACCACCTGGAAATCTTCTAAATGCTCTTCACCTTCCTTATTCAACGTATTCTCCATAGTCCTTTTATCCCCGAAATTTTTTAAGGCTTCAAATCTTGATCCTAATTTTCCTTTTCCTTTATTCTCTTTTTTGGAAGGATAATTAGCCTGAGAATTATTGCGTGATTTTCGTTCGACTATCATCCAAGGGCGAAAATCTCGCTATCTCCTCCTTGCCCCACTTCTGTCTGAATATGCTTCGCTTGAGAGTTTTCCGGTGTGGTTTCCATTTGAACCAATTAGCATATTTCCTTGGTATGGCCATAATTTCCGCAGTTGAAGTAGATGGTTGGCAAAGCTTCATACTCCACTCTCTGCTTCAATCCATTCACGAGAACTTGACCAGTCAGCAGCTTCTCCATATTGATGTACACGGCCATTCTGGCAAAACGTCCTCTAATCCAACTATCAGTGTTGAAGTCTAACCTAACAACTTTCCCAATAGTCCCCCTATCTCCTCAAAAATTTTTTTCTTGTATAGGAACCCTGGAAGGCCAGGTAATCTTATCCAAGCTAGGACCATACTTGGGTAAGGTTGCGCGGGATTAAATTCTTTTGTCCAAGGCTGGACTGTCAGGTATTGGCTGTAGATCATCCACGACCCTTGTGATAAAACTTTAGTGTAGTCATCAACCGATTGGAACTTGGCCAGATAGTACCCATTCTCGATGTCCATTTGGTGGAAGGACTTGGAAGGGTTCCAAAGGTTGTTGATTCGGTTGGAGAGAGCCCCATAGCCAATATTCCTTCCAAGCAACTTAAGACAACGGTTAGTTCCATTTCTTTGAAGAGAGTTTGCTGGATTCTTTCCAAAAAATCAATGGAAGGAATGCCATTAACAACTGATCTGTGGATGTCTCCCTCCAAAAATTCTACTTCTTCATTGTGGTAACCTAACTTTTCCTCATCAGAAACTCTAGATTTACCCCCCCGAAGTTTGTCCTTCCAGGAAATTGCAGGACTTGAACGAGATTCAGACAACAAATCCCTATCTTCGCCCCTTGTTCCTTCTTTAAACCTTACTTTCTTAGTGTTGCGATCTGTCTCAGATCGAGTTCCATCCCCGACATCATCATCCATAAGAGAAATGTTGGTATCAGTTTTCAGAGAAATTTCATTTATTGTAACTTACTCTTTATATATTTGTGTTTTAATCTTGACGTATGCCTATTTCTTAAATGCATGTTTTTCATTTAGAAATACATGTAGAGAAAACCATGTGGTGCAATCTAACATTAAATTCGCTTAGGTTCTTTAAAAAAGAAAAATTATACCTACTCCAATTTCTATATTGCCTCAATAGAGTTTCTCAATTCAATATGATAATTTTTTTTTCTTTATTCAATATAATATTATATTTAAAAACAGAGAAAACAAAAATGAAACGATGTCTAGAGGTCATGCTCATGTCATGCCCCCATTTTGGGTCGCCTTTTTCTCCTTCTTTTTAGTAATTATTTTTCTCCAATCGCAAATCACTCTATTCCATCCAAGATTTGCTTAAAATAGTTTAACAAAATGATAAAATATATTGTATTTTTTTTAAAATATATAGATTCGAATTTTAATAAATATAGATAGCATAAAAAAGTTTGCTCATGTTACAAACTCCAAATTATTTTTGTTATTTATATTATTTTAGATAATGGAAATAATAATTATTTATAACTCTATAAACCTAAGCCTGTTGAGATCTAATATACTAAAAAATTATCCACAAAATAAAAATTCAAATAATACCTTTTAAAATATTATATAAATTTATTTATCCAACTTTTGATATTTTTTGTCTCACCTACCGCCTCTGTGAATTTACAAGTTTCTTCAATACTGAAATTATGAAATACAATTGAAAAGGTAGAAAATGAACTCAATTTGTCAACCGTAGTACAGTACTTTCTAAAATTTGGTCGACATTTTAATTTTAAGAAAAATCAACACCCAAAAAGTTTTTTATTTTACATAATTTTAACAAGTTAATCAAATTCAACCCAATAAATAATAAATTTAATTACGAGAGCATTTTATATTTTATCTTTTTATGTAAAATATATATAAATAAATTTCAAAAACATTAAAATTTCAAAAACTCAAATTTTCATTTTAACCAAAACTTCATCAATTTTTTATTGTATATTTTATAGATATAATTTTACATAATTTATTATTACAATATTAGTGAAAAAGGATGATAATGTTTAAGGTGACAGATGAAAGCTCTAATAAAGGACTCCAAACACGTCATGACAGTATTTTATGAATTAATATTATTGTTTGATATCATATTTATATAATCCTTTGCTTTTTTTTTTCGTTCCTTAAATTTATTTTTTTAATTGAAATTAATGGGAGAACAATTTTATAAAACTAAAGTTTATAAAATGCACTAATGTCGTGTGTTTTTTTTCCTTTACGAAAGACAAAAGGTCGAAAAACCAGAAGATCAGAGGGAAGTATACTTAAGATAACATGATTTCATTATTATTATATACATGTTTGTTGTATTATTTGAGATTATGGAGTTAAAAAATAGAAGAAAAATCAAACACGACCATTTTTATGCTGCTTTGTTTTTTCTTTCACAATCTTTCTTGCCAAAGACTTCTCATGCACTAATATTTTTACACCAAATTACAAATAATATATCACCTCACAATTAAAACAAAAATAAACTTTAAAATTATAATATATTCCAATTTATATTAAAATAATTTTAAATAACATCTATAGGATTTAAATTTAGAATATTTCAATATATCACATTTGTTAATAATAAGATTCAAATTTAAACAAACCCTAACTTTTGTTAGTTCGATCAAAACTTTGTTGACTCATCACTAATATCTTTAAGCCGTGCCACTTACGTTTTAAACTGTTGTGATTAGAGGTATTTATAGTTCGGTTAAAATTGAAAAATCAACCGAACTAATCTAATTCGGTTGATCAGTAGGTGGTCGAATTTATTTCGATTAGAGGTCGGTTAATGATTTTTTGAAATTTTAGTTATCGGTTAATCCGGTTCAAAATCGGATAATTAACCAAAAATAAATAATATATAATATTTTTTGAACTATTAAAAAAATAAAATAAACATTAGCATATATTTTTATATGTTTTATACATATTTTAACCAAAAGACAAAAACATATAAATTTCAGTCAACCAACCGAATTAACTAAAATACTTTGTTTCGATTAATGTATTTGAAAAAATTTTCGATTTGATTATCAATTAAAAATTTTTACATTTCGAGTAATTCAATTAATAGTAATTCAGTTCAGTTAATTACCGAACCAACCCGTTTCAATACCCCTAATTGTGATCACCAAAATCTCAAAATAATAATTAATAAAATTAAAATGAAATAACGACCTATGTATCCAATAAATTAGTTTTATTTTATATTTTCCAGATCAACCTAATCTCGTTGAAAATTAATAAATAGATTTTTTTTTTACATGATTCATATTACTTTAAATTGCGACAATTGGCACCAGAATTTTCCAATTCTAGCTTCCGAGATACTTATAATTTTTGTTGGTATAAAGTAGGTATAGTTTTTCAAAATGTTTCAATTTTCTTAGAAACTACTCAAATGTTCGGTAAATGCAAGGAAAAATTCAAACTCAATTTATTCATGACCGGCCCATCATTAATAAATAATAATAATGATTTATTTCCAACTTCAACTTTATAAAAAAATTATTTTATTTATTTATTTATTTATTTATCTCTTTTAATCTTTAAATTGTATTATTTATCAAATTAACACCAAAATAGATGAAAAAGTTAACATCGATTAATTTTACTGATGTGACATTCATGTGGTAGTCCACTTGTATGCCACGTGAGTGGTTAATTAATTTTTTTAAATAAATTTTTTAATATTTTGTAATAAATTTTGTAACATCCCGAAATAGTGCCTAAATGAAACAGTGGTTTCGAGACCACAAATCCGAAGTTAGAAAAATATTTTAATATTTTATTTGATATCTATGTTATGTGTTTGTGCATGTGCTCAAATATTGTAGGTTAATTTGTTTGTTTGGGTGTTGAATTATTAGAAAGGGCTTAATCGCGTGAATTGAAAATTTGATAGTTTAATGTGTAATGGCTAAATTGTTGATGTCTTTTTAAATAGAAGCATTAAAGTTGTAATTTGCCCAACTTTAAATAAGTAGTAGTGGACGGCATAGACCTTCAATTATGGTTAAAGTATATTTTATATATATTATTATAAGATAGTGGAATGATATAAAATATATTAATATTAAGAAAAGAAACATGTTTTATTTTCTCATTTTCATCATCATATTCATGAAACAAACAGAGAGAAGAAGAAACTTAGCTTCAAACCATTCGGCCATTGCATGCTATATTAAGGTTAGTAATTGAGTTCAGTTTTTGATAATTTTTACGTTTTTGAGATCGTTGCTTCGAGTGCTACAAAACCCATGTTTGATTTTGAATTTTGATGAATATTTTGAATTATGCCATTGTTGAAAGCTTGTGTATTTTGATGATTGATGGTAGATTATGCATGTTTATGAGTAGAGGAACGATTTTTACTAAGTGATTTTCGGTGAAAACGAGTAAAACGAGCTAATTGGTAAAAGTTGTTGTAATAACCAAATTCGCCCGGACCATTAAAGCCCAATACAGACTAAGGGCCCAATTAATAAAACAAAAGCCATTATTAAAAAATAATAAAACCAAAATCCCATAATAAATAAAACAGTCCATGAAATGTCCAATTACAGCAAAAAATGGCCCAAGACCCGCCAGATCCACTTATCCTAGCCCAAGGCCCAACGCCCAAATGGCCCAACAAGACTTAGCCAAACAAAAACCTTAGGTTTCCTCGGTGCGTCGCCAACCCCTCGTTTGCCCCACTAGCCGCTGACCCTTCTTCTGCCACCGCGTCTCCTGCACGCGCCCCTACGTCGTTTCGGCCTCCCATGCGCGCCCTTCCCCATGCCTCGTTCGTCGCCCGCATGCTCCTGACACCAGCCACTCTCCACCTGCGCCTCGCCCATACCCTGCAAGCAGAGAAACAGAGGCAACAAACAATAAAAAGTATGGAGCAAATAGTAGAATACTAAAAAAAAATGTGGAATCTTTCACTTATAAGGCCGTCGAAAATGAATGCGAGGGGGGAGGAGGATTTTCTTTTGTTTAGAATAGGCAATCTTCAAAGAAAAACAATTCATTCACGGATGATCTGAAATCAAAAGAAAACCAAAAAGAACTCTTGTAATTTTGCTCTTTCTACGAATACCAGAAACCCAAAATCGAAAAGAACCTATGAAGGTTGATTTTAGCTCTTTTCATTTACTGCTTTAATATCGCCATTTTATTATGTAGTTTCCTAAAAAAAATTTTATGAACCAAAGCAATAATAAGGGAAGGGACCTTACCTGAACCCGGGAGTTCGCCATCGGAGACTCCTCTCCAGCGCCGGGACTAAGCCGAAACCCCAAAAGGGGAATTTCTTTTCGCGAGTGTTGGGGAGCCACAGTCTGATTTGGACGGGGTTCGAAGCGGAGCCAAAGGCTCCTCTCTGCACGTTGTCGGCCACCGAGTTCAGTGGTGGCGTGATGGGTGGTCGAGAGGGAAGACCGACCGTCGACGCAAAAAAAAAAAAGAGTGGCTGCTCTTTTTGTTTTGAGAGGAGGGGTCTGCTAATGAGAAGTCTAGGGCTGAAAGGGTGTTAAAAAATGGGTGTTTAATTAGAAGTAAAACGGCGCCGTTTGGTTAAAAGGAGTTACTGCGCACATTCTCTTAAAGGGATATTTGCGTAGATGCTCCCTCTCTTCCGCAATCCCATTCGATTAAGCCCTACTCTGTGTCTTTTTATTCTTTTAAATTTGGCTCTCAGGTTTCATTTTGTTTTTGGATTTGGTCCCTGAAGCTGCCAACTGGGTGTGCGCATGGGATTTTAGGGGGTATTGTCCACTTTAGTCCCTCCTGGCTATTTTCGTATGTAATTTAACCCTTTTCTCTCTTATTTACTTCAGATTTTCCCCGATCAGTCCCCTTGTCTTAGCGCGTTTTCTAATTTAGGTCCGCAATTTCATTTCTATTTTAATCCGGTCCCTAACCTGTCGATTGTTAAACCCTTAATTAGTTATTTAGTTACTAACTTTAATATTTTATATATTAGTTATTTTAAATTGTTTTATTTATTATATTGGGTATTTAATATATATATATATATGTCACTCTTTTAAAACCTTTTACATTATTTCGAATTGCTTTATATATTATCTATTTTAAACTTTTATTGTGAATTATTTACTTAAATCGTTTTGCTAATTATTTTTTATGTATTATTTCTCTTTAAATTGTTAAATTCATTGGTCTTTGTTTATTAATGTTATCACTTAGACGGTGTATATTGTTTAGTTATTGCTTTTGCATGTGCCATAATTTATTTATTTGTATTGTCATATTATTATAGTCCATTATATAATTTCGTATTCATGTATTATCGTTTCATTATTGTTATTATTATCCATGCATGTTAATATTTTAGATTTATGATACCAATGTCATATATTACTTGTATTAGATTATCGTATGCCAAATTGCGTTATATTATTATAATTCGTCGAGCATAACCCCATCCACTATTTAAATAAGGTTTCTTTAAAATCTAAACTACCAAACATGTATAATTTTCAAATATGTTTATCAATTTTACCCAAAAGCAAAAGTTTTTAAAATAAGGCAACATTCTATGTTTGGAATTTCGAGAGACCGTGCCCTATGTGTTGGGTTTCGGTTCTCTCGCTTGGCCAAACAATCGAATATCCTGTTGATATTTTAATGCATGAGTCTCGGGAATTAAGAGATGATCCTGGATTCGAAGATTAAAATCATCGTGTCCTATGTACTGGATGTGATATTTTATTCATTCGGAACAAGAAAATCTTGATATTCAATTCGAGAAAACTAAAATGTTTCCAAAAGAGATCAAATTCTTAAATTCTTTTAAAATTTTCAAACTTTCGACATTGGGACATTAATTAATCAATTTGGTACCAATTTTGGGCGTGACGAGGGTGCTAACCCTTCCTCGCACGTAACCGACTCCCGAACCCATTTCCTCAAATTTTGTAGACCAAAGCCACTGTTTTAGTAAGTCAAAATGTTCTATTAAAACAAAGGTGATCCGATCACATCTAATAAAAGATCGGTGGCGACTCCCGTTTTATTTTCAAAACCAAGTCGATTCCCGTTTTTCAAAAAATGGTTACGACAGCTTGGCGACTCCACTGGGGACCATGAGAGTCAGGCCGGAAAATTGATTATTCTTTGTCCTTTTTGTCGAAATTTGGAAAATTGTTTTGAAAAATCATGTCTCCTTTTGATGCATTTGCTGGTATTATAATAGCAATAATGTTAAGTCTTATAAAATACTTTGGCATTGCACTGCATGACCGTTGTGGTCATACCCTCTTAAGTGGGAGTGAGAAGCCACTCTTTCGTGAGGTTTTTACCTCCGTGCAAGATAGTGGATCGCTTCCGGGATACATCCGTACCTATGTCTTCGTGAGATTTTTATCTCCGTGCAGCCATAGGGAAATGTATTCCCCTGAACCAAACTCGGTCCATAGGAGCCTATAATGGGTGAGGATCGAGGAATCTGCTGGTTCAGGTACCCTTGCTTTAGGACCGGACCACATATAGAGAGACCTAAGAGCCCATTGTAGGTAGAACCGTGTAAACCCTAGTTGTTACCTTAAATAGGGGTTCGATTATTTCTTCCTCGTTTTAAGTTCCTTTTGTACATGATACTAACTTGTTGTGTTTTGCTTTTATTGCATAGCATTTCATCATAAAAGGTGTTGATTCACATTCGGTTACTAGATAGAAAAGCTTGACATGGAAAAAGGATACAACAAGAAAAAGGAGACAGCCTGACAGCGGGATATGAATCAGAGCTGTGGGGTTTCACTCGCATCAGCGTGACTCAAAATGACCTGCGAGAATTGAAGGAAATATGGGATTCGTGGGGCAACGAGGTCAAACAACTATTCTACTATAATTACGGTGATTTGCACTATCTGTTGGATATCAAGGTAGACGAGTACCTACTCCGAGCTATTACCCAGTTTTGGAACCCCGCTTACAGTTGCTTCACTTTTGGAAAAGTGGATTTGGTGCCTACCACAAAAAAGTACACAGCTTTGTTCCGATGCCCGAGAATTCAAACTGATAAGGCTTATTCAAGGTTTGCTAATATGCCAACATTCTCAAAAAGGCTACTGAACATTACAGGGATGAGTGAGCAATGGATTACAGCTCGGATCAAGCAAAAAGGAGATTATAAGTGCATCCCTTGGAAACACTTGAAGGATCTGATCTTGGCGCATCTTGATAAGAAAAAGAGGGTCGACGTCTTCGCTTTAAGCATCTATGGTTTGGTCATTTTCCCCAAGGCGTTGGGGTACGTAGAGGAAGCGGTTTCAGACCTATTTGATAAACTGGACAAGGGAGTCACACCTATCCCTGCAATCTTAGCCGAAACCTTCAGATCATTGAATGCTTACCGAAGAGCGAGCGAAGGGAGGTTCATGGGATGTGTACAACTTTTGCTATCATGGTTCCATTGCCATTTTTGGAAGATAGAAAAGGTCTCATGCAAAGTCTTTTTCGAGAACTATTCTCCTTTAAAGGAATTAGTGGATACACCAAGGCGGGACGACCTATCTGGAGAGAAATGGATAGCGATTCTCCAAAATCTGCACGTGGAAGATGTAGAATGGAAGGCTCCGTGGATGATCCCCGACGAGATCTTGTATCGGTGCGGAGAGTTTGACTGGGTCCCTTTACTCGGGATATGGGGAGCTGTTGGGTATGCCCTATTACTAGTAATGAGGCAGTATCGGTCAAGGCAGTTCATACCCGCGACACATGGATTAGCCCAGTGTGAGTTTTCGTACAAGGACGATAATTATAAGAAAAGAGTTCGCGAAATATCAGATGCGTGGACTCAAACCCGGAAAATGAAGAGGTTCGCCATAGGGCCAATGACGACCCCTGAGTATGATCTGTGGTGGGGCAAAAGAATCAATGACAATATCCCTAGGCTAAGCCAAGGAGACGTTCGGCCAACAATGTAACATCTCGAAATAGGGCCTAAACGGAATAGTGGTTGCGAAACCACAAATCCGAGTCAGTAAAATATTTTAATATTATTTTCAGTGCTTATAATGTGTGAATTATTATGTGTGAAATTTTCGTGATTTAATTTTATTGTTTGGGTGTTGAATTATTAAAAAGGGCTTAATCGCGTGAATTAAAAATTTGATAGTTTAATGTGTAATGGCTAAATTGTTGATGTCTTTTTAAATAGAAGCATTAAAGTTGTAATTTACCCAACTTTAACTATAGTGGACGACATGATTATGCTTAGTGACTTTATTATATGAAATTATATATTATAAATGTTATTATTATTAATTATACATTATATTAAACTTATAATAATAAAATATATGTTAAGAGTAAAACAAAACAAAAGCCATTATCTTCATCAATTGGCAGAAAGTAAGAAAAAAAAAGAAGAAGCTTGAGCTCTCTCTCATTCGGCCATTAGCAACCAAAATTAGGTGAGTTTTAGTTTTTCGATTTTTGATAATTTTACGTTTTTGAGATCGTTTCTTCGAGTGCTACAAAACCCATGTTTCAATTTTGAATTTTGATGAATATTTTGAGTTATGCCATTGATGAGAACTTATGATTTTTGTTGTTTGATGGTAGAAAATGAAAGATATGTGTTAGATTAACAAGTTTTGTCTTTGGATTTTTGATGAATTTAAGTAGTTTGGACTAAATTAGTAAAAGTTGTTATTGTTCATAAGTATGTGTTATAGTAAGAATTTGAAGTTGCTATAGAAGGGAAAAATGTTCAGCATGTTAGAAAACATAAGAATAAGGGCTGAAGTTTAATTTTCGAGCCTAGGGGCAAAATCATAAATATGTAAAAGTTTAGGGGCAAAATTATAATTTTTCCAAAGTTAGAGTTAAGGACTGTTTTGATAAATATGAGTATTAAATAAGCTAAATTTGCTATTATAGATCAAGAAGAACGAAATCCAGAGTTAGATCAGGGAAAGAAAAAGATAGTGGACTAAATCGATATAGTTTATCGATTTTGTTTCGAGGTAAGTTTGCAGTAAATAAATGCAATATTCTATTATTTTACATTTAATATTATTAAATTCCAGCATTTATATATTTATTTTGTAAATTTATTATTTAAAGACTCAAGTATGAATTGACGGAAAAGTTATCTCAGAAAGTTTCGGTTGAACCTTAGGAATGTGTAGGATACAAATGTCATGACATTAGGGTTTAAGGAAATCATGTAAGACCATGTCAAGACATGGCATTGATAAGTTACTATAAGGCAAAGGTCCCATGTAAGACCATGCCAAGGCATGGCATTGGTGAATTTATAAGGCAAAGGTCCCATGTAAGACCATGCCAAGGCATGGCATTGGTGAGTTCACAAGGCAAGGATACCACGTAAGACCATGTCAAGACATGGCAATGGTTAAGTTTCATAAGGAAAGGTACCCGCGTATCCTTAGTATTCCAAGTGGTTCAACGGGAATATTCCAAGAGTAAACCAATGTAAAGGTAAGACAAGTTCAAGCTAAAAAGGTAAAGGTAAGACAAGTTCAAGCTAAAAAGGTAAGGTAAGACAAGTTCAAGCTAAAAAGTAAAGGTAAGACAAGTTTAAGCTAAAAAGGTAAGGTAAGATAAATTCATGTTAAAAAGGTAAGGTAAGATAAATTCATGTTAAAAGGCAAGGTAAGAATACAAGTTTAAGTATATTGAGTTAAAAGCTTAAGTGGTCTTGATAAGAAAAGAATAAGATAATTCATTAAGAATGTTGTTATCTATTTACATGTAAACTTACTAAGCTTTATGCTTACTCCCATTCTTTAATTTTTTTTATAGTATTGCAAGCCAACTCGGGGATCGAAAGGACGTCGGAGATCGTTACACACTATCAAAGGATTATATTAGTATTTTGTGACTCGAACGTTTTAAGTAATGGCATGTATAGGGACTTAGCTATCTTGTGTGTATAACATTATGATATGGCTTAAGATTGGCTTGTAAATGTTTGGTAATGATTAGCTATTAAAATGGTTAATTAAGAACATGTTTTGGATGTTATGAAATGCCTAGTTGTTAGTTATTTTAAAGAAATTATGTAATTATATGCAGGGGAATAGTTGGACAGCAACAGTGACGTGATTTTGAAAAATCACCAAAAATATTAGAAATTGAATTAGGTTGTTCATAAGATATAGAATTAAATCTTATTGAGTCTATTTTCATATAAAGAAAACGGTGTAGGAAAAAGAGTTGTATATTATGAGATAATTGATTTTTACTGAAGAGAGGTTAGAACTGTCAAACTGTGTAACAGGGGAGACTTTAACTAATAAACTGTACTAATTGGCCACAGCAAAAATTCTGGAAAAATTATAGTAAGAATATATATGAGTCTAGTTTCAGGGAAAATTTACGGATCTAGATTTCGAGTTTCGTAACTCGAGTTATAATTAATTTAGTGAACATGACGCAGACGGACAGTTTCAATTTTTATGCCCAGAACTAGTAAGTTAAGTCTAGTAATGCCTCGTGCTCGACTCCGGCAACGGTCTCGGGTAAGGGGTGTTACATTTATTGGTATCAGAGCAAGAGTTTAGTCGGTTCTCGGAATAGTTAGTATGAGTAAGAGTCTATCTATACATGCCATACTTATATTTTGATAGTGTGACGACTCTTGACGATTTAAAATTTTTTTTATATAGTTATGGATCCCGAACGAGCTGGTACAGATGATGTAGAGAGTAGTGCACCCACTCCCGCTGAAGGGACGGTGCCACAAGATAGTCGTGAAAGGCCCGTTACAGTTAGTCAGGGAGGAGGGGCTCGAGAAGCCTTCTTCCAAGCTATGAATGAATGGTTTGCTGAGTTCGTTCGTACGAACCCGGCCGTTAGACCTCCACCCCCTCATGAGCCATAGACCACCCACATAGCTCCCCCAGTTATAAATACAGTTAGAAGAGAGAAACCACCCGTTGACAAGATCAGAAAACAAGGGGCTGAAGAGTTTCGGGCTACCAAAGATGATGATGCGGAAAAAGCTGAATTTTGGCTCGAAAATACTATTAGAGTTTTTGACGAGTTATCCTGCACACCGGAAGAATGTATTAAATGCGTGGTGTCACTTCTTAGAGATTCGGCCTACCAGTGGTGGAAGACACTTGTGTCAGTAGTACCGAAAGAAAGAGTTACTTGGGATTTCTTTCAAGAGGAGTTCCGTAAGAAGTACATTAGTCAGAGGTTTATTGACCAGAAAAGAAAAGAGTTCCTTGAGTTAAAACAGGGTAAGATGACTGTGATCGACTATGAACGTGAATTTATCTGACTCAGCAATTATGCTCGAGAGTGTGTGTCTATAGAAGCTATCATGTGCAAAAGATTTGAGGATGGGCTCAGTGATGATATCCGACTGTCAGTTGGTGTTTTAGAGATAAAGGAGTTTGTTGTTTTAGTTGAACGAGCCTGTAAGGCAGAAGAGTTGTTAAAAAGAAAGGGTAAAGTTGAAATTGAGATGCAAGACACGAAGAAAAGACAGATGAGCAAGTCATTTCAGTCTACATCCAAGAGGCCTAGAGAGTTTTCTACGAGACCTAATTTTTCAACCGGGTATTCTAGCCCAAACAGAGGTGGAAGATTTATAGATTCAAAAGCTCAAACCACTTCGATTGCGAGTGTTGGTGGTATTCATCCTGATAGGCCCGAGTGTCCTCAATGTGGTCGACGTCATCCAGGTCAATGTAGAGCAACTAAGACTGGTTGTTTCCGATATGGTGCACCGGATCATTTCATTCGGGAGTGTCCCGAGATGGTTAAAAAAGAAGTAATACCGAGTGCAAGATCAGGTAATGCCCCCGTTAGAGGCAGATCTCAGAGAAATTCAGGAGTAGGGGCAGGTAGAGGTACATTTAGAGATACAGCAACAAGTTCAGATGTTAGAGCACCCACAAGGACTTATGCTCCCCGTGCTCGTGAAGAGGCATCTTCCCCCGACATAATTACGGGTACATTTTCTCTTCATGATGTTAATGTTATTGCTTTGATTGATCCGGGGTCAACCCATTCCTATGTTTGCATGAAATTAATGCCTAGTATGAACATGCCCATAAAGTTTACAGAATTTGTGATTAAAGTATCGAACCCATTAGGTTAGCATGTGTTAGTAAACAAAGTATGTAAAAAATGCCCTTTGATGATTAGAGGTTACTGCTTTCCGGCTGATCTCATGCTATTGCCATTTGATGAGTTTGATGTAATTCTTGGTATGGATTGGTTAACTGCACATGATGTGATAGTGAATTGTGGAAAAAGATTCATTGAGTTGAAATGTGAAAATGGTGAGTTCCTTCGGGTTAATTCAGATGAGTCAGATAGTTCAATTTCCATGATTTCTGTTATGTCTGCTCAGAAATGTTTAAGGAAAGGATGTGAAGCTTATCTTGCTTTTGTGTTGAATACTAAAGATCCAGAGTTGAAAATTGAATCAGTGCCTGTGGTAAATGAGTTCCCTGATGTGTTTCCGGAAGAACTACCAGGTTTGCCTCCTATCAGAGAAGTTGAGTTTGGTATTGAATTGATTCCAGGTACCACACCTATTTCTATTGCTCCTTATAGAATGGCTCCAATAGAATTGAAAGAATTGAAAGCTCAGTTATAGGAATTAACTGATAAAGGCTTTGTAAGACCTAGTTATTCACCATGGGGCGCGCCAGTGTTATTTGTGAAAAAGGACGGTTCCATGAGATTGTGCATAGACTATCGACAGCTTAACAAGGTAACCATCAAGAACAAATATCCATTACCTAGAATAGATGATTTGTTTGATCAATTGAAGGGAGCCACTCTGTTCTCTAAGATAGATTTGAGATCTGGATACTATCAGTTGCGAGTTAAAGAGTCAGATGTTCCAAAGACTGCTTTTCGAACTAGGTATGGTCACTATGAGTTTCTTGTGACGCCATTTGGCTTAACTAATGCTCCTGCCATTTTCATGGATTTAATGAACCAAATTTTCAGACCTTACTTGGACAAGTTTGTAGTTGTGTTCATTGATGACATCTTGATTTATTCTCATGATGAGACTGAGCATGCAGAGCATTTGAGAACAGTTTTACAGATTTTGAGAGATAATCAGCTTTATGCCAAATTTAGCAAAAGTGAGTTCTGGTTACGGGAAGTTTGTTTTCTTGGACACGTTGTCTCAGGTGAAGGTATTAAAGTTGATCCGAATAAGATTTCAGCCATTGTTGATTGGAAGCCTCCCAGGAATGTATCAGAGGTCAGAAGTTTTCTTGGTCTTGCCGGTTATTATAGACGATTTGTAGAGGGATTTTCTATGATAGCTACTCCATTGACAAGATTGCTACAAAAAGATTTCAAGTTTGAATGGACTGAGAAGTGTCAGCAGAGTTTCGACAAGTTAAAGGCATTGTTGACTGAAGCTCCTGTTTTAGTACAACCAGAACCGGGTAAAGAGTTTGTGATTTACAGT
Organism: Gossypium australe; assembly: GCA_005393395.2. Taxonomy (NCBI): domain Eukaryota; kingdom Viridiplantae; phylum Streptophyta; class Magnoliopsida; order Malvales; family Malvaceae; genus Gossypium; species Gossypium australe. The sequence goes on from CM016626.1 coordinate 15,995,934, forward strand.
GATGCATCCTTGAATGGACTAGGCTGTGTACTTATGCAGGAAGGAAGGGTAATTGCTTATGCCTCTAGATAGTTAAAGCTACATGAGAAAAACTATCCGACACATGATTTAGAGCTAGCTGCTATTGTATTTGCATTGAAAATCTGGAGACATCACTTATATGGTGAGAAATGCCGAATATTTACTGATCACAAAAGTTTGGAGTACTTGATGACTCAGAAAGATCTGAACTTGAGGCAAAGAAGATGGCTAGAGTTGATTAAAGATTATGAGCTAGTGATCGATTATCACCCGGGTAAGGCAAATGTTGTTGCTGATGCTTTGAGTAGAAAATCATTATTTGCATTGAGAGCTTTGCACACTAGTTTGGCATTATCAGATGATGGTTCTATTTTAGCTGAGTTGAGAGCTAAACCGACGTTTCTTAAAGAAATTTGTGAAGCTCAGAAGGATGACAGTGAGTTGCAAGCCAAAAGAGTTCAGTGCGAGTCAGGTGTAGAGTCTGATTTTCAGATCGGTTCTGACGGTTGTTTGTCGTTCAGAGACAGAGTATGTGTACCAAAGAATGATGAGCTTATTAGGAAAATCTTACAGGAAGCACATAGCAGTTCTTTGTCTATTCACCCAGGTAGTACAAAGATGTATAATGATTTGAAGAAAATGTATTGGTGGACAGGAATGAAAAGAGATATATCAGAGTTTGTTTCTAGATGCTTGATCTGTCAGCAGGTAAAGGCCGAACATCAGGTACCTTCAGGTTTATTGCAGCCTGTATTAGTTCTCGAGTGGAAATGGGATCGAGTTACTATGGATTTTGTGACAGGATTGCCTTCGACACCGAGAAAGAAAGATGCAGTATGGGTTGTGATTGATAAGTTAACAAAGTCGGCTCATTTTATCCCAGTTCGTATGGATTATTCACTTGACAAGTTGGCCGAGTTATATATTACAGAGATTGTGAGACTACATGAAGTACCGTTATCGATTATCTCAGATAGAGATCTGAGATTTACCTCACGGTTTTGGAAGAAATTGCAGGAAGCTTTAGGTACGAAGTTGAGTTTTAGTACAGCTTTCCATCCTCAGACTGATGGTCAATCAGAGAGAGTTATTCAGGTACTTGAAGATATGCTTAGATGTTGTGTATTAGAATTTCAAGGTAGTTGGGAGAAATATTTACCATTAATAGAGTTTGCTTATAATAATAGTTATCAATCGAGTTTGAAGATGGCACCTTATGAAGCTTTGTATGGACGTAAATGTCGCACACCTTTGTATTGGACAGAGCTTAAGGAAAATCAGATTTACGGGGTTGATCTAGTCAAAGAAACAGAAGAGAAAGTAAAAGTCATCAGAGATTGCTTGAAAGCAGCTTCAGATAGACAGAAATCCTATGCAGATTTGAAAAGAAAAGACATTGAATTTCAAGTTGGTGATAGGGAATTCTTGAAAGTATCTCCGTGGAAGAAAGTTCTCAGATTTGGCAAGAAAGGCAAATTAAGTCCCCGTTTTATTGGACCGTTTGAGGTGATCGAGAGAGTTGGGCCATTGGCATATCGATTGGCTTTGCCAACTGAGTTAGAGAAGATTCATAATGTGTTTCATGTGTCTATGCTACGTCGTTATCGTTCAGATCCATCGCATGTGATTTCGCAAACAGAGGTTGAGATTCAGCCAGATATGACTTACTGGGAGGAACCAATAAAAATTCTAGCTCGAGAGGTTAAGCAATTAAGGAATAAAAGTATTGCACTTGTGAAAGTATTATGGAATAGGCATGGAATAGAAGAGGCTACATGGGAGCCCGAAGAGGCTATGCGAAAACAGTACCCAAATCTCTTTACAGGTAAGATTTTCGGGGACGAAAATCCCTAAAAGGGAGGAGAAATATAACATCCCGAAATAGGGCCTAAACGGAATAGTGGTTGCGAAACCACAAATCCGAGTCAGTAAAATATTTTAATATTATTTTCAGTGCTTATAATGTGTGAATTATTATGTGTGAAATTTTCGTGATTTAATTTTATTGTTTGTGTGTTGAATTATTAAAAAGGGCTTAATCGCGTGAATTAAAAATTTGATAGTTTAATGTGTAATGGCTAAATTGTTGATGTCTTTTTAAATAGAAGCATTAAAGTTGTAATTTGCCCAACTTTAACTATAGTGGACGGCATGATTATGCTTAGTGACTTTATTATATGAAATTATATATTATAAATGTTATTATTATTAATTATACATTATATTAAACTTATAATAATAAAATATATGTTAAGAGTAAAACAAAACAAAAGCCATTATCTTCATCAATTGGCAGAAAGTAAGAAAAAAAAGAAGAAGCTTGAGCTCTCTCTCATTCGGCCATTAGCAACCAAAATTAGGTGAGTTTTAGTTTTTGGATTTTTGATAATTTTACGTTTTTGAGATCGTTTCTTCGAGTGCTACAAAACCCATGTTTCAATTTTGAATTTTGATGAATATTTTGAGTTATGCCATTGATGAGAACTTATGATTTTTGTTGTTTGATGGTAGAAAATTAAAGATATGTGTTAGATTAACAAGTTTTGTCTTTGGATTTTTGATGAATTTAAGTAGTTTGGACTAAATTAGTAAAAGTTGTTATTGTTCATAAGTATGTGTTATAGTAAGAATTTGAAGTTGCTATAGAAGGGAAAAATGTTCAGCATGTTAGAAAACATAAGAATAAGGGCTGAAGTTTAATTTTCGAGCATAGGGGCAAAATCGTAAATATGTAAAAGTTTAGGGGCAAAATTGTAATTTTGCCAAAGTTAGAGTTAAGGACTGTTTTGATAAATATGAGTATTAAATAAGCTAAATTTGCTATTATAGATCAAGAAGAACGAAATCCAGAGTTAGATCAGGGAAAGAAAAAGATAGTGGACTAAATCGATATAGTTTATCGATTTTGTTTCGAGGTAAGTTTGCAGTAAATAAATGCAATATTCTATTATTTTACATTTAATATTATTAAATTCCAGAATTTACATATTTATTTTGTAAATTTATTATTTAAAGACTCAAGTACGAATTGACGGAAAAGCTATCTCAGAAAGTTTCGGTTGAACCTTAGGAATGTGTAGGATACAAATGTCATGACATTAGGGTTTAAGGAAATCATGTAAGACCATGTCAAGACATGGCATTGATAAGTTACTATAAGGCAAAGGTCCCATGTAAGACCATGCCAAGGCATGGCATTGGTGAATTTATAAGGCAAAGGTCCCATGTAAGACCATGCCAAGGCATGGCATTGGTGAGTTCACAAGGCAAGGATACCATGTAAGACCATGTCAAGACATGGCAATGGTTAAGTTTCATAAGGAAAGGTACCCGCGTATCCTTAGTATTCCAAGTGGTTCAACGGGAATATTCCAAGAGTAAACCAAAGTAAAGGTAAGACAAGTTCAAGCTAAAAAGGTAAAGGTAAGACAAGTTCAAGCTAAAAAGGTAAGGTAAGACAAGTTCAAGCTAAAAAGTAAAGCTAAGACAAGTTCAAGCTAAAAAGGTAAGGTAAGATAAATTCATGTTAAAAAGGTAAGGTAAGATAAATTCATGTTAAAAGGCAAGGTAAGAATACAAGTTTAAGTATATTGAGTTAAAAGCTTAAGTGATCTTGATAAGAAAAGAATAAGATAATTCATTAAGAATGTTGTTATCTATTTACATGTAAACTTACTAAGCTTTATGCTTACTCCCATTCTTTAATTTTTTTTTTATAGTATTGCAAGCCAACTCGGGGATCGAAAGGACGTCGGAGATCGTTACACACTATCAAAGGATTATATTGGTATTTTGTGACTCGAACGTTTTAAGTAATGGCATGTATAGGGACTTAGCTATCTTGTGTGTATAACATTATGATATGGCTTAAGATTGGCTTGTAAATGTTTGGTAATGATTAGCTATTAAAATGGTTAATTAAGAACATGTTTTGGATGTTATGAAATGCCTAGTTGTTAGTTATTTTAAAGAAATTATGTAATTATATGCAGGGGAATAGTTGGACAGCAACAGTGACGTAGTTTTGAAAAATCACCAAAAATAGTAGAAATTGAATTAGGTTGTGCATGAGATATAGAATTAAATATTATTGAGTCTATTTTCATATAAAGAAAACGGTGTAGGAAAAAGAGTTGTATATTATGAGATAATTGATTTTTACTGAAGAGAGGTCAGAACTGTCAAACTGTGTAACAGGGGAGACTTTAACAAATAAACTGTACTAATTGGCCACACCAAAAATTCTGGAAAAATTATAGTAAGAAGATATATGAGTCTAGTTTCAGGGAAAATTTACGGATCTATATTTCGAGTTTCGTAACTCGAGTTATAATTAATTTAGTGAACATGATGCAGACGGACAGTTTCAATTTTTATGCCCAGAACTAGTAAGTTAAGTCTAGTAATGCCTCGTGCTCGGCTCCGGAAACGGTCTCGGGTAAGGGGTGTTACAAACAAAGGAGCAATTACAAGTAATTCCATCCGAATTAGAGATTATCAAGCAAGATTTCGAGAGAAGGAGTCGGGAATTGGGAAAGAGGATAGAGCAGCTGGAGGAGGAAAAAATGCAGTTAGGGTTAGATGTCGACATCCACAAGCTCGAAGCCGAGAAATTGAAAAAAGGAAAAAATAAAACCGAAGAGGATTTGGATAGCTTAAAGACAGACTACAAGAAGTTGCGCATGTCCATCAGAACCGTTGGTCTAGGTAAAACATCAGAGCAATGGCAGCAGGAAATTAAAGAAGAAAAATCCAGAGCCAATCAGTGGGAAAAGAAGTTCCGAGATGCTCAAGTACGGGAAAACGTTCTAAAAAAGAGCCTATTGGAAAGTCAAAATGAGAAGGAGAGGTTACGCGCCCGAATAGCAGAATTAGAAAAGTCGCTGTATCTGCACCGTAGCTGCAACTCAGTAATCGAATTAAGAGCCAGCCAGAACAAGATTGAGGAGATGAAAGTGAGGATAGGAGAGCTCGAGACTGCATTACAAGATAGTAAAATTCGAGTTGAGCTCCTTGAGGCAAACACTGAACATTGGAAAGAGCAGCTCCACCATTCTCAAGGATAGATGATAACACTTTAGAACGACATGATTTTATGTGCTAATTGTATATTAATTTCGAATGTGACTCTACTAATTTGGGCTATTTATGGACTTTTATCTCGTAGGGGCTAAATTGGAGACCAATGCAAAATTGAGGGCTAAAATGGTGAAATTAAAGATAAAAATGGACCAATGTGCAACAAAGGGAAAAGATGGTGCCAAAAGTGCAAACATGGAGAGCAGAGGGATTGAAATGCAAAAAGAAGAGACTTTGCTTTATCAAATTCTATTTTAATTATATTAGGATAATTAATGTTAGGATAATTATCTAGGATTATTTAATTTCTTTATTTATCTCTATTTATCTTTAATTAAATTGTAATTATCTTTGGGAGTTTGAGTAGAATTAGACTATCTACCTTAAGCACTATAAATAGGGGACGAAGTAACTCATTTGGGGGGTTCATCTTTTTCTGTACACTCCTCTCCCATAATTCTTTTGTGTTTCATTTATTTTTCTTTCAATAAAAATTCCCTTTTCCATATTTTTATATTTTCCACCACAAATATGAGCCACTAAATTCCATCTAGCCGAAGGTTGCCAAATTCCCCAGAAAAAGGTTCTTGAGGCTTAGAACCCGTACTCAACTTTCTCACCCAAGTATTCATCGTTTCTCCGCATTACGGGGCTGACGCTTCCGTCCAGGTCCCTTTAAAAGTAACCCTTTCAACGTATGCAAAGGCGGCCGCTTTGTGTGTTTTGGGAGAATTGCACCGTCGGTTCGTGAGCTTACTGCGTCAGAGGTTAGCGAGCCCAAGAGACAAAATGGCGTGGGATTCGCCATTGAGAAACGTTGATCTAGCGTAAATGACTCCACAAAAGCAGTCGCAAGCTAGAGTCAGGCTCCCTAAATCCGTAAGTTTAAACTCTTGGAGTTGGTGGTCGTAGGCGTCCTCTTCCACTATAACTGGCTTACTTGGGTAGAGAAGGGTCATCCAAAAGCCGAAGACGGAGCCAAGGAGGAACGAGACAACCGGAGGCTGGAATATCTTCACATAAGAAACTTTTCTCTAAACCCTTTCTTTTTATTTTCCTCATTTTAATTCTCGTAATTTCAATTCGTCTTAAATTCTGTTTTTATTATTATTTTTCCAGATCGAAAATTATTAATTCTGTTCTTTATTTATTTTTCAGGAACGCAGGTTTTTTTGGGCACGATTCTGCCCAGGATCTCGAAAAACAGGCATCTGTATAATCCGATCCCAGTGGATTCGACCCTACTTGCTCTTTACTATTATTTTCGTTATTTTGCAGGGAGTAGGATATATTTTGGTGCATTCAACGACGCATCAAATTTTGGCGCCGTTGCCGGGGATCGGCAACGAACTAATCCTGTTTTTTTTTTGTTTTCTATGACCAGATCTGCTCCAGGCATTCTTGCATTTGATTCGGAGATTGAAAAGACTGCGAAAGCTAATCGAAAAGAAACTAAGTTGAGGAAAAAGCAGTCAGCGGTGGTAGTGACTCGAAGCAATCCACCACCAGAAATTAGAACTGACGACGAAGCAGAGTCTAGGGTTAAAGAAAACCCTACTCAAACGCTTGAAAGTAAAGCAGAAGAAGTCGATCCATTTGAAGAAGTGTTCAACGCTAGGGTTGATGAAAACCCTAATTTGGTACAAGAACCAATGGCTCAAACGATTCGGCCACTAGCCGAAGCTCCGACGGAACAACCGCCACTGTGCATCGCATATCCTACCATGGATACTGACTTTGAGTTGAAATCAGGGTTGATTCAGTTGCTGCCAACATTTCGAGGGTTACAAAATGAAAACCCCCATAAACACTTAAAGGAGTTTCATATGGTTTGTCTGAGTATGAAACCTCAAGGCGTAACTGAGGATTAGATTAAATTGCGCGCTTTCCCTTTTTCCCTAGCAGATTCAGCTAGGGAATGGTTATTTTATTTACCTCCTGGATCTATAACTACGTGGGCTGACCTTTCTCGTTTGTTTCTCAACAGGTTTTTCCCAGCATCTAGAGCAGCTGAGCTAAGAAGGGAGATCGTGGGGATAAGGCAGAAAGAAGCGGAGACTCTTTATGATTATTGGGAGCGGTTTAAGAAGTTGTGTGCGAGCTGTCCACAACATGGTATAACAGAGCAATCTCTCCTCCAGTACTTTTATGAAGGTTTGAAATCGATGGAGATGAATATGGTAGACGCTGCTAGTGGAGGAGCGTTGGTCAACATGACCCCCCAACAAGCAAGGGACTTAATCTCTACAATGGCTGCAAATTCTCAGCAGTTTCGAGCTAATCCTGAGCCCCCTAGAAGGGTTCACCAGCTAAGTAATTCAACCTTAGAGGATAAAGTTGATAGACTTACTATTATGATGAATTCTTTTATTGCAGAAAAAGCTAAACCAGCTCGGTTATGTGGAATATGTGCTACACCTGAGCACACAACTGATACTTGTCCCAGTTTGTATGACGATACTATGGCTCATTTAAATGCTGTGGGTAATTTTCCTGGCCCACCACAGAGGCGATATGACCCTTACGCTAATACCTACAACCCAGGATGGAGGGATCACCCTAACTTAAGTTATGGGGCCAACCCACAATATACCCAGCCATACCAAAATCGAGTTCCACAGCAGCCACAAGACTCAGGTAATTCTCTAGAAACTTTGGTCAATAAATTAGCAGCTAATATGCTTGATTTTCAACAGAAAACCGAGGCATCTATAAGAGAATTGACCATATCAGTTGAGAAATTAAACTCTCAAGGGAAGCTGCCATCACAAACAGAACCAAACCCAAGGCAAAACGCAAATGCAGTGACGCTGCGAAGTGGAAAAGTTCTGGAATTGATTCCCGACAGGAATCATGCCCAAGAAATCGCCCAGGAAAAATCTGAGAAAGACGAACAGGTCCGACCAAGACTTCCATTGCCCAAAATTCAACCTCCCTTTCCAGAACGTTTCAACCAATGTCGAAAAGGTAAGGAGGACAAAGAGATCCTCGAAACATTTAGGAACGTCGAGATCAACATTCCGTTGTTGGATGCCATCAAGCAAATACCAAGGTATGCTAAATTTCTTAAAGAGCTTTGCACCAACAAACGAAAGTTAACAGGTAATGAAAGGGTGAATGTTGGTGAAAATGTGACCGCAGTGTTACAGCGGAAAATGCCGACAAAATGTAAAGATAGGGGTATGTTTGCAATACCATGCAAAATAGGACATTTGGGAATTAAAAAGGCTATGTGTGATCTAGGAGCCTCCATAAATGTAATGCCCTATTCTATTTATGAATCACTTAACAAAAACATGTGTTATCATTCAACTGGCAAACAGGTCTGTTGTGCGTCCCGAAGGAGTCCTCGAGGACGTGTTGGTAAAAGTTAACGAACTTATTTTTCCTACAGATTTTTATGTGATAAAAATGGAGGAGGACAGTGCTCCGGGATCTTCAGATCTCTTGTTGGGACGACCATTCCTTAGTACAGCTAGTACTAAAATTGACGTTCGAAGTGGAACTCTCACGATGGAGTTTGATGGGGAGATCGTGAAATTTAACGTCTACGATGCCATTAGCCACCCCAGTGAAATTTTGAGCGTGAATTGTGTCGATATAATCGACTCATTAGTGGAAGAAAATTTTGAATCCATTTATGACTTTAAATTTGACTTTGATAAATTTGAATCCGTTAATGAGTTGTTATCCCCAGGCACTAGGCTTTTACCTTCTGTTGCGCAGGAGCCAGATCCAAAATTAAAACCACCTCTCAAACATTTCAAATTCACATTTTTGGAGGATGATGAGACCATTGCCAACTTAAAAGGGATTGACCCCTTGGAGGAAAATATAAAACCAATGAAAAAAGCGCAAGGACAATTAAACCCAAAGATGGTGGATGTGATAAAAAATGAGAATTTCCAAGCTCACATGATTAAAAAGATTTATTTTGAGCCACCGTAGAACCATTTAAGTCGTCGAGCTAATGACGTTAAACAAGCGCTTATTGGGAGGCAACCCAATCTTTAATTTTCTTTTATTATTTATTTTTATTATTTGTTTTTATTTATTGTTTTCTTTTCTTTTCTTTTTAATTTCTTTTATCTAAATATCAATAAATTTCTCTTCTTTGCTTAGCTAAAATGGAGCGCATTGAGGTTTGACTCGACACTTTTAGCCAGCAACTCACCGAACTCATTGCTATCCTCCTCATTCGACAGTAGCAACACGGGGAGTTTTTCTAAACTTTTCTTCTTATTTATTTCTTTTGCGTCCACATTGAGGACAATGTGCTTTAAGTAGGGGGAGGTACTCTTCGTATTACTGTCGTATTCTGTTGAGATTTGTGTTTGCTGCTTGAGGCTCTTTTAGGTTGTCCATATTTATTTTAGAACATTCTGTCGCTAATCATGCCCAAGAATTTGCCCACGACTTGCCACTGTTTCACCCACATGCATGATTCTTGGCCACTGAGTTAATTCTGATTCTGTCTATTTGATTTTATCTCCATTGTTTTATTCTTATTAGGCCAATAATATTTATGATTAATAAGTTAACTCTATCTTGCTTTTCGTAAAATTGATCAAGTTTAATATCAAGCGGACACTTAATATATTTGTATGCCTAAGTTGTGTTCATGACTATTAGGTGGTTACTAAAACTTATTTTTGACACTTGATTATTTCTCTTAGGTCCTCTTGAAGTTTATATTTCGTGAAAATAGTGACTAATAAATATTTCCAAGGTTATGAGTACAGTTTAGAACGTGACTGACTGAGTAACCGGGGTAGGGTGCTTGGGTTGTCATTCTACTTCGCGTCAAAAGGTTTTGTGACGTAATAGGTAAAACTCCGCTAGCCAAGGTTATGAGTATGGCTCAGAACGTGACTGATTGAGTAACCGGGGTAGGGTGCTTGGGTTGTCATTCTACTTCGCGTCAAAAGGTTGTGTGACGTGATGGGTAAAACTCCGCTAACCAGAAATATATTCCTAAGTAAATAAAAAAAAAGAAAAAAAGAAGAAAAAAAGAAAAAAAAGAAGAAAAAGAAAAAAAAGGAAAAAAAGAAAAAAAAAGAGAAAAGAAAAGAAAAGAAAAAAAAATATAATAATAAAATTTCAGCTAAGGACTAAAAGTGGGAATAAGTAGAGTGACTCGGTAGGTTTGGTAAATCACCTAATTGTCATGAAATAATTCAAGACGATTTTAATTTTTGTGTGTGTTAATTAGAAAACTTTTTCTGTTTTACTTCAAAGCAAGCTTAGAAGTTCTCTTCATTTTTTATACGTATTTTTGACTAATCTTTATAAAACCTTGGAGTAGAATTTCTTTCAGGATCCAATTTTCACAGTGGATAGGAACCATGCTTGAGGGCACGCATGGGCTAAGTAGGGGGGATTTGATAACACTTTAGAACGACATGATTTTATGTGCTAATTGTATATTAATTTCGAATGTGACTCTACTAATTTGGGCTATTTATGGACTTTTATCTCGTAGGGGCTAAATTGGAGACCAATGCAAAATTGAGGGCTAAAATGGTGAAATTAAAGATAAAAATGGACCAATGTGCAACAAAGGGAAAAGATGGTGCCAAAAGTGCAAACATGGAGAGCAGAGGGATTGAAATGCAAAAAGAAGAGACTTTGCTTTATCAAATTCTATTTTAATTATATTAGGATAATTAATGTTAGGATAATTATCTAGGATTATTTAATTTCTTTATTTATCTCTATTTATCTTTAATTAAATTGTAATTATCTTTGGGAGTTTGAGTAGAATTAGACTATCTACCTTAAGCACTATAAATAGGGGACGAAGTAACTCATTTGGGGGGTTCATCTTTTTCTGTACACTCCTCTCCCATAATTCTTTTGTGTTTCATTTATTTTTCTTTCAATAAAAATTCCCTTTTCCATATTTTTATATTTTCCACCACAAATATGAGCCACTAAATTCCATCTAGCCGAAGGTTGCCAAATTCCCCAGAAAAAGGTTCTTGAGGCTTAGAACCCGTACTCAACTTTCTCACCCAAGTATTCATCGTTTCTCCGCATTACGGGGCTGACGCTTCCGTCCAGGTCCCTTTAAAAGTAACCCTTTCAACGTATGCAAAGGCGGCCGCTTTGTGTGTTTTGGGAGGATTGCACCGTCGGTTCGTGAGCTTACTGCGTCAGAGGTTAGCGAGCCCAAGAGACAAAATGGCGTGGGATTCGCCATTGAGAAACGTTGATCTAGCGTAAATGACTCCACAAAAGCAGTCGCAAGCTAGAGTCAGGCTCCCTAAATCCGTAAGTTTAAACTCTTGGAGTTGGTGGTCGTAGGCGTCCTCTTCCACTATAACTGGCTTACTTAGGTAGAGAAGGGTCATCCAAAAGCCGAAGACGGAGCCAAGGAGGAACGAGACAACCGGAGGCTGGAATATCTTCACATAAGAAACTTTTCTCTAAACCCTTTCTTTTTATTTTCCTCATTTTAATTCTCGTAATTTCAATTCGTCTTAAATTCTGTTTTTATTATTATTTTTCCAGATCGAAAATTATTAATTCTGTTCTTTATTTATTTTTCAGGAACGCAGGTTTTCTTGGGCACGATTCTGCCCAGGATCTCGAAAAACAGGCATCTGTATAATCCGATCCCAGTGGATTCGACCCTACTTGCTCTTTACTATTATTTTCGTTATTTTGCAGGGAGTAGGATATATTTTGGTGCATTCAACGACGCATCAACAGATCAGAGATAGAGACTATGCTATGGGTGAAGCTGTGGTTCAAGTCCGAGAGGTGGCTGACCATTTACAAACTTTGGCTATTCAAACTGATATATTAAGTCTACAATACGAGTCAGTATCGGGTCGAGGCCAAAAATTAGCTTGGCTTCTTAGGAAAGTTAAGGATTTAGGCATTAGGGCAAAGTCGTATATGTAATCGTCCGTTCTATGAAAGGAAATTTGTTTTCTAGTAAAGTTTATCTAATGGGATTGAATCAAATCAACACCTTTTTCCATTCATACCATGCATTTGCATTACATGCAGTAGCATCATATCACCATAATCATTTTCTGAGGCTAAAATCGTATAATCCACAGTTGCGACACTACGAACCTGGAATCACGTCATCCCTATAGGACACGTTTAAGAACCAAAGCTATGGATGCCAAACTCAATGAAAGAATCGAAAGAATGGAAAGAATCCAGAGAGAGTTACAAGAGCAGTTGGCCAAGTCGCAGCAAGAAGCAAGGGATCTGATGGCAAGGTCCCGAGAGGAATCGCTCGAGCAGAAGGATCAGATGGTCAAAATGATGGAGATGATGTCAACTCTGGTCAAAGGAAAAGGGCTCGCGCAAAGTCCTGATGTTACAGAACCCCATTCGAGAGTTAATCAGGATCCGCTCTATCTCCCAGGATTCACTCTACCCCACGCCCACGCAACGCAAAGAGGATATCCTCAAGGGGAACCGGTAGGCCAAGAGCAACGACCTGCACCACCTGCTCATCTAGGGCAAGGTATGTTTGCGTCGAACTCCGGAGATAATTCCGCTAATCCAATAGTTCCGGATTTGGATGATCCGGTAGAAATAGCCAAGCTGAGAATGAAGGAGCATGATGCCGAGAACAAGTATAGGAGTCTAGAAGAAAGACTCAAAGCGATAGAAGGTACTAGAGTCTTCTCTGCACTGAGCGCCAAAGAACTCAGTTTAGTGCCTGATCTGGTCCTACCTCCGAAATTCAAAGCGCCAGATTTTGAAAAATATGATGGAACGAGATGTCCAAAGGCGCATCTTATCATGTTTTGTCGGAAGATGGCGGGTTATGTGAATGAAGACAAATTGTTAATACATTGTTTTCAAGATAGCTTGATCGGATCAGCCCTCCGATGGTATAATCAACTCAGCAGAGAGAGGATCCAATCATGGAAGGACCTAGCATCAGCATTTTGTGAATAGTACAAGCATGTCTCCGATATGGCACCTGATCGACTAACGCTGCAGATGATGGAAAAGAAGGCCGTAGAGACGTTTAGACAATACGCTCAAAGGTGGAGGGACGCCTCGGTGCAAATAGAGCCCTCACTGACTAAAAGTGAGATAATGGTCCTCTTTATCAACACCTTGAGAGCGCCATTTTACGACAAACTGGTGGGAAACGCCACAAAAGACTTCGCCGATATCTTAATGTTTGGGGAACTCATTGAAAATGGCATCAAGAGTGGAAGGATGGAAGGTCCTGAGAGTTCAAAAAGGCCAGTACCCATGAAGAAAAAAGAGCCTGAAACTCACATGGTGGGGACTGGAAGTCGCTATGCTTCTAATCCATACCCAACCCAACCACGACCTCAATTTCGCCCACCTCCGAACTTCTATTTTCCTCCTCAAAACCCTTACTATCAAACACCTCCTCCTTACCCCGTCTATGCCACTGATAACCAAAGGCCATTCACTATATTCCCGCAAAATATTACACCCGCTCAAAGTCAGCCCAAAAATGAACAAAGACCAACAAAACCCAATCCTGAAAAACTTCAATTCACCCCTATTCCTGTGTCGTATGGAGAGCTGTGCCCGAAATTACTAGAAAAACAATTAATATCCCCACATTATATGGCACCCCTGAAACCTCCATACCCAAAATGGTACGATCCTAACGCCAGTTGCATGTACCATGCTGGAAACCGGGGGCATTCGACAGAAAATTGCCTAGCTTTTAAAAAACGGGTTCAATATCTTATTGATGCCGGCATTTTACGATTTGATGGTATTAATAATGTAGAAGCCCATCTTTGGCCCGGGCCCGTTACAAACCAGGTTGGGCCCAACAAACAAAGAAGGGGCCCGATCTTTAAAATTTCAGCTAGGGTTTCGGGAAACCCTAGCCCCTTAGCGCCGCATGCCCCCCACTGGCCTCCACTTGCGCCGCCTCCACTCTCCACTGTCGGCCACCATTCCCTGCAAGAATAAGAAAAAGCGCAATAACAGTAGAAAGAAAAGGAATCATTGTATTTTTTATTTCAAAAAATCGGTTATATAAACCGACTATAGATTTGTAACCAAGCCCCCTTCTTTTTTTTTGGGGATCAATCAAAAAAAGAACGAAAAAAGAGAAAGAAAACAGATTCAAAGACACAAAAAAATATTAGTAGAGATCTAAAAAAATCCAAAAGCAAAGATCATTCGAAGATATTTTTATTTATTATTTTTCTTCTTATTTCAATCTCTTTTTGTATATATATATATATATATACACATATATAGTATAAAAAATATAAGTTAAAAAAAAATCTTACATTTTCCGGCCACCGTGCGCGGTGGCCGGCGGTGGCGTCAGCGACGGTAGCCGGCGGGGGCGTCGACGGAATCTTACCGGATTCCAGCCCCCTTGCAGAGAAAAAAAAAAGAGGATGAAAGTTTTTTTTTAGAAACAAGGGAGGAATGATTTTTTTTGAAGATTTTTTGCTTTATATAGCCTCCCCAAAACGACGTCGTTTTGGGGCTAGCCTTAAACACTCAAAACGACGTCGTTTTGCTTATGACCCGTTTTTGACCCGACCCAGAGCCTAGGATCCGCGTGTTTTTGTCAATTGGGTTAATTACCCTTTTAGTCCTTCCGCATTTTTCCCTTTTTCAATTGAGTTTCTTTTACTTTCGAATCTACCCCAATATGTTTGTTTCTGTTCTAATTTAGTCCTTAGCCAAACTCTGCGCATGGGAGACAAGGGATAATTTCCTTTTTGGTCCCCTTTCCTTCGCGCGTATTTTGAATAGGTCCTCCCCCTTTTATTTTATTTCGAATTGACCCCCAAAATCACCCTTTTGATTCAATTTGGTCCTCCTTTAATATTTTGTAATTATATTTATTTTTTTTCTTTGTATTATTATTATATTATTATCGTTATTAGTATTGCTTTTATTGTCATTATTTTTCTATTATTATTATATACTACTATTAATAATATTACATTGTACATATTTATTATTATCATTACTTGTATATTAATATTATCATTAGTATTAGCATTACTATTACTATTATTATACATACTATTACTATTATTATATTATTGCACATACATAGTATTATTATTTTTATTATATTTATATTATTATATTGTACATACATAGTATTATTATTATTACTACTTATCATTATCATCTTCATTATTACATTTCTTATTACCATTGTTATGTTGTTATTATATTATCATATTAGTATACTGTATATACATTTTTTATTCTAGCTATTATTATACTACCATCTTTATCACTATATTATTAGATTATTATTATCGCTATTATATTTATATTATATTGTATATATTTCCTATCATTTCTATTATTATTATTACTATGCTATTATTTTAGTATTTGGCTATTATTATTACTATACCACTATGTTGTATATATATTTTGTATCATTTTTGTTTTTATTATTATATATTAATATTATTATTATTATTATTTATTATTATTATTATTATTATTATTATTATTATTATTTGCACTCATATTATGACATTTATTATCTTCATGGTTACTAATTCTATCATTTTCGACATCGTTTTTTCATCCCTCGCTTTATTTTTAACCTTTGTATTTTATTCCTTTGTTTTTGTTCCGATATTCTTATGATTATTTTTATTCGCGTCATTTATGTAAACCGACCGTTTTGAGATGGTCTTGGATTCAAGGATTTAAATTATCGTGTCCTAAAGTATTGAATGTGATACTTTATTCTTTTGGAATAAGAAGATTTTGGTTTTTAATTCGAAAAAAAACTACGGGATAATCTCCGATCCGAAGATTTAAATTATCGTGTCCTAAAGTATTGGATGTGATATTTTAGTCTTTTAAAACGAGAAAATCTCGATTTTCAAAAAAAACTACGGGATAATCTCCGATCCGAAGATTTAAATTATCGTGTCCTAAAGTATTGGATGTGATATTTTAGTCTTTTAAAACGAGAAAATCTCGATTTTCAAAAAAAACTATGGGATAATCTCCTATTCGAAGATTTAAATTATCGTGTCCTAAAGTATTGGATGTGATATTTTAATCCCTCGGAAACGAGAAAATCTTGATTTGCAATTCCGGAAAACTATGAGATGATCTTAGGATCGAAGATTTAAACTATCATGTCCTAAAGTATTGGATGTGACACTTTATTTCTTCGAAACGAGAAAATCTCGAGTTAGTTCAAGGAAAACACGAATATTTCTAAAAGGGGTCAGATTTCCTTCAAAATTTTCAAACTTTCGACATTAGGACATTAACTAATCAACTTGGTACCAATTTTGGGCGTGACGAGGGTGCTAACCCTTCCTTGCACGTAACCGACTCCTGAACCCATTTTCTCAAATTTTCGTAGACCAAAAGCATTGTTTTAGTAAATCAAAATGTTTTATTAAAACAAAGGTGATCCGATCACACCTAATAAAAGATCGGTGGCGACTCCTGTTTTTATTCATTTAAAAAAAAAAAACCCAAGTTCGATTTTTCGCCTTTTCAAAAGGATGGTTACGACAGCTTGGCGACTCCGCTGGGGACCCAAAAGAGAGTCAGGCCGTAAATTGATTGATTTTTTGTCCCTTTGATCGAAATTTGGAAAATTGTTGTGAAAAATTGTGTTTCTCTTTGATGCATTTGCTTGTGCTATGATGTCGAGTCTCGTGAAATACTTTGGCATTGCATTGCATGATCATTGCGGTCACACCCTTAAGTGAGAGTGAGAAGCTACTCTTTCGTGAGGTCTTCACCTCCGTGCAAGATAACGGATCGCTTTCGGAACACATCCGTACCTATGTCTTCGTGAGATTTTCATCTCCGTGCAGCCATAGGGAAATGTGTTCCCCTGAACTGAACTCGATCCATATGAGCCTATAATGGGTGAGGATCGAGGAATCAGCTGGTTCAGGTACCTTTACTATAGAACCAAACCCCATATAGCAAGCCATAAGAACCACCCTAGATAGAGCCATACCGAACTCTAGTGGTCACCCGATTAAGTTTTGCATTTGCTGCTTATGACTTGCTTTATCTTCATCTCCTCGCATAGCATATGCATCAAAAAAGATGTTGATTCCCATTCGATTTCTGAATAGGTAGCTTATCATGGAAAAGGGGTTTCTTGATAGAGTGGAAGACAATGCGGCCGTCCGGGTATGGGCTGAGACAGTACAGCGAGAGAAGGGGGATAGCCTCACGGGGGGATATATATCAGAATTGTGGGATTATACACGTATCAGTGTGACTCAAAATAATCTTCGAGAAATAAAAGAAATATGGGATCAGTGGGATAACAAGATCAAGCAGTTATTCTACCATCATTATGGCGACTTGCCATATCTGCTTGACATCAAGATAGACCAACACTTGTTCCGAGCCATGACCCAGTTTTGGAACCCTGCGTACGAGTGCTTTACTTTTGGGAAAATAGATTTGGTTCCTACCATAGAGGAGTACACGGCCCTGATCCGCTGCCCGAGAATTCAAACTGATAAAGCCTACTTGAGAGCCGTTAATGTACCCACATTCACAAAAAAGCTGATGAATACAACGGGGATGAGTGAGCAGTGGGTCACGGCCCGGACAAAGCAAAAGGGAGGTTGTAAGTGCATCCCTTGGAGGAATCTAAGGGATTTGATCATAGCACATCCTGAGGAGAAGAAGAGGGTTGATGTTTTAGCTTTGAGCATTTACGGATTGGTCATCTTCCCCAAGGCTCTAGGACATGTGGATGAGGCGGTAGCTGATCTATTCGACAAACTGGACAGAGGGGTCACTCCTGTTCCTGCGATTCTCGCCGAAACTTTTAGGTCTCTAAGCGCGTGTCGGAAGGCCGGCGAAGGGAGATTCATCGGTTGCGCCCAACTCTTAATAGTATGGTTTCACAGTCATTTTTGGAAAATAGAAAAGGTGTCGTGCCTAATCTTCACCGAAGACTACTCTCCACTAAAAAATACAGCAGCAACGCCTAGACGAGATGACATCACGGAAGAAAGTTGGATGATGGCTTTGCAAAGCTTACAAGAAGAAGACGTAGAATGGAAAGCTCCTTCGATGATACTTGACGAAATCTTGTATAAGTGTGGAGACTTTGATCATGTCCCCCTGCTCGGAATATGAGGAGCCGCCGGATACGCTCCTCTTCTCGTGTTAAGACAGTATGGGTCAAGACAGTTTACACCACCTACACAAGGGTTAGCCGAGTGCGAATTCGAGTATAAAGGGGAAAATTACAAAAAGAGAGTCCGCGAGATATCCAAGGCTTGGGGCCAAATTCATAAAATGAAAAAGTTCGCTGCCAATCCAATGAAGACACCCGAGTACATCCAATGGCGAGATCAAAGAATCAATGACAACATCCCCACATCTGACCAAGAAAACACCCGATCACTAGAAGAGCAGTTACGGGCGATCCCCTCAGAGCTTGAAATCATCAAACAAGACTTCGAAGAAAAGAACCGGGAATTAAGGAAAAGAATAGAGCAACTAGAAGAAGAGAAGATGCAGCTAGGTTTGGACGTCGATATTCAAAAATTGGAAGATGATAAGTGGAGGAAAAGGAAAACTAAAGCCGAAGAAGATTTGAGTGATTTGAAGACCGATTATAAGAAGCTACAAAGATCGATAAGAGTGGCGGGACTAGGAAAAACGTCAGAGCAATGGCGTCAGGAGATTAGAGAGGAGAAGAACAGAGCGAGCTAGTGGGAAAGAAAACTCCAAGACGCTCATGAACGAGAAGATGCCCTAAAACGGAATGCGATGGAAGGCCGAGATGAGAAAGAGAAATTGAAGATGCAAGTGTCAGAACTGGAGAGGTTGCTACATCAGTATCGAAGCCGCCATCCCATGGCCAAATTAAAGGCTAGTCTGAGCAAAATTGAAGAAATGAAGGCAAGAATTGAAGAGTTAGAATCCGTCGTGCATGGCTACGAGCTACGGGAGGAACTTTTCCAAGCTAATGAGGAGCGATGGAAGCAGCAATTGCATGACTCCTAGAACCAAGTTAGAAGCCGGGATTATATTATGGGAGAAGCCATAGCTCAAATACGAGGAATGGCGGATCACCTGCAGACTTTGGCAGTTCAAGCTGAGGCATTAGGTTTGGTGTACGAATCAGGGTCAGAAAAAGGTCAAAAGTTAAGTTGGCTTCTTGAAGAGGTCAAGGCTTTAGGTACTAGGGCCCGACCATTCGTGTAATCCACTTTATGTAAAGAAACTTGTTTTCTAGAAAAGCTATTCTAATGGAAATCGAATTGGAATCAACATTTTTGCATACATTTCATACATCAGCATTACATTGCATCATACACATCGAATCTCACGGAAGGACCCTAAAATTATGGCAGTTACTCTGGAACATCACTACGGTACGAGAAACAAGACAAGGATAATGGACCAAAGAATAGAAAAGCTAGAACAAATGCAAAAAGAAATTCAGGATCAAATGAAAGAACAGGTGCAGTTACAAGAGCAACGGGCCAAAACCCAGCAGGACATGATGGAGCGGATGCAAAAATCCCAGGACGATATGATGAACCAACTAAGGCAATTGACGGCTAGGGAACGAGGCATCGCCACTAGCTCAGGAAACAACAGTGATAATCCCTCTCTTCCCCCACTAGAGACTCAAACACCACCAGACACGTATCCCCGAAGGGCGTCTGTCACTATCAGGCCACAATATCATGCCGATACCGCAATACCCACGCATCTCCCTACGGGTTCAGGTACCAACCCAGGAGAAAATCTGGTCAATCCCAACGTCCCAGATCTGGATGAGATGGCCGAGAAGGCAAAACAAGAGCTGCCAAAATGGGTGGAGGAAAGATTCAGGGCTTTGGAAAATGCCGGTAAACGTCGAGGAGTAAAAGCCAATGACTTAAGCTTAGTCCCCGACTTGGTGCTCCCATATAATTTTAAAATGCCCGAGTTTGAAAAGTACAATGGGACGAGTTGCCCAGAAGCCCACATCACTATGTTCTGTAGAAGGATGGCAGGCTACACTAACAATGATCCACTGCTGATCCACTGTTTCCAGGACAGCCTGATAGGAGCTGCGGCCAAATGGTACAACCAGTTGAGTCGTGCCAAAATTGGGTCATGGGATGATTTGGCTCAAGCATTCTTGGAGCAATACAGTCACGTAACGGACATGACCCCCGATAGGATCACTCTGCAAAACATGGAAAAGAAAGGAGACGAAAGCTTTAGGCAATACGCGCAGAGGTGGAGAGAAGTTGCCATTCAGGTCCAGCCACCGCTTATGGAGAAAGAGACCACCATGCTCTTCATCCGCACGTTGAAAGCTCCATTCCTCATGCACATGATAGGGAGTGCAACCCGGAGCTTCTCAGATATCATAACAACTGGAGAGATGATCGAGAATATTATAAAAAGCGGAGGGATCGAGACCGGAGAGAGTACCAAAAGAATTCCTCCAAGAAGGAAAGAAGGTGAGGTAAACAACACGAGCATAGGACACTCGAGATCAGTCACCATAAATCAGCCAAAAACAACAACCACGGACCGGCAAGGGTTACCCAAGAAAGAACCCAATGAGAAACCCCAATTCACGCTGATTCCAATAACATACAAGGAGATGTACCAAACCCTGTTCGACGAGCATATTGTGTCCCCTTACCACCTAAAACCAATGCAACCTCCGTATCCTAGGTGGTATGACTCGAACGCACAATGTGAATACCACGCAGGAATCATGGGGCACTCAATCGAGAATTGCCTGGCTTTCAAGAAATTGGTGGAGAAATTTATTAACATGGGTGTGGTCGAGTTGGACGACATGCCAAACGCAACAAACCCTTTACCCAATCATGCTCAAGGAGGGGTCAACGCAATCAGTGAAAGCCCAGAAAAGGGGATCAAAACGAATATTGCGGAGGTCAGGACTCCCTTGAGATGGGTCTGGAAGGAAATGGTTAAACATGGACTAATCATTGCGGAAGAAAGTCAAGGAGAACTGACGAACTACTGCGAACACCATCAGGAGTTGGGACATGGGATTCAGACTTGTGGAGAATTCAGAACTCTAGTGCAAAACTTAATGAACAACAAAGAAGTCGAATTTTATGAGGAAGGCACAAAAGATAGGAGCATATGCGCGTCAGAGACAACAGCAAAAAGCACAAAGGTTAGCCTTCCAAGGATCATTATTTCACGTCCCAGAAGTGATAAAGTAGGGACGCAGTCAGCACCAAAAGTAATAATACGGAGGCCCACTATTACTGAAGATAGCGGAGATTTCCCCCGAAATCATGTAACAGTCTCCGAAAGAGAGAGTTCAGTTAACGATAGCGCGGGAACGCAGTCAGCACCAAAAGTAATAATACGGAGGCCCACTATTACTGAAGATAGCGGAGATTTCCCCCGAAATCGTATAACAGTCTCCGAAAGAGAGAGTTCAGTTAACAATGGCGCGGGAACACAAGTGACACCGAAGGTAATAATACGGAAGCCCACTGCTTTCGCTTACAAAGATAGCAAAGAAGTTCCCTGGAACTATGAGTTTAATGTCACGGTCACGAAGAACTCGACTAATGCGCCAAAAGGGGATTCGGATGAAGGCTTCCACACTCGAAGCGGGAGACGCTACAACTTAATAAAAGGAAAAGCCCCAATGGCGGAACAAGAAAAAGGAAAGCCCGTTGAGCCCGAATCGAGGATCAAGGAGCCAGTGACTGAGGAAGAGGCCAAAGAATTCCTGAAATTTCTGAAACACAGTGAATATTGTGTGGTAGAACAACTGCACAAACAGCCAGCGCGTATATCCATATTGGCCTTACTCCAATACTCAGAAGTACACAGGAACGCATTGATGAAAGCCTTAAACGAAGCCTACGTCGCTAGTGACATCTCGGTTAACAAATTGGATCGACTGATTGGCCATATAAGTGCAGACAACTTCATCCATTTTGACGACGATGAAATACCACCGGGTGGTAGAGGGTCCACCAAGGCCTTGCACATTACCGCTAGGTGCAAAGGGCAGATATTACCAGGAGTCTTGATAGACAACGGGTCTGCATTAAACGTGTTGCCTTTGTCCACCCTCAACAGATTACCGGTGGATAGTTCGCATATGAAGGAATGCCAGAGCGTGGTGAAGGCCTTCGACGGCACCCAAAGAAGGGTCATGGGGAGGATTGAGGTACCCTTGCTAATCGGCCCAGCCACTTACGAAATAGACTTCCTGGTGATGGACATCGAGCCGTCCTACAACTGCCTGTTGGGGAGACCATGGATACATTCATCCGGGGCAGTACCTTCGTCATTACATCAGAAGGTGAAGTTAATAGCGGATGGCCGATTGATAACAATAAAAGCTGAGGAAGACATCATTGCCACCGTGACCAGTGACATGCCCTACTTGGAGATAAACAACGAGGCAACTGAATGTTCCTTCCGATCTCTCGAGTTTGTAAATGCAACTTTTGTTATGGAAGGAAATAAAATCTTGAAGCCAAGAATCTCTGAGACTACAAGGATGGGATTGAAAATGACCGTGGGAAAAGGCGCTTTGCCGGGAAAAGGGCTTGGAAAACACCTTCAGGGAGAATAGTGGCCCCGGTGCTGAGAGAGAAACAAGATCGCTTCGGCCTAGGATTCAGACCAGATGCGAGGCAAAAGAAGAAGAGCTAGAAAGGAGACAGGAAAGAAGACGCGCGCGTTTGAATGGAGAAGAAACCAAGTGGGAACCCATGATAATCCCGCACATATCCAAGACCTTTGTGTCAGGAGGGGTAATTCACTCTGAGCTAAAGATACCGAAGGAAGGGGACATCGCAACAATGTTAGGCAACGTCTACATTAGTGCCATATCTGAGGAGGATGGAGAAATTTCGCCAAATATTCAGCCTTATGAATCGGGAAGCATCTTGAACAATTGGACTGCGGAAGAAATCCCTGTAGTGTTTAGGGCTCCTTCAGAGTAATGTCTGGGACACACTTGTTGCTCTAAGCCTAGGAGCAGCAAGATTTCTTTTGTGAAATAGGCGCACGTTTCGAATATCGTTATATCAATAAAATGCATTTTATCCTTATTTAAAGCAAACATTTTTTTCTTTTTCATCATTCTTTCAGCACTGTCATACATATAATCATTTGTTTACAAATTCATTCATACCACCTGCATTTTCTTAAACTGCAACAGGTCCCTAGATATCAATGACTTGAGCAACTCTGCCTCGGATTCGAAGTATCCTTTTGAGCAAGACGTATGCTTAGAAGGACTACAGAATTTTGAAGATGACGCAGACGAGGACCTATACCCTGATCTGATAAGAATGGTAGAGCAGGAGGAGAGACAAATTCGACCTCATAAGGAAGCAGTAGAGACTGTGACGCTGGAAGAAGGGAAAGCGGTGAATATTGGAATGGGGATAGCCAAAAAAACGAGGCAAAATCTTATCAAACTGTTGCAAGAATTCAAGGACATCTTCGCATGGTCCTATAAAGATATGCCCGGCTTAAGCACCGATGTAGCGGAACACCGCTTACCTATCAAGAGAGATTGCAAGCCAGTTCAGCAGAAGCTCCGAAGGATGAGACCGGATATAGTGCTGAAAATAAAAGAGAGGTCCAAAAGCAGTTCGATGCTGGATTTTTGCAAGAGATCAAATATTCAGAGTGGGTAGCCAATATCGTGCCTGTCCCTAAAAAAGACGGGAAAGTACGAATGTGCGTGGATTATAGAGACTTAAATAAGGCTAGCCCAAAAGATAACTTTCCTCTGCCTCATATTGATACTCTAGTAGACAATACAGCAGGCTTTTCGCTGTTTTCCTTTATGGATGGTTTTTCCGGATACAATCAGATAAAGATGCACCCTGAAGATATGGGAAAGACTACCTTCATAACATTGTGGGGCACATTCTGTTACAAAGTAATGCCATTTGGGTTGAAAAACGCAGGAGCAACATACCAAAGGGCCATGGTGACCCTATTCCACGATATGATGCATAAGGAAATCGAGGTTTACGTGGATGACATGATTGCAAAGTCTAGAACAGAAGAAGAACACATCCAAGTTCTGCAGAAATTGTTTCTGAGGTTAAGGAAATTTCAATTGAGGCTCAATCCCGCCAAGTGTACCTTTGGAGCCAGGTCTAGCAAGCTGTTGGGCTTCATAGTTAGCAAGAAAGGGATCGAAATTGACTCAGACAAAGTCCGGGCTATACAAGAATTACCGCCACCACGCACTCAAAAAGAAGTTCGAGGTTTCCTAGGAAGACTAAACTACATTGCTCGGTTTATTTCACAGTTAACTGAGAAATGCGATCCCATATTTCGTCTTTTGAAGAAACATAACCCAGGCGTGTGGAACGATGAATGTCAAGAAGCTTTCGATAGGGTCAAACGGTACTTGTCAAACCCTCCAGTACTGTCACCTCCGTGCCCCGATAAGCCATTAATCCTGTATCTAACAGTGCTTGGTCACTCTATGGGATGTGTGTTAGGTCAACATGATGATACCGGAAGAAAAGAGAAGGCGATATACTATCTCAGTAAGAAATTCACTGAATGCGAAATGAGATATTCACCGATTGAAAAACTGTGTTGTGCGCTGATTTGGACAACTCGGAGATTGAGACAATACATGCTGTATCACACGACTTGGCTAATCTCGAAGTTAGACCCCCTAAAATACATGATGGAGGCGACCGCTTTGAATGGGAGGATGGCTAGATGGCAAATCCTACTGTCTGAATTTGATATTGTATATGTGAACCAGAAGGCTATAAAAGGGAGTGCGATAGCCGACTTCCTAGCCGGCAGAGCTTTAGAAGATTACGAGCCATTGAACTTTGATTTCCCAAATGAGGATCTAATGTATGTGGCAACGGCGGAAGAGGACACTGCGAGAGATTGCCTTTGGAAATTATATTTCGACGGAGCATCAAACGCTGTGGGAAATGGGATTGGGGCAATCTTGGTATCCCCAAAGGGAGGTCACTACCCGTTCACAGTCAGATTGGATTTTGATTGTACAAACAATATGGCAGAATACGAAGCCTGCATCATGGGACTCCACGCTGCTATAGAACGTAGAGTTAAAACACTGGAAGTATATAGGGACTCCGTATTAGTGATTTACCAACTAAAAGGCGAATGGGAAACAAGAGACCCTAAACTGATCAATTATCAAAGGATAGTCATAGGATTAATCGATGAGTTTGACGATGTCACCTTTAATTATCTCCCACGAGAAGAAAACCAGATGGCAGATGCTCTGGCTACTTTAGCCTCCATGATTAAGGTGAGTAAGCAAGAAGATATAAAGTCTATTCAGATGAGTATTTACGAGGCCCCAGCTTACTGCTGCAGCGTAGAAGAAGAAGGAAGGGACAAGCACCCCTGGTACCAAGACATATTGCGATATGTGAGAGATCGCGAATACCCAAATCATGCAAGTGAGAATGAGAAAAGGACACTCAGGAGATTGACCCTCGAATATGTTTTGGATGGAGACATTTTGTACAAAAAAGGAAAGGATCAAGTACTGTTGAGATGCGTCGATGCTGTAGAAGCCAAGATGATCCTAGAGGAAGTTCATGAGGGCGTTTGCGGAACACATGCTAATGGATTCACAACGGCCAGGCAAATAATGAGATTTGGATATTATTGGTCCACCATGGAAGGAGATTGTATCAGATAGGCCAAGAAATGTCATAAATGCCAGATTTATGGAGATAAGATTCATGTGCCTCCGTCTCCCCTGCATGTTATGACTTCCCCGTGGCCCCTTTTCCATGTGGGACATGGATGTTATCGGACCAATCTCACCAAAAGGGTCGAATGGACACAGATTCATCTTCGTAGTCATTGATTATTTCACGAAATGGGTAGAAGCGGGTTCGTACGCTAACGTCACTAAATCGGCAGTTAGTCGGTTTTTAAAGAAGGAAATCATCTGTCGATATGGGATGCCCGAGAGAATCATATCGGACAACGCATTGAATTTGAACAATAGCACGATAGCGGATGTCTGTCGACAATTCAACATTAAACATCATCATTCATCTCCATATCGTCCAAAAATGAATGGGGCAGTGGAAGCAGCGAATAAGAACATCAAGAAGATAGTGGGGAAGATGACAGAAACTTACAAAGATTGGCATGAAAAATTACCGTTTGCTCTTTACGCTTATCGAACGTCCGTCAGAACCTCTACCGAGGCAACACCTTTCTCACTGGTTTACGGGATGGAGGCAGTCCTACCCATTGAAGTGGAAATACCTTCTCTTCGGGTTTTAACAGAGGTAAAGCTGGATGAAGCTGAGTGGATTCAGGCTCGATACGATCAATTGAACCTAATCGAAGAAAAAAGGCTAAAGGCTATTCGTCACGGTCAGATGTATCAAAAACGCATGATGCGAGCCTATGACAAGAAGGTTCGCCCAAGAGAGTTTCACGAGGGAGATCTGGTACTGAAAAAGATCCTCCCCATACAAAAGGATTTCAGAGGAAAATGGATGCCGAATTGGGAAGGGCCGTACGTGGTGAAGAAGGCTTTCTCTGGAGGCGCACTGATTTTAATGGAAATGGATGGGAAAAGCCTGCCCAACCCCGTGAACTCAGATTCAGTTAAAAAATACTTCGCGTAAAAAAAAAAAAAAGGGGGAGAAGCCAATGCGAAAACCTGTAACGGGCGCTTTGAGACCAAAAGGGGCTTGAACTGAGAAAAAAGAGCCCCGCCGCACTCGAATAGACAAGAAAGGGGCATGCTGCACCTCGATACATCAAGAAAATATCCAAGATCTTCTGAGCACATGTTAAACTCAAAATGGTCCTCCAAACGTTCAGGCAGAGAAGTTTAGGCTGCGATATCTAAGGGCACCCGATTTCTGTTCTACCCGTTTTAAGTTTGTAATTCGTGACCATCTTATTCAATGAATTTCTTCCTTGATTACATTGGACAAATTTGGATTAACATACCTTATTTTGGGTTGTACTCCCAATCACTCTCTTCCTTACGATCCTTCTTAGGCATTTTACATTGAAATAACGATTACGGAACTAATAATATTTTCATAAAAGGAGTCCTACATATTATCCTGAAAGCCTCTGAATAATACAAGGACATGAAACGTAAATATTGTTCAAAATTCATTCCACCGAAGGTTCAGAAGTGTTGAAAATTGACAAATGATCGTCCAAAACAGACACCTCGTCAGTGATACGCCCTTCATATATAACGAGCAATGTCAGTCTTGGCATATAACGAAGTCGTAATACCATCATTGATTCTACACCTTAAGGTCGCAGTAAAAGGGTTGAAAGAAGACAAATGTTACTCTCCTAAGGCGGTAATGAGAGGTACGA
The DNA here is from genome assembly GCA_005393395.2 of Gossypium australe. Lineage (NCBI taxonomy): Eukaryota > Viridiplantae > Streptophyta > Magnoliopsida > Malvales > Malvaceae > Gossypium > Gossypium australe. Next base: position 16,023,354 of record CM016626.1, read on the forward strand.
ACTTTACGCCTCGGAGAATACCATGGAAGAGACAATGATATTGCAGTGGGGCAAACCCATTTTCTCTGAGTTTCCTATATCTGCAATAATCGTAGTGCCTCAGTGAATCTCGCTATGAGCAATGACAACCTAAACCATAAATAGGGTCCTTCTCATGCATTCATACGCATCCAGCTAGGAGCATTCGATTTATTGCAATCATTACATCCTAGTCGGCTTTACACTGTGAAAAAACATCATCGGCATAACATTCAGCATTCATGTGAATGACGCATATAGTTAGGAACATTTGAATCACCTCTATCATTTGCATGCGCATAAGCACGTTCTGCAGGACAGGTTCCTTGGAGGACGGCATAGCAGCATCGAAGGTCAGGCACTGCTCCCGTAGAGTGGACTGAATATAGTAGGGGAGTAAATTGAAAAGTTCAAGATTCATTTCCCTGACGTCCCAAAAGAGCAGTTTCAGCGAGAAGATCAAAGTTACGGATATCTTCTTCCTGAATTCCTATTTTTGAGAAGTTTCAGCGAGAAGATCAAAGTTACGGATCTCTTCTTCCTGAATTCCTATTTTTGAGAAGTTTCAGCGAGAAGATCAAAGTTACGGATCTCTTCTTTCTGAATTCCTATCACCACCTGTTTTCGAGAAGTTTCAGCGAGAAGATCAAAGTTACGGATCTCTTCTTCCTGAGTTCCTATCACCACCTATTTTCGAGAAGTTTCAGCGAGAAGATCAAAGTTACGGATCTCTTCTTCCTGAATTCCTATTTTTGAGAGGTTTCAGCGAGAAGATCGAAGTTACGGATCTCTTCTTTCTGAATTCCTATCACCACCTGTTTTCGAGAAGTTTCAGCAAGAAGATCAAAGTTACGGATCTCTTCTTCCTGAATTCCTATCACCACCTGTTCTCGAGAAGTTTCAGCGAGAAGATCAAAGTTACGGATCTCCTCTTTCTGAATTCCTATCACCACCTGTTTTCGAGAAGTTGCAGTGAGAATATCAAAGTTGCGGGTCTCTTCTTTCTGGATTCTTATCACCCCAAACCTACAGTAGAATGGAGCAAAGCAAAGAGTTACAGTGAAATTTGAAACCGTTTGAAGAAGACGCGGATCAAGAAGTCAAAGTTTGGCTAAGCCCGGGCAAAATTTGGGCATTCTTTATGTCTTTGCTCTATTCCCGTTACACGACAATGAGCAAAGAGGGGCAGCTGTAGAAGCCCATCTTTGGCCCGGGCCCGTTACAAACCAGGTTGGGCCCAACAAACAAAGAAGGGGCCCGATCTTTAAAATTTCAGCTAGGGTTTCGGGAAACCCTAGCCCCTTAGCGCCGCATGCCCCCCACTGGCCTCCACTTGCGCCGCCTCCACTCTCCACTGTCGGCCACCATTCCCTGCAAGAATAAGAAAAAGCGCAATAACAGTAGAAAGAAAAGGAATCATTGTATTTTTTTATTTCAAAAAATCGGTTATATAAACCGACTATAGATTTGTAACCAAGCCCCCTTCTTTTTTTTTTTGGGATCAATCAAAAAAAGAACGAAAAAAGAGAAAGAAAACAGATTCAAAGACACAAAAAAAATATTAGTAGAGATCTAAAAAAATCCAAAAGCAAAGATCATTCGAAGGTATTTTTATTTATTATTTTTCTTCTTATTTCAATCTCTTTTTGTATATATATATATATATATATATATATATATATACACACATATATAGTATAAAAAATATAAGTTAAAAAAAAAAATCTTACATTTTCCGGCCATCGTGCGCGGTGGCCGGCGGTGGCGTCTGCGACGGTAGCCGGCGGGGGCGTCGACGGAATCTTACCGGATTCCAGCCCCCTTGCAGAGAAAAAAAAAGAGGATGAAAGTTTTTTTTTAGAAACAAGGGAGGAATGATTTTTTTTGAAGATTTTTTGCTTTATATAGCCTCCCCAAAACGACGTCGTTTTGGGGCTAGCCTTAAACACCCAAAACGACGTCGTTTTGCTTATGACCCGTTTTTGACCCGACCCAGAGCCTAGGATCCGCGTGTTTTTATGAATTGGGTTAATTACCCTTTTAGTCCTTCCGCATTTTTCCCTTTTTCAATTGAGTTTCTTTTACTTTCGAATCTACCCCAATATGTTTGTTTCTGTTCTAATTTAGTCCTTAGCCAAACTCTGCGCATGGGAGACAAGGGATAATTTCCTTTTTGGTCCCCTTTCCTTCGCGCGTATTTTGAATAGGTCCTCCCCCTTTTATTTTATTTCGAATTGACCCCCAAAATCACCCTTTTGATTCAATTTGGTCCTCCTTTAATATTTTGTAATTATATTTATTTTTTTTCTTTGTATTATTATATTATTATCGTTATTAGTATTGCTTTTATTGTCATTATTTTTCTATTATTATTATATACTACTATTAATAATATTACATTGTACATATTTATTATTATCATTACTTGTATATTAATATTATCATTAGTATTAGCATTACTATTACTATTATATTATTATACATACTATTACTATTATTATATTATTGCACATACATAGTATTATTTTTTTTATTATATTTATATTATTATATTGTACATACATAGTATTATTATTATTACTACTTATCATTATCATCTTCATTATTACATTTCTTATTACCATTGTTATGTTGTTATTATATTATCATATTAGTATACTGTATATACATTTTTATTATTCTTGCTATTATTATACTACCATCTTTATCACTATATTATTAGATTATTATTATCGCTATTATATTTATATTATATTGTATATATTTCCTATCATTTCTATTATTATTATTACTATGCTATTATTTTAGTATTTGGCTATTATTATTACTATACCACTATGTTGTATATATATTTTGTATCATTTTTGTTTTTATTATTATTACTATATTAATATTATTATTATTATTATTATTATTATTATTATTATTATTATTATTATTATTATTATTTGCACTCATATTATGACATTTATTATCTTCATGGTTACTAATTCTATCATTTTCGACATCGTTTTTTCATCCCTCGCTTTATTTTTAACCTTTGTATTTTATTCCTTTGTTTTTGTTCCGATATTCTTATGATTATTTTTATTCGCGTCATTTATGTAAACCGACCGTTTTGAGATGGTCTTGGATTCAAGGATTTAAATTATCGTGTCCTAAAGTATTGGATGTGATACTTTATTCTTTTGGAACAAGAAGATTTTGGTTTTTAATTCGAAAAAAAACTACGGGATAATCTCCGATCCGAAGATTTAAATTATCGTGTCCTAAAGTATTGGATGTGATATTTTAGTCTTTTAAAACGAGAAAATCTCGATTTTCAAAAAAAACTACGGGATAATCTTCGATCCGAAGATTTAAGTTATCGTGTCCTAAAGTATTGGATGTGATATTTTAGTCTTTTAAAACGAGAAAATCTCGATTTTCAAAAAAAACTATGGGATAATCTCCTATTCGAAGATTTAAATTATCGTGTCCTAAAGTATTGGATGTGATATTTTAATCCCTCGGAAACGAGAAAATCTTGATTTGCAATTCCGGAAAACTATGAGATGATCTTAGGATCAAAGATTTAAACTATCATGTCCTAAAGTATTGGATGTGACACTTTATTTCTTCGAAACGAGAAAATCTCGAGTTAGTTCAAGGAAAACACGAATATTTCTAAAAGGGGTCAGATTTCCTTCAAAATTTTCAAACTTTCGACATTAGGACATTAACTAATCAACTTGGTACCAATTTTGGGCGTGACGAGGGTGCTAACCCTTCCTTGCACGTAACCGACTCCCGAACCCATTTTCTCAAATTTTCGTAGACCAAAAGCATTGTTTTAGTAAATCAAAATGTTTTATTAAAACAAAGTTGATCCGATCACACCTAATAAAAGATCGGTGGCGACTCCTGTTTTTATTCATTTAAAAAAAAAAAAACCCAAGTTCGATTTTCCGCCTTTTCAAAAGGATGGTTACGACAAATAATATGGCTGGAAATCCGCTCCCTAACCATGCTGAAGGGAACGTGAGCGTGGTGATGAAGGAAGACAGGTGGCGAGCTAAAGATCGCGTATCTGAAATAAAGACACCTTTCAGCAAAGTATGGGAAATAATGACCGAGAAGGGCTTGTTCAAGAAAAGTTTCAAGGAGAAAAGTACAGAGGGTCACATTTTTTGTGTCTTTCATGGCATAGAAGGGCATCACATCCAGTCTTGCGGGAAATTCAAATAGTTACTTCAAGACATGAGGAATAATAAGGAAGTCAAGATCTTTGATAAAACGGACGAGGCCGAGGAAAGGGAAATATGCGCCTCTGATAATCAACCATCAGCCACCCCTTATAGTGCCGATCGACCTCTGGTGAATTATTATGAGGCCAAGAAGAAGGAAGTCAAACCAAAGATGATAATCAACGTACCAGCTCCTTTCCCTTACAAGGATGACAAGGCGGTGCCCTGGAAATACGATGTCAACATTACCATACCCGAAGCTACGTCCGGAAGTGTTAGCGAGGTGAGGCATTTTACCCGTAGCGGGAGATGTTATTCCCCTGAAGTGGATGAACCAAAGAAGAAAGCCGTTGAAGCGAATCAGAAAGGAAAGGCACCAATGCATAGTGCTGAGGCCGATGTTGAAATACAGTCTGAACAAGAAACTAAAAGACTCGTGAATGAGGATGATGCACATGAATACAGTCTGAACTCAGAACCACATCGAAACGCTTTACTGAGGTGTTAAACCAAGCGTACGTGCCAAGCAACGTACCCGTTGAAAAGCTTGATCGGTGGGTAAACAATTTAAATGCGGATAATTTCATCTCTTTCAGTGATGACGAAATACCACCAAACGGTAGGGGCTTTGTAAAAGCATTGCACATCACAACCGGTTGCAAGGGCTACATAATACCGAATGTGCTTATTGACAATGGGTCTGCACTCAACGTCATGCCTCTGGCTACACTGTCCAGGATGCCAGTTGATATGTCTTATCTAAGGCCCTGTCATTCCACGGTAAGGGCATTTGATGGGACACGACGAGAGGTCATGGGAAAGATTGAGATCCCTCTAGAAGTGGGTCCGTGTACGTATGATATTGAGTTCCAAGTCATGGACATCGCATCTTCGTATAATTGCCTCTTAGGGAGGCCTTGGATCCATTCCGCCGGGGCAGTTCCTTCATCTCTCCATCAAAAGGTTAAGTTTGTCATGGATGACCGCTTGATCACGGTCGCCGGTGAAGAAGACATTGTTGCATCCATCTCTACTGACGCACCCTACATTGAAGCAAATAAAGATGCAGTAGAATGTTCCTTCCGCTCCTTCGAATTTATCAATGCTACATTCGTTGTTGAAGGAAATAAGATTCCCACACCCAAACTGTCAAGGAATACCAAGATGGGAATCAAGCTGACTGTAGGAAAAGGAGCCCGAGCAAAGAAAGGTTTGAGAAAATACCAGCAAGGAATAGTCAGAGCACTAAAGCCAGTACACCACAAGGCTCGATGCGGTTTAGGATTCAAGCCGGACGTGCGAAAAAAAAGGAAACAGTTACAGAAAGAGCAAGAAAGGAGGATTGCAAGAGCCTCAGGTCGGGAAGTGGAAAGGGAGCCCATAATGTATCCGCCCTTGTCGAAAACATTTACATCTGCAGGAATGATATACCCAGGGGGAGATAATTCACAAAACACGTTGTTATCGATTGAAAAGGGCCTTCAGAACTTCAGTATAAATGTCATTGACAAAGTGGATGATGCAGTGGAAGATATTTCAATAATACGCCCTAGTCCCCCTGGATTTGTTTTGAACAATTGGACTGTCGTGGATCTTCTCGTAGTTTCTAAGTCCTCCCCAAAGTAATGCTCAACGCTGACTTTTTGTATAGCCCTAATTTGTAAGGGAATCTGTTATAAGAGTTTATGTTGGCTATTTAGCTTTTAAATGAACATTAATGAAGATGCATTTTGTCATGGTCTTTCATTCTCATTGGCTTCATGTTTATTCCCTCTTCTCATAGCCTGCCCTTATATATATCTCATATCATGCCATAGTATCACGTTTGTAGGTTCCAGTACCTCGATGCTCCTCTATAGTTTCTTTTCCATTTACCTTTCAGGTGCTCAGATATCGACGACGTGAACAATCCCGTTACAAATCCTAAAATCGATTTCGAGAAAGCTGTTTGTTTAGGAGAATTCGAAGCTGAGGAAAATGCTGAAGATTATGTCTCATCCCCTGACTTACTGAGAATGATAGAACAAGAAGATAAATAGATTCTACCCCATGAAGAATCTGTTAAGGTAGTGAACTTGGGAAACGAAGAAAAGAGGCAAGAAGTAAAGATTGGGACCTCCATTTCAGAGCACACCAAACATGATTTGATCGCCTTGCTTCATGAGTACAAAGATGTATTTGCATGGTCGTATCAGGACATGCCAGGTTTGAATGAGGATGTAGTGGTCCATAGACTCCCACTGAAACCAGAATGCAAACCCATTCAACAGAAACTAAGACGAATGAGACCTGAAATGTTGTTAAAGATAAAAGAAGAAGTAAGAAAACAATTTGATGCTGGCTTCTTACAAGTCTCTAAATATCCATAATGGGTGGCTAATATAGTCCCAATACCGAAGAAAGACGGTAAGGTGCGAATGTGCGTAGATTATCGCGATCTGAATCGAGCAAGCCCAAAAGATAATTTTCCCTTGCCACATATCGATACATTGGTAGATAACACAGCAAGACATTTATTATTTTCTTTCATGGATGGATTCTCGGGTTATAATCAGATAAAGATAGCTCCCGAGGACATGGAAAAAACTACATTCGTGACGATGTAGGGGACATTCTGCTACAAAGTGATGTCATTCGGATTAAAGAATGCCGGGGCAACATATCAGAGGGCAATGGTGATGCTGTTCCATGACATGATGCACAAAGAAATAGAAGTCTATGTCGACGATATGATTGCCAAATCTCGATGGGAAAGAGAACATGTTGGGAACCTCAGGAAGTTGTTTGAAAGACTGAGAAAATTCCAGTTGAAGCTTAACCCAGCCAAGTGTACCTTCGGGGCTACCTCTGGAAAATTACTGGGCTTCATCGTCAGTGAGAGAGGTATCGAGGCTGATCCAGACAAGATAAAAGCCATACAGGAACTACCGCCTCCACGCACACAAAAAGAAGTCAGAGGATTCTTAGGGAGGTTGAACTACATCGCTCGATTTATAGTTCAACTTACCAACCAGTGTGACCCAATTTTTCGGCTCCTTCGAAAACACAATCCTGGAGAATGGAACGAGGAGTGCCAAGTGGCTTTTGACAAGATAAAACAATATTTGTCCAGCCCCCCGGTGCTAGTACCGCCAACTCCCGAGAGACCGTTAATATTGTATCTGACTGTGTTCGAAAATTCCATGGGTTGTGTACTGGGGCAACATGATGAGTCAGGGAAAAAAGAAAAGGCGATTTACTACCTCAGCAAGAAATTCACAGGATGTGAAGCGAAGTATCCATCAGTTGAAAAATTCTGTTGTGCTTTGGTCTGGGTAGCTCGAAGGCTCAGACAATATATGCTGTATCATACGACGTGGTTGATTTCAAAACTGGACCCACTAAAGTACATGATGGAATCACCTGCACTCTCAGGAAGAATGGCACGATGGTAGATCCTACTGTCAGAGTACGACATCATCTACGTGAATCAAAAATCGGTAAAAGGAAGTGCAATAGCTGACTTCCTAGCGACTCGAATGACAGAGGAATATGAGCCATTGAGATTTGATTTCCCAGATGAAGACCTGATGTGCATCACGGAAGAAGAATGTGAGTCGTCAAAAGAGAAATCATGGAAGATGAGCTTTGATGGTGCATCAAATGCACTGGGGCATGGGATTGGAGCGGTCTTAGTGTCACCAGAAGGGAATCATTACCCATTCACTGCCAGATTAAATTTCTTCTATACCAACAACATAGCGAAATACGAGGCTTGCATCATGGGACTTCGCGCAGCTATATAATGAGACATCAAAATCTTAAAGGTATCCGGGGATTCGGTATTGGTGATCTACCAAATCCGTGGAGATTGGGAAGTGAGAGACTCGAAGTTGGTCAAATATCGCGATCTTGTTGCGGAATTGGTCAAAAAATTCGAAGAAGTGACTTTTAATTACTTCTCACGAGAAGAAAACCAATTGGCTGATGCGCTGGCCACCTTGGCTTTCATGTTCAAAGCAAACCGAGAAACAGAAATAATGCCTCTCCAGATGAGCATATATGAGGCCCCTGCGCATTGTTTTAGCATTGAAAAAGAGGCGGATGGACAGCTATGGTTCCATGATACCTTAGAATATGTCAAGAATCAAAGATATCCTGAGCAAGCAAATGAGAACGACAAAAGAACAATCAGAAGAATGGCAGCGGGTTTTGTTTTTGATGGGGACATCCTATACAAAAGGGGAAAAGATCAAGTGCTCCTGAGATGCGTGGATACTGTTGAAGCCAGAAAGATACTTGAAGATGTCCATGAAGAAATTTGTGGAACGCATACTAACGGTTTCACTATAGCTAGGCAGATTATGAGGCTCGTTATTACTAGCTGACGATGGAAAGCGACTGTATTAGTTACGCACGAAAGTGCCACAAATGTCAAGTTTACGGCGATAAAATTCATGCAGCACCTTCGCCCCTTCACGTCATGATTTCTCCGTGGCCTTTTTCCATGTGGGGCATGGATGTTATAGGGCCAATTTCCCCAAAGGCTTTTAATGGACACCGATTCATTTTTGTGGTCATAGATTACTTCACGAAATGGGTAGAAGCCGCTTCGTTTGCTAATGTGACAAAGACCGCAGTTTGCAAGTTCTTAAAAAAGGAGATCATATGTCGATACGGTTTGCCTGAGAGAATCATCTCAGATAATGCCTTGAATCTGAACAACAAGATGATGAAGGAAGTGTGTGAGCAATTTCAAATAAAGCATCATAATTCCTCACCCTATCATCCAAAGATGAACGGAGCGGTAGAAGCTGCTAACAAGAATATTAAGAAGATTATTGGGAAAATGACCGAGACATATAAAGACTGGCACGAGAAGCTACCATTTGCTCTATATGCATATCGCATGTATGTGCGGACCTCTACGAGGGCAACTCCTTTCTCTCTGGTCTATGGAATGGAAGCTGTGCTGCCCATTGAAGTTGAGATCCCCTCCTTGCGAGTCTTAATGGAGTCAAAACTAGAAGAATCGGAATGGGTTCGGGCTCGATATGACCAACTAAATCTGATCGAAGAAAAACGCTTAAAAGCAATCTGTCATGAACAGATGTACCAGAAGAGAATGATCACAGCCCATGACAAGAAGGTACGGCCAAGGGAATTACACGAAGGAGAGCTCGTGCTGAGAAAGATTCTCCCAATACAAAAAGACCTCCGAAGAAAATGGGCACCAAATTGGGAAGGGCCTTATGTCGTGAAGAAAGCTTTCTCAGGAAGAGCTTTGATTCTCACTGAGATGGATGAGAAAGAGTTACCAAACCCAGTGAACTCAGATGCTGTGAAGAAATATTATGCATAAAAAAAAAGGGAAGAAGAAGAAGAAGAAGAAGAAAAAAGAAAAAGGAAAGAGAGATCGAGATGAAAACCCGAAAAGGCGTCTTGATGTAAAAAAAAAAGAAGAAGAAGAAGAAAGGAAAAAAGAGATCAGGACGAAAACCCAAAAAGGGCGTCTTGATAAACAAAAGGATCGAGATGAAAACCTGAAAGGGCGTCCTAATGAAGGGGGTTCGGCTTAAGGAGCTAGACGATTCGAACAGGGAGTCATGTGGCGAGATATTGATATTTGAAGCGGACTCGGAAGCTCAAAATCTTCTACACAAGAAGCTTTGCTCGAAAAGATCCAGCATGAAGAAACGTGGAAAAGTTCAGACGTTGGATGTCTAGAGCATTCGCGACAATTGAACTTGCTTTCCTTTTTATAACATTTTCTTTATTGAATTGTTCCTTGTCAACTTTCTTTGCTTGTTGCTTTGAAATAAATACGAATGTGATGTATTTCTTTCATACCTACTTTCCCATTTTCATGCATCTCATGTTTGGTTCATTTAAATGATAAATAGTGAAATTACATACTCTAAACAAAAGGAATATTGAGCATTACCTGGATGAGAATTTGGTAAGTACAAAAACCTCAAAGCAAGGACAAGGTTCAACAAGGGGGCAAAAGGGTGATATACGAGAGACACAGATCACTCATAAAACTCAAGGACGGGTGCAAAACCTGAAAGAAAAGTCAAAAAATCAAAGCAATGAATACAGGTCATCATGAAAGTAATGACGAAAAGAGATATATGACAAACAAGCCCAGAGCGCATGGCATAATCATGTAGGCATAAAAGCATTTAAGACAAAGACGTGCATATCATGATAACATCACGCATGACACATACAGGTACGCCACTGGAGCACGAAGTTTTAATGATAACTGTACCGAACCAAGGAGAAAGAAGACATCCGAGTTCCACCAGATAACCCGTTTTCAATTACTGTTTTTCAAAAAAATCAACTTATAATACGAGAGGCGAGTTGAGCCTCGGGACACGCCGAGGTATTTTTAATTTTTGTCTTTCAATTTCTGTTCAAAATATCAACCCATAATACGAGAAGTGAGTTGAGCCTCGGGTCGCACGCTGAGGTGTTTTTCAATTTCTGTTCAAAATATCAACTCATAATACGAGAGGTGAGTTGAGCCTCAGGTCACAAGCTGAAGTGTTTTTCAATTTTTGTTTTTCAACTTCTGTTCAAAATATCAACTCATAATACGAGAGGTGAGTTGAGCCTCAGGTCACAAGCTGAGGTGTTTTTCAATTTCTGTTCAAAATATCAACTCATAATACGAGAGGTGAGTTGAGCCTCAGGTCACACGCTGAGGTGTTTTTCCGTTTCTGTTCAAAATATCAACTCATAATACGAGAGGTGAGTTGAGCCTCGGGTCGCACGCTGAGGTGTTTTTCAATTTCTGTTCAAAATATCAACTCATAATACGAGAGGTGAGTTGAGCCTCAGGTCGCACGCTGAGGTGTTTTTCAATTTCTGTTTTTCAATTTCTGTTCAAAATATCAACTCATAATACGAGAGGTGAGTTGAGCCTCAGGTCACACGCTGAGGTGTTTTTCAATTTCTGTTTTTCAATTTCTGTCAAAATCAACTCATAATACGTGAGGTGAGTTGAGCCTCAGGTCACACGCTGAGGCGTTTTTTAATTTCTGTTTTCAATTTCCGTTCAAATATCAACTCATAATACGAGAGGTGAGTTGAGCCTCAGGCCACACGCTGAGGTGTTTTTAATTTCTGTTCTCAATTTCCGTTTAAATATCAACTCATAATATGAGAGGTGAGTTGAGCCTCAAGTCACACGCTGAGGGGTTTTTCAATTTTTAAATATCAACTCATAATACGAGAGGTGAGTTGAGCCTCGGGTTACATGCCGAGATATTCTTAATTTCTGTTTTTCAATTTTTGTTTTTCAAAAATCAACTCATATTACGAGAGGTGAGTTGAGCCTGGGGTCGCACGCTGAGGTATTTTCAATTTTTATTTTCTGTTTTTCAAAAAAATCAACTCATATTACGAAAGGTGAGTTGAGCCTCGGGTCGCACGCTGAGGTATTTTCAATTTTTATTTTCTGTTTTTCAAAAAAAATCAACTCATATTACGAAAGGTGAGTTGAGCCTCAGGTCGCACGCTGAGGTATTTTCAATTTCTATCTTTCAATTTCTGTTTCAACCCATATTGCGAAAGGCGAGTGGAGCCTCGGGTCATACGCTGAGGTATTTTCAGTCCTCCCGGATATAGTAAGGAAGCAGTTTGAAAAGTTCAGATTTCATCGAAGTCCCAGTGGAGCAATTAGTAGATCGAAGCTACAAATCTCTTTGTGTCCTGATGTCATACTGGAGCAAGTAAAAAACAAACAAGAATTGAGGAAGGGAGAATTGAAGCTACGGGTCGTGTCTCGCAGAAGCAGCGGTAAAGTGGATCAAAGCAACAAGGTTTGAAGATGTTTGAGGAAGACGAGGACCAATAAGTCAAGACTGGGCCAAGACCGGGCAAAATTGGTTCTTCTATTGTCTTTGCTCTATTCTCATTTCACGACAATGAACAAAGAGGGGCAGCTGTAATAACCAAATTCGCCCAGCCCATTAAAGCCCAGTACAGACTAAGGGCCCAATCAATAAAACAAAAGCCATTATTAAAAAAATAATAAAACCAAAATCCCATAATAAATAAAACAGTCCATGAAATGTCCAATTACAGCAAAAAATGGCCCAAGACCCGCCAGATCCACTTATCCTAGCCCAAAACTCTAGCCCAAGGCCCAACGCCCAAATGGCCCAACAAGACTTAGCCAAACAGAAACCCTAGGTTTCCTCGGTGCGCCGTCGACCCCTCGTTTGCCCCACTAGCCGCTGACCCTTCTTCTGCCACCGCGTCTCCTGCACGCGCCCCTACGTCGTTTCGGCCTCCCATGCGCGCCCTTCCCCATGCCTCGTTCGTCGCCCGCATGCTCCTGACACCAGCCACTCTCCACCTGCGCCTCGCCCATACCCTGCAAGCAGAGAAACAGAGGCAACAAACAATAAAAAGCATGGAGCAAATAGTAGAATACTAAAAAAAAATGTGGAATCTTTCGCTTATAAGGCCGTCGAAAATGAATGCGAGGGGGGAGGAGGATTTTCTTTTGTTTAGAATAGGCAATCTTCAAAGAAAAACAATTCATTCACGGATGATCTGAAATCAAAAGAAAACCAAAAAGAACTCTTGTAATTTTGCTCATTCTAAGAATACCAGAAACCCAAAACCGAAAAGAACTTGTGAAGGTTGATTTTAGCTCTTTTCATTTACTGCTTTAATACCGCCATTTTATTATGTAGTTTCCTAAAAAAAATTTTATGAACCAAAGCAATAATAAGGGAAGGGACCTTACCTGAACCCGGGAGTTCGCCATCAGAGACTCCTCTCCAGCGCCGGGACTAAGCCGAAACCCCAAAAGGGGAATTTCTTTTCGCGAGTGTTGGGGAGCCACGGTCTGATTTGGACGGGGTTCGAAGCGGAGCCAAAGGCTCCTCTCTGCACGTTGTCGGCCACCGAGTTCAGTGGTGGCGCGATGGGTGGTCGAGAGGGAAGACCGACCGTCGACGCAAAAAAAAAGAGAGTGGCTGCTCTTTTTGTTTTGAGAGGAGGGGTCTGCTAATGAGAAGTCTAGGGCTGAAAGGGTGTTAAAAAATGGGTGTTTAATTAGAAGTAAAACGGCGCCGTTTGGTTAAAAGGAGTTACTGCGCACATTCTCTTAAAGGGATATTTGCGCGGATGCTCCCTCTCTTCCGCAATCCCATTCGATTAAGCCCTACTCTGTGTCTTTTTATTCTTTTAAATTTGGCTCTCAGGTTTCATTTTGTTTTCGGATTTGGTCCCTGAAGCTGCCAACTGGGTGTGCGCATGGGAATTTAGGGGGTATTGTCCACTTTAGTCCCTCCTGGCTATTTTCGTATGCAATTTAACCCTTTTCTCTCTTATTTACTTCAGATTTGCCCCGATCAGTCCCCTTGTCTTAGCTCGTTTTCTAATTTAGGTCCGCAATTTCATTTCTATTTTAATCCAGTCCTAACCTGTCGATTGTTAAAACCCTTAATTAGTTATTTAGTTACTAACTTTAATATTTAATATATTAGTTATTTTAAATTGTTTTATATTATATATGGGTATTTAAAATATATATATATATGTCACTCTTTAAAACCTTTTACATTTTCGAATTGCTTTATATATATCTATTTTAAACTTTTATTCTGATTATTTACTTAAATCGTTTTGCTAATTATTTTTATGTATTATTTCTCTTTAAATTGTTAAATTCATTGGTCTTTGTTTATTAATTATCACTTAGACGGTGTATATTGTTTAGTTATTGCTTTTGCATGTGCCATAATTTATTTATTTGTATTGTCATATTATTATAGTCCATTATATAATTTCGTATTCATGTATTATCGTTTTCATTATTGTTATTATTATCCATGCATGTTAATATTTTAGATTTATGATACCAATGTCATATATTACTTGTATTAGATTATCGTATGCCAAATTGCGTTATATATTTATAATTCGTCGAGCATAACCCCATCCACTATTTAAATAAGGTTTCTTTAAAATCTAAACTACCAACATGTATAATTTTCAAATATGTTTATCAATTTTACCCAAAAGCAAAAGTTTTAAAATAAGGCAACATTCTATGTTTGGAATTTCGAGAGACCGTGCCCTATGTGTTGGGTTTCGGTTCTCTCGCTTGGCCAAACAATCGAATATCCTGTTGATATTTAATGCATGAGTCTCGGGAATTAAGAGATGATCCTGGATTCGAAGATTAAAATCATCGTGTCCTATGTACTGGATGTGATATTTTATTCATTCGGAACAAGAAAATCTTGATATTCAATTCGAGAAAACTAAAATGTTTCCAAAAGAGATCAAATTCTTAAATTCTTTTAAAATTTTCAAACTTTCGACATTGGGACATTAATTAATCAATTTGGTACCAATTTTGGGCGTGACGAGGGTGCTAACCCTTCCTCGCACGTAACCGACTCCCGAACCCATTTCCTCAAATTTCGTAGACCAAAGCCACTGTTTTAGTAAGTCAAAATGTTCTATTAAAACAAAGGTGATCCGATCACATCTAATAAATGATCGGTGGCGACTCCCGTTTTATTTTCAAAACCAAGTCGATTCCCGTTTTTCAAAAAATGGTTACGACAGTTGTTATTGTTCATGAGTATGTGTTATAGTAAGAATTTGAAGTTGCTATAGAAGGAAAAAATGTTCAGCATGTTATAAAACATAAGAATAAGGGCTGAAGTTTAATTTTCGAGCCTAGGGGCAAAATTGTAAATATGTAAAAGTTTAGGGGGAAAATTGTAATTTTGCCAACGTTAGAGTTAAGGACTGTTTTAGTAAATGTGAGTATTAAATAAGTTAAATTTGCTATTATAGATCAAGAAGAACGAAATCCGGAGTTAGATCGGAGAAAGAAAAAGATAGTGGACTAAATCGATATAGTTTATCGTATTTTGTTTCGAGGTAAGTTTGCGGTAAATAAATGCAATATTCTGTTATTTTACATCTAACACTATTAAATTCCAGCAATTACATTTTATTCTGTAAATTTATTATTTAAAGACTCAAGCATGAATTGACGGAGAAGCAATCTGAGAAAGTTCCCGTTGAACCTTAGGAATGTGTAGAATACAAATGTCATGACATTAGGGTTTAAGGAAATCATGTAAGACCATGTCAATACATGGCATTGATAAGTTACTATAAGGCAAAGGTCCCATGTAAGACCATGCCAAGGCATGGCATTGGTGAGTTCATAAGGCAAGGATACCACGTAAGACCATGTCAAGACATGGCAATGGTTAAGTTTCATAAGGAAAGGTACCCGCGTATCCTTAGTATTCCAATTGGTTCAACGGGAAAATTCAAGGAGTATACCAAAGTAAAGGTAAGACAAGTTCAAGCTAAAAAGGTAAGGTAAGACAAATTCATGTTAAAAGGTAAGGTAAGAATACAAGTTAAGTATATTGAGTTAAAAGCTTAAGTGATCTTGATAAGAAAAGCATAAGATAATTCATTAAGAATGTTGTTATCTATTTACATGTAAACTTACTAAGCTTTATGCTTACTCCCATTCTTTAATTTTTTTTATAGTATTACAAGCCAATTCGGGGATCGCAAGGTATTCGGAGATCGTTACACACTATCAAAAGAATTATATTGGTATTTTGTGATTCGAACGTTTTAAGTTATGGCATGTATAGGGACTTAGCCATTTTGTGTGTATGACCTTATGATATGGCTTAATATTGGCTTGTAAATGCTTGGTAATGATTAGACATTAAAATGGTTAATTAAGAACATGATTTGGATGTTATGAAATGCCTAGTTGATAGTTATTTTAAAGAAATTATGTAATTATATGCAGGGGAATAGTTGGACAGCAGCAGTGACGTGATTTTGAAAAATCACCAAAAATAGTAGAAAAGGAATTAGGTTGTACAAGAGACATAGAATTAAAGCTTATTGAGTCTGTTTTTATATAAAGAAAACGGTGTAAGAAAAATAGTTGTATATTATGAGATAATTGATTTTTAGTGAAGAGAGGTCAGAACTGTCAAACTGTGTAATAGGAGAGACTTTAACTAATAAACTGTACTAATTGGCCACATCAAAAATTCTGAAAAAATTACAGTAAGAAGATATATGAGTCTAGTTTCAAGAAAAATTTACGGATCTAGATTTCGAGTTTCGTAACTCAAGTTATAATTGATTTAGCGATCATGATGCAGATGGACAGTTTTAATTTTTATGCCTCGAACTAGTAAGTTAAGTCTAGTAATGCCTCGTGCTCGACTCCGGAAACGGTCTCGGGTAAGGGGTGTTACAAATTTTATAAATTTTTTGAATTTTTTTAAATTTTAAAAATTAATACGTGACAATCCATGTGTATGCCACGTCAACAAAGTTAACAGATATTAACTTTTTTATTCATTTTTAGGTGATTTTACAAGTAATTTAAATTTAAGGACTAAAAGAGATAAAAAAAATAATATGCTAAAATGATTTTTTTATAAAATTGAAGGGCAAATACGTTATTATGCAATAAAAAATATAAATATAAGTTATAACTTATATTGGTTGAAAATTGTTAAACTTTACATGTTTTCTTATTAATAATTTTGTGTGAAATTGATATTTTAGTATGATAATTCTTTTTTATTTTAAATTATTTATAGAACATAGTTAAAGGCAATGAAGATTACAATGGTTTGACTTCAAGTTTCATTATGTATCTGTATTTTTCTTTATATTTTATATAAATAAAAAATAAAAATATTTTTAAAATAATATTTTTTGTTTTATAAAAATAACGAGTTTTTAGTAATTTTGTAACTTAGTTGAGATTCAATTGACAGGTGATACCAATTTAATCAAGAGTTTTATTATAACTTTATTATAGTCGGTGTCACTCATTAATTAAGTCTCAACTTAGTTGATAAATTTTTAAAAAAATTATATTAATATGAGAGTGTTTTTTATTTTTAGTAAAAATTTATATATATATATATATGATAATACGAAAATCAAACCTTAAATTTTATTACTTAAACTAAAACATTCGTTTGATTTTTATATAAATTTATTAGATAAATATTTATGTATATAAAAGAGTTTAGGCGCACACACACAAAGACTAGATTGTAATTGGTAAGAGATTTTTTTTTCTTTCTCAACAAGACTCCATCGTTGTTAAAAGAGTAATCCAGAAAATAAAAATAAAAAGAAAAAAAATCATGTGCTTCATTAGTCAAAGTTATTTAAATGAAAGAGTCAAAATTGATGAGTTTGTCAACTCCATGTCAACATCTACCTATATTTTTTAAATTTAAAAATCTTATTGTTAAACTTCCCGCAAGAAATCGAGGTTGAGGATACAGTTCAAGTAAATGCAGCAATCACTGCTTTCCTTGTGGTTCTTGTAGAAGGAAATTCAACAAAGGATATATTCAGTTTGATTTTATTAGCCATTATTTAATAGCAAACCCCCCTTTTTTTTTTTTGTGAAGCAACACCGACAGACGACGACGTCCTGGACTGGCAACTTGGGGATTTTGTGTGGTTCAAAATTCCAGATCCGGAGATTGTTTTTTTCTGCTTCTTCTTCCCGAAATTACTGTTGAAAGTCAAGTCAAATGTATACTTACTTGATTTTTAAGACTAAAAGCCTCAATATCTACGTGATTTGTTTATATATACCCTAAAATTACCTAATTTCATAATGGATTTCTTTTTTATTGAAATCAACCAACAATCCTAAACTACGAAACCAGGAAAGTTCAAAATTAATTTAATTACATTCTAATTATATTATATAAATTAATTTTATGCATTTTTATAATATATTATCTATAATTTATATTTTAACAATGACATGCATGAGAAGTTTCGAATCACCTATATTCTATAAGTAAGTTGTGTATGGAATCATTTTTTTATATCTATATTCTTAATTATTGTTTTTTTTTATGACAACCCAATACCAAAATTTGACATCTTGAAACGGAATAATCAAATTAAATTTGCATTCTTTAAAGATAATTTTCAGAAAAAACAAAACTTGATATGTTGTAACCATATTATAAGAACAAAAAACGTGTAAAAAAAATAAAATAATGTTTAAACAACTCCATCTCAACATTTCGTTTTGGTCAATAATTATTAATTTTCGGTGTAATGAATGAAAACCCCATTGTTCAACATTTCAGCAGCCACCTCATGACGATATTAAACTTGAGGATATAAATTACTGTAAATTTAGCAACCACACCTGTTGTCCTCGATTTTTATTTTTACAGTTTTTTAAAAAGAAATTAATCCAAATGCTCTTATATTACCTTAAAAAATAAAGTTAAATGAAGAAGAATGTAACACCTAGAAGTTCAATCCAAGTTTAGAGAGTTACATCAACGGTACTCACATACCACACAAGTAACATAATAATACTAAACCATGCTTCATATAATATTCATCATAAAGATTAGTTAGTGTATAATCTTCCAAAGTTCTACCATCATAAATTACCGAAAGTCCTAACATAACACTTAAAAGAAAGGTGAAAGCTTGACCGAGAACCTGCAACACCAACCTTTTCAACCAGAAATCAAATCAATAACAAACATGAGTTGTGATGAACTTAGTGCGTAAACGAAGTTTGTTCAATTAATGCTTACTTATAACATAATTCCAGATTCAAAGATTCGTTTCGATACAGACGAAATGTTTAATTCAAATTCAGAGTAGATTAGTTACACACACACACACACACACACATATAAATGCAAATTCAGTTCCACATATAGTAAAGATCAGATTCAGATACAATATTCCTACCCCAACCGCTACACACCGTCTTCGGCCATCCCAACACACTGTTATGGACATTCAATGTCCAACCAACCCTACACACCTTAGAGTATTCGTTTGACACTTTTATAGAGACGCAGCTTAGCTGCTAGATCAGAATGCATCAAAGTGCCAAAATCAGATTAATACCTATTGTGGTCTAGCCACTATTTCAGAACAGATTACTTCTTTCTTCGCTATATCCCAACCCATGCAAATGCAAAGCATAAGTGCCATGTCAAGTAATCAGTCATTCTATTTTATTTCACAAACAGATAAGACAGTTAAACCTCAGAATAAGTGTCATAGTATTCATACAACTATGTTATTTACATATCAGTCTCAGAATATCCAATAGCTTTTATACAATCAAATTCAACCATTCATACAATGAGGAAGTCAGTATCAGTGTTAAACAACATTCACGACCTCAAAAACAGGTTTCGGGCCCTAATAACATGACATACAGCCTAGTCACACGCTCATGTGCCTTGCCCATGTGGTTCCAAAGCATAAACAATGAGTAACATGGCCTGGACACACGCTCGTGTCCCTGCCTGTGTGAGTCACACGGCTTGGGTACACTCCCGTGTCCCTGATCGTGTGGTTTTATACCATAAACAGTGAGTTATATGGCCAAGGCACAAGCCCGTGTCCCTGGCTGTGTGGTCTTATACCACAAACAGTGAGTTACACGGCCCAGACACACACCTGTGTCCGTTGCCCATGCGAACCTTGTACTAATATGGCCACACACGTCCTAGACACACGCCCGTGTGGCCCCAAATCAATAAGTAGTGAGTTACACAGCCAATCACACAGCCTACCACACGGTCGTGTGGCTCATACGGCCTGGACACACACACGTGTGCCTGGCCGTGTGGCGTCGACAGCCACCATTTCGGCGATCAAAACTTGCAAAAACTAAGGTTTTCAATACGCACATGGAGAGATTTCGAAGTAACAACAACTCAAAAGATCCTCGAAGCCTAAAACAATCATTGGGCAACACAATTTAACCATTTATTTAGCAGATTAATGCTTATATCGAAAGTTTCGACACAAAACCTTCGACGGACCCAAACTCACTGCAATTTCAGCAACAACCTTGAAAGTTGTCAAGTTGCTATTCCTTAATGCTAATATTCTCGCCTATTAGGAAACAAATGATATCGTTTATTAGAAATTCTCAAAACTCACAAAATACCCAATTCAACGCAAGTCACGAAAAAATGAAAGTAAACCGCGAGAATGTTCACATTGACAGTTACTTACCCGGTAGCCTACTGACCAGTTCTTAACAACAAAATTTCCGTAATCCCGTATCCCCCACGATTCCGATTAGCAAAATAAAATATATTAAAACAAAAGAGAACGAAAAAAAGAAGATGGAAGTGACAAAGAAGAAATAAAAATAAAAGAAAACTAAGGTTAACTAAATTCCTAACTTCCAAGCAGATTTCTGACATTTGACAAAAATTTTCCTTATTGTCTCCTTCGGGACTCGAACACAAAACTTAATAGAATACTAATAGATACTTAATCAGTGAATCAGCAGGCTCATTCTTGGCACATTTTCATACTAATTTAAACTTAACCGAGTAACACATGACTAAGGGTTGATTTTAAAATAACAAAACTTTTAACGACACAACTCGAACTTCAAACCTTAAACACAAAAGTAGAGCACAAAACCGGAGATACAAAAATCTAATTACTATAGATTCTCATAATAAAATTTTTAAAATTTCGGAGCGTTACAAAAAATGTTATGTCGAAACTATTTTTTTGTTGGAAAACGGGCCGACTTTAAAAAGAAAAACGGAGTTGCCACCGATCCTTTTTTGAAGTGTGATTGGGCCACTTTAGAAAACGTTTTGGTCTACGAATTTTAAGAAAACGGGCTCGGGAGTCGGTTACGCACGAGGAAGGGTTAGCACCCTCGCAACGCCCAAAATTGGTACCTTATTGATTGATTAATGTCCTTAATGTCGAAAATTAAAAAAAAATTAAAAGACGAATCCTTTAGAAAATGTTTGGATAGTTTGAATTGGATATCGAAGTTCTCTTATTCCGAAAAGATGAAATATCACATTCAGCACGATAGGACATGGTGTTTCCAACCCTCGATATCAAGATCATTTCGTGATTTCCAAAATTCATGCATTGCACTTTAAAAGGGTATTCCATTATTTGGCCAAACTAAAAATCGAAACCCAGCACGATTGAGCACGATTCCTTGAATTCCCAAATATGAAATATTGCCTTTATTTTAGAAAACCCGGTCAAAAATCTTTAAAGGATGTTTGGTCATTTGGACAAATGGAAAATCGAAACTCAGCACGATTGGGCACGACCTCTCGAACTTCCAAACACGAAACATTACCTTATTTTTAAAACGTGATCAAAATCTTTAAAGGATACTTAGTCATCTAGACGAACAAAAAATCGAAACCCAGCACGATTGGGCACGATTTCTCGAACTTCCAAACACGAAATATTCCCTTTGTGAAACTCTTTTTATGAATTTTGAAAAAAACAAAAAATAAAAAAATGTTGAAATGTAAATTCGATAGGAACAAGGGATAATAGTAGTAAATACAAAAAAAAGGAAAAGAAAATAAACGATAATATTATAAGTAAAAAAAAATGTGACAAATAAACAAATAGTAATAATTATAATAATACTACTACTGAAGCTAACGAATATAAAAAAAAGGTAAATAGAACACTAGAATAATAAATATAAGAATAGAATAGTAACTACAATAAGCAAAAAAAAATATCAATAAAAAATAGTAATAATATTAAAAATTAAAATAATAATAATAATAGAAATACTAAATAGTAATATTTGAAAGTAATAATCATAATATTAATAATAAAAGTAGCTGTGGTAATAATAAAAGTAATAAATATAATAATAATAATAATAATAATAATAATAATAATAATAATAATAATAGTAAGGAAAAAAAAACAATAATGAAATAATGACAAGAGTGACAAAAAAAATAAAATAAACAATAATGAAATAATGACAAGAGTGACAAAAAAAATAAAATAGAATTAATATAATACAATAATAATAAAAATAATGGTGACAAAAAAATATCAAATTAAGACCAATAAAAATAATAAAGCTCGAATTAATTAATTTAATAGTAAAATAGCTGAAATAATCAAAATGGGACTAAATTGAATCAAAAACAGAAGTTCTTGGGTAAAATCAGAAATAAAAGAGAGGGGGGACCGGGTTAAAACACGCGCAGAACAGGGGGACTAAAATAGAATTAATCCCACCCACTGAAACGGTGCGTTCGGAGGAGGACCAAATTGAAACAATGGAATAATTTTTGGGCAAAATTAGAAATAAAAAAATATGATTGTGAAACTATAAAAAGCGGAGGGGCTAAATGCGCAATTAGTCCCTCCCTAAAGAAAACCCGCGGATCCAGAGTGGAGATGGTCGGGTCGCAGGTCAGAGGCCCAAAACGATGTCGTTTTGGCCTCTGAACCCACTTATCAAAATGGCGTCGTATTATGGGGGTATAAAAGTTGAATTTTTTTTTTAAAAAACCTCATTTCTATTTATTTTCTCAAACACAAAAGATCAAAAACTTTTAAAAACCCTCTCAGCCCCATCTGTCCGGCCATAGATCCGGTGAGGCCCCGAACGACCGCCGCCGCAGCCGGCCACCGTTGGAATTTCGAAAAAGTGAGTTTTTTTTTTATTTTTTTATATTCTAATATATGTATATGTACACAGTTAAAAGAGTATAAAAAATAGAAAATCTTTATAAAACAACAAGATGCCGAAAAGAAACAGAAATGAAAATTGTAACCTTTGCTGAGATTTTATTCAAACTTTTCGTGTGGATTTGGTGTGTGTTTCTCTTTTGCAGTATGTTGCTCTCATATACTAAAAAAAATCCTCCCTATTACAGATTTCATTTGGCTTTTTATACTTTTATTTTACAACCGGTTTCTGTTTTGTAGGTAAGCGTCGTGGTGGAGAGGGACTCTTCACACAAGTGCTGGAGGCGCGCATAATGCGGAGAGGAGCCGTGCAGCGTGGGGGCGACGTGCTGAGTTGGGGTTGTTGGCGGCAGCACCAAAGGTCATCTGCTAGGGTTTCTGAAACCCTGAAAATCCTTAAGTTGTGTTGGGCTTTGATGTTGGGCTATTGTATTTTGAACTGTTTTAATAGCCTTTTTATTTTTCTGGTTTTGGTATTGGTATTGGGGCTGTGAGTTTTAAAATTGGGCCATACATGTTAGGTTACTTCAAATCGAATTAAAAAGTAGGTAATGGCTATCAAGTGTTATTTAGCAGACAAATATAGAGTAAGCCACCTTAATTAAATTTCAATCGTCGTTTTCTTTCATCAAATTGTTTTCCTTTCTGGGTCACTGCCTAATATTCAAGTAATCACATTATTATAAAGGTTTATGTAATGTTGAAGAGCAAGAAGCTATCGGAGCCTAATGAGTTGACTCAGTACAAGAATTTGACAGTTGGTAACTTGATGGCCGAAGAATGAGGTGATTAATGCCTAACATGTCATGTCATTTCATTTCATTTCCAAAACCTAATGTCTAACCACCAAATATGTTCAGAAGAGGGAAAAAAAGAAGAAGAAGCATATTATGAATCCTATTTGGGATTGGAACCCTTGCCCTTTAGTGTCATTAATGCGTAAGAATGGTACCATTTGGTCAAAAGATCACATTTCTTTCATGGGTGAGGTGTTCCCGCTTTTGAGAGACTAAATTTGGAGAAAAAATAAGCATAAATGTCCTAATTAAGTATATTATCTCCACCATTAAATTCATAGAATCTAAACTGATAATACTTCAAAAATTTCTCCCAAAAACAAAATAAAGTCTGACTTCCACTCAACAATTTATATGTTAGTTATATGTTGCTTTATATATTTATTAATTATTACACATTAGTTTATACGTTAGTTTCTTGTTATATTTACAAGAAGTTAGTTAATATGCTATTTTATAGATGTATCACTAATGTAATAACATAAAAAAAAATATTTATTACATATGAATTATAATAGTTAGACATAAAATAAAGAATAGTTAGTAAAAAAATAAGACCTCTTCAAATAAGCGATAATTTTTCTTTTTTCTATTTTAGTATATAGTTTTATAAAATGTAAGTTTATATAATTTAAATAACAATTGATTATAAATAATATTTGCACCCAATCCACATTAAAAAAATTAGGTTTTTAAATTTAAATAACAATTAATTATAAATAATGGGGAGGGATCCATTTACACAGTGTAAAAATTAAAATAATTTTACACACTTTAATAACTATTTATATGATTAATATTTTGAAAGATCTAATCGTTATATTTCATGGACTATTCATGTGATCATGCACGCCAAATTTGATGTAAATTTTAATCTTCTAACTATTTGTTTTATGTATAAAAAAAATTCAATTGTTTAATATATATTAATTTATGGAGTATTTTAGATCGATATGATAGAGATATCGAATTGGTTTGAAAATTTACATACATGATAAGAACAATTATATTGATAAATTCAACGGTTAGGCCATTAAAATAATAATCATATAAATATTTACTGAAGTGTGTAAAATTACTTTAATTTTTGTACTATGGAAATGGATTCCTCTTCGTAGATAAATTGGTCTGCATATTGACTTTTGAACTAAGATTTTTTGTATCTTCATGTCCGTTTTATAATCCATGTTTAAGGTTCGTGGCTACATCTATCTCTGTAAATAATTATCATGAATTTAATTTTAATAATTAACAAACTATAATTTAAATATTTAATTTAACAAAAAAAACATATCAGTCAACTAGTGTTTATACATCATCAAACCAAGTTAGTTCACCATGCAATTCAGTCATACTTGCATGTAACAGTGCTTCAGCTGCATGGTTGTGCACCAAGAGTTCTTGCTGCGGCATGGCTGGCCAACATTCAACAAGTATAATCCATGAACAATTTGATACTGGCCGAAGCCACAATTATAATATAACTGATGACCATTTGACGACTTAGGCTGTGCTAGATATACTTTATGATTCCCTCCCTCCATTATAACTTTGAACGGATGCCAATTTGGAGTCTGGAGTTTCTCCTACCACAATGAGCATAGAGTAGCGGCCTGGATTTCTGCTTCAGCATGAGGAAATCGTTACTTACAAGTGTCATGAAAAGCCATAGGATCAAGCTCTCCCATTATTACTTCGAGCACCCAACTACGCTCGCAAACCCTATAGCGAAGGAAAACAATATTGGTTTGATGACCAGTTGCATGAGTCTACCTAGTACTACAAGGCTTAGGCCAATGTAATTCAGTCTTGAGCCAAAAGAGGCAGTACCTGAATTAGCAGTTTCCGTGCTTCTTGTAGCTCAACATTGCTTCGATACTCATTGTTTATAAGAGCTTTGTTTGTCGCCTCCCGATCTTCCAGATCATCTTCCTTCTCTTTCAACTCATTCTTCAGCTCTTCCATCTTCTCCTTTACCGCAGCACCACCATGTTTCAGATGCTCCATCACTTGTAGCTTTCCTCTTAAGTCTAAAATTTCCATTTACAAAAATGGAATTAACTTGTGTCTTATTTAAACCATGAAAATTTCTGATTCTATAATCATAATGGATTAATTGAGTCCATGAATGTCTTTCAAAAAAACGAAAAAGAACCCAGATGCGTTTTGATTGGTACATGGCATCAGCTAAACAAACAAATACGTAAGAATATAATATAAAAACACAGTCCAATTTATAATATCAAGAAGAGAAGGCATATGCATGTCACATTGTTCAGAAGGCATATCCGAATACGATCAACTAAATATATGAAATAAAGAAACTAGAACAGACCTTCAATAAAGTCGAGGTGCAGCCTGTCTCTCTTTTCAAGGGTTCTGCTTAAGGACGTAGTAGTCGTATTGTATTTGTAGCGTAATTCATTTAAATTCTCATTTGTCAAGTCAATTTCAGCTGCCAATTTTGCCAAAACATAACTCCTATCTTGATCTGTTTCTTGGACAATGCCAGATATGGTTTGTAGTTTTCCCACCTTCCGAACTGGCCCGTCGGAATGGTAGTCATCAGCACGTGCATACCAACCATATATATTAGAACCAAGCTGTGCTTGTCGGCCATTCCAATGCTTCTTAGCGTGATGCTCAGATTCAAAAGCTTTCTCAAATTCAGTTGCATTCAGAAACCCAACCCATTTACTAGTGAAAGTTAGAACAGCTTGTCCGGTGGAGTCTTCCTCATTCCAGAAACATTGAACATCTGAAGGTTTGTATTTAACAAACCTGTTCAACCAATACCCTTTATCACGCAACTCATCTATATTCTTTGACTCGGCAACTATGTTCATGATTATTCCCATCCAGGGCAAGATATATTGCTCTGGAGTTGGTTCACAAGGGTTTCGTCAGCTTCACTGGCTAAATCAATTTCCAAATACTTAGCCAAGGCCAGGTGTTTTGCACTTCTGTTGGCAGATCCTTTACCCACTCCAGACGCATGTTGAAGCAGGTCCTTGTACTTGTAGTCTTGTTTCTTCCTCCCAGCACAAAAGGGGCATCTTTAAGTTACCACTTAGGGCCTTTCCTTTGTACTTCCCAGACCTAATCTCTTCATATGGTTTTTCTTTGTATTCATTGATCTCAGATTCACTAAGATCTGACTCTTCTCCAGAGCTGAAGTCCATCTGATTAGTCTACATTGAAGCAAATGTTAATGACTGGCTGAAATATGACCATGATAACCTTTGCCTAAGTCGCAAATCCCATAAAATATGATACAGGACAAGGAAAAATCAAATCATATAACAGAAAATGGAGGATTTTAAAGCGGCAGGGGATACATTAAGCGTTAGTTGGAGAACATCGAAAGATCAAAAGGGAATTTACAAATGCATTTCTAAGCAATATTGACTACACTTGAAAAACATAGAATATTGTCCGTCGATTGACATTGTTGATAGTAAGTGAGATATATTTTCATGCAATCTTCGCAACTAATCTGTGAATGGGAATACATTACAGAGTATTCATCCAAACTCTCTGTTCTACACAAAATTTCTGTCTAATTTATTAGAAGTAACAGTGGAGTTTTTCTTTTTTAAGGAACAAAAACGTCACAAAAAGGTCAGCTGACTGGCGACTGGGTTTGTTGAATTGATCGAGTCCATCTACAGTTTTTGGAATTCGGCCTACAAATAGGGAATATAAGATGAAAATATGAGAATACTTTGTATTAAATATTTTAAAATATAACACATGAATACCTTTATGTTTATTTATATACAAAGGCAATAAATATTCATTTTATTTACCAAATTTACTGTTATTGTCCATCAATTAGAGGGTATAGTACACATGCATACATGTATGATGTATCGAACCCGACACAATGCTTTGAGGAGGGACATAAATTTATAGCACACTAGAAGGTTTGAGTGAAAATAGGAATATAATAATTGATGATGCCTCTTTGTGGGGAGGTCAATGCAGTGAATATTTTAGTAGGGTATAAGATTAAAGATGATAACAGAAAAAAAAAAAAACATATAACCGAGCAAGGTCATAGTCGGAGTAAAGTTAAAATTTAATATTTTTAGATTGTTTATTTGCTGTCGAGGTCTATCAAATTGACTGATATATATTATTTGTTAGGCACATTATCAGCTCTCATTCTTTAAGAAGGTCTATTGAGTTGTGTAGAAACGTCTCCTGTTAGAAGGAGACGAATCATTTTTGTGCGAAGTGAACTTTTGAGTTTTAAGCTCATGAGAGCATCATGCCTATTGGAGTCGAAGCTCCTCTTTTCTCAACCTCTTCTTAACTTATATTTGGATATATATATATATATATGTATTACAATCCACGTAACTATTTTCTAGTAAAAATTAACAAAAACTTATAGACTAGTTTTATATTTTAACTCATTGGTGATTAAAAATAGCTAGATTTTTTATAAAAAGAAATTTAGTTGGAAAAAAGAGACGAAATTGATTAAACAAAGGGTAAGGTGGTCCAAAATTTTAAATTCCCTCGTTGTTTGAGAATGTAATATTTTAGATCCAAAATAGAGAGGGAAATTAATAATGGCTCAAGAGAATAAAAAGTAGTGGAAAATGAAAACATAAGATACAAATCACCACTTTCATCTCAAAATTGAGAAATTATTGGAAAATGACTTAGAATTCAATACCCTTTTATCTCATTCCTTTGATGCTTGTATGATTAAAGCTTTTCTCTTTCCATTTTTGAATCAGCTTTATTTCTAAGTTTGGTAATATAAAATTAAAAACATTAGTATGACCCTGGTCCGCCTTTTTGTTTGCTAATCCTTGCCGCTCCAACCCTTCCTACCTTAAGGTGAAATATCTAAATATACCAAAAAAATAAAATTATGGAATTGGGCCGGTTTCTTGAAAATTTACGGAAAAGGGTCGTTTCCCCACAAAACGCGTCTACGTCAGCGCGTTTTGTGGAGAAAAATCAGGAAAGCGCGCCCTTGGGGACGCGCTTTAGCCTTGCAACGGTAAAAAAAAAATAGTCAAAAATTTTTTTGACCGTTGGGCCTCCAACGGTCAAAAAATCAGCCTATAAAAACCCCCCAACCCTTTTATTTTTTTCACACTTTAGTCTTTACTCATTCTTCTCTCAAATTCCTCTCAAATTTCTCTTTAAGTCCTTGAAACTTCCTCTGAAATTTCGTAATAGTCCTTTAATATTTACAAAAAAGCCTTTTTTTAATTTTTTTAATATATTTTTTTTGAAACTTTTAAAATTTTCGATCGTATTACCAATGGTCGGGAAATTAATTCGTTCAGACAACAAGCACATCTCCGTCGATCAAATGCAAATGGTAAGTTTTAATTTTAATTTTTCAATATTATTTACTATTTTTTAAGTTTATGCAATTTTAATTAATTTTTATTTTATAATTTTTTAAACAGTCTGTAGATCGGGTGTTGCAATGTTATATTCGCAATATGCATGGTCCCCCATCGCCGTTGATCGAGAATTACCTGCGGGAAGTGGGTTTTTGGCACGTGGCCAAGATAGGCCGGGGGTTCAAGTTGGAGCCGCCTTTGATCAGTGCGTTGATAGAGAGGTGGAGACCCGAGACGCACACTTTTCATCTTCCATGCGGAGAGTGTACCATCACTCTAGAAGATGTGCAGTTGCAGTTGGGATTGTCGGTGGACGGGTCGGTAGTCGCTGGGTCCGCAACTTCTACGGATTGGATGGCCGTATGCTACGAGCTTCTGGGTGCCATTCCGGATAACATTCATGGAGGTCGGATCGAGATGACCTGGTTACGAGACACATTCCCGGAGCCGAATGATGGTTCCACCGAAATAGAAAGAATACGGTATGCTCGGGCATACATTCTGTAACACCCCCTACCCGTATTTGTTGTCAGAATAGGGTACAAGGCATTACCGGAGTTTACGATTTTTTTTTTCAATATAGCCCCTTTTGTAACGACCCAAAATCCGTGGGCACCGAAAAAGTGTGTTATCGGGCCTCCGTCTTAGTAAACCGAGTTAGTAAATAGTTATTAGGAGTAATTATGAGTCTAATAGTGTGTTTAATTAGATTTTTATTTAGTGAACTTAGCTTAATTTAAAGTAATTAGGAAAAAGGATGAAATTGAATAAGGAGTAAAAGTCTACTAATTGTAGATTAAAAGAAAATAAAAAGGATCAAAATGGCAAATATGCCATTTAGCATAAGTTGAGGCGGCATACATGTATAAAAATCTGATATTTTTATGTATTAAAATATATTATTATTAATATTAGATAACTATAATAATATAATATTATATTATAAAATAAAGTAAATGAAATAATAAAAAGAAATAAAGAAGAACAGAAAAGAACAGAGAAGGTTTCGAAACAGGGGAAAGGAAAGAAAGAAAGAAAAAGAAAAGGGAAAATTGAGGTTTTAAAGCTTGGAGTTTAATTAGGTAAGTCAATCAAGTTCTATTCTCTTAATTTTGATGTTTTAGAAGCTTTAAAGCAAGATTTTGATGAAACTAAGTTGATATTTTGAGAGTTTATTGGTTTTCAAGTATAGTTGATGTTGAAGAAAAAGATGAATTAGAGACTAAATTGAATGAAATTTAAGTTAGAATTAGTAGAAGGATTAAATTATAAAGTAAGCTATAAGTTTTGTGTTATAGGGATTAATTTGGAAGAAATTATGAATTAGGGTTTTATTATGAAAATTATATAATCAAGTTGAATATGGAAGGAATTTAAGTAGAATCAAAGTATGAATTAAGTTAAGAAAATAAGTAAACTTAATTAGGATTAAATTGTAAAATGAGTTACACTGAAACAGTTTTGGACAGCAGCAGTAGAGAAACTTTGGAAATTCACCAAAAATCGTAGAAGTGGAATTAGAAGTTGAGTGAGATATGAAATTAAAGCTTATTGAGTCTATTTTCATATGAAAGAAATAGAGAAAGAAAATAAGTTCTGTATTATGTGATATTTAAATTTTAGTGAAACTGGTTCAGGGTGATTTCGGGTTCCCCTGTTCTGACTTGGAAAAATCATTAAAAATTGTATAAAAATAATTTGGGAACATAATTTATATGGTTAGATTTATTAATGAGTCTATTTTTATAAGAAACAAACTATAACATCATTTGAATTCTGCATAAAAAGATAATTAAATTTTAGCAAAGAGTGGTCGGAACTGTCAGACAACAGAATAGGGGTGATTTCAAAGAATAAACTGTACTTATTGGCTAAACCAAAAATTCTGAAAATTTTATGGCAAGGATACATGTGAGTATAGTTTCATATAAAATTTACGGATCTTAATTCGGAATTCTGTAACTCAAGATATAGATAATTTAGTGACAATGACTCAGGTAGACAGCTTTAAAAGAACTTATAAGTAAATAATAGAATTGTGTATAAAGAATGTAGAATGAAGAGGAAGAGTAGAAATTGAATAAAATTCATTATTTATTGAAATTT
The DNA here is from genome assembly GCA_005393395.2 of Gossypium australe. Classification (NCBI taxonomy): domain Eukaryota; kingdom Viridiplantae; phylum Streptophyta; class Magnoliopsida; order Malvales; family Malvaceae; genus Gossypium; species Gossypium australe. The sequence goes on from CM016626.1 coordinate 16,054,419, forward strand.
AATGCTGTAATTAATAATGTAAATTATTATTATTTTTGTAGCTAATAAGGAAAAAGAGGCATCGGCATCCAAAGGAAAAGAAAAGATCGCTGAGGAGTAAACGTGTATTTCGGGTTTGTATTACTATAACTCAAACTATTTATTAAATGTATATTGTATTTATAATATATGTTATGGGGTAATTAAGACAAAGTAAGTAATAATATTTGAAATTTAGTAAGAATATGTGTGAATAATGAATTATATGTGAACCAATATAATAGATTTTTGAATTGATCAAGTTTTTGAAATTGTTGTGGAAATGAATTCGAAATTGAAAAAGTAAAATAACGCCCTATTAACTTGTCGGACTAGATTTGATACAAATGGCATGCCATTGGATTTGTGATGTGATGAGGAGATTTGTAGCTCGGTGGAGAAGATAATTCTGTTATATATACTTCGATTTATCCGAAGAGGCATTCAATGCCTTACTGGTGTGTTTGGGAGGTTATATTATACTGGTGTGTTATGGAGGATTTATATTACTTTGGTGTGATAGGGTTGGATATTCTGGTGTGATTGGGTTGGATACTCTGGTGTGTTTAGGTGGAATCCGCGTATCTATCAGAGTCCGAGTATTGTTAATAGGGTAAATAATTGAAATGAAATTTTGGAAATGAAATTGATTGATTTGGCTCTATTGAAAGATATGAGAAAGAATGGATGAGTTAAATTATGGATTGAATTAGTATATGAAAATGAAATGTGAATTTAAGATTTATGAAGTGATATATAATTATGTATAATTAGTTTTAATGATTTATAAAGCTTATGGTTGATGTTTGTAATTTATTAATGTTAAATAGTTTGCTTTATGGTAATACCACTGAGTGTATGTATACTCAGCGTACGGTTGTTTCCGTGCGCAGGTTGTAGAAGTCAAATACTGAACCAGCATCCGAAGCCAGACCCGACTTCAGCAAACTTTTGGTGATGTATATTTCCTTTTGATAATGTGGCATGTACGTAGGTTGTGTAAATGGTTAAAAATGTTAGTATTATCAGTTTAAGAATTATAATGAAAGAAGTATATTTATTTTAATCTAACCAATAATTTTGATAAATTTAAATTGATATTATATTGATTGAGTTTGATTAGAAGGTATTTAGAATAGAAAATGAATATATGAAATGAATTGGTTATAATTGAAATGAATACGGTTTAATTTACAGGGGGTTTTATATAATAATAAACAGAAATGCTGCCGAAATTTATAGTAAACAAAATTTATATTTGCAAATTGTCTGATATGTCCGGTAATGCCTCGTAACCCTGTTCCGGCGATGGTTCGGGGTTAGGGGTGTTACACCTTTATAGATATCTAGCCTTCCCTGCAAATTTTAAACCGAGACCAATCCACATCAACCAATCCAATTTATAAGATAACATCAACACATACCAAACCAAGGTTTGCTAGCCATTCCAATGGCTGGCCTTACATTCATTTCATATTAACATTATTTTATTAGCTTATACATGCCATTGATTTCCAAAATAAAGTTTCTTTATATACCGAAATCTTGAGGCTGATAGTGTGATGTATATTCTACCGAATCCGACCTCCGAGCTCTTAACACTACAAAACAAGGGAAAAGGAAACAAGGTAAGCACTTTGTGCTTAGTAAGCCCATATAACAAGAATTATACTTACCTAATATTTTCAATACAATGCAATAAAAATTCATATATCCATTCAATGCACTATTACCCTAACATGCACAAACTCAACTTTCAAGTTAGTCCAATAATTTCCATGTATCAGTAATATATACCATGATTGATGAACTCATCAATACCATGATTTCCCATTCCCTTATTCTTTTTCCATATTTATCCCGTTGAATTTCTTGGAATTTTCGATGGATTTTCATAGGTACACTTTTAGTGTACAAATTCGGGTCCGTCAATTCATATTCATGTGCGCACATTTCTATTTCAGAGAGCACACTCCCGCGAACCTCATCTTTACAGCGGGATTACCAGTTCAGGCTAAATCCCCTGTAATATAAACTCATAGAGTATTGTCAGGATTACCAGTCCAGGCTAAATCCCCTGCAACGACAATTACTCTAATGAGCTTGGATCTGAATTACCAGTCCAGGCTAAATTCAGACCCTAATTCGGATTACCCGTCCGGGCTAAATCCATTTTCCACATATTCTTCGGGAGGACTATATTAGGATAGGATCACCCGTCCGGGCTAGATCCTTTTTACTGTCAATTCATTTTCAGAGATCCATCGAATTTTCCTTTCATTCAACCGGGATTTCTTCCTTTTTTACCAAATATATCAATGTTTCATCAATTTTCATACAATGAACATTCAAATTATATTCACATTAATAACATACATTTCAAGCATTTAAGAATATAATTCAAGTTACATGAACTTACCTCGATACTAGTTCGTATATAAAATCTATTAATCCAGGACTTTTTCCTTTCCTCGATCTAGCTTCGTATTTGAGTTTTTCGGATCTAAATAAATAAATTCAATCATCAATTCAATACATTTCATGTTCACATGTAGCATTCTCTATAATTCTATTGTTATTTTTAGTTCATTCAAAGCTGTCTACTTGAGTCATAGTCACTAAATTATTTTTATCTTGAGCTACAGAACTTCAAATTTAGATCCGTTAATTTTCCCTGAAACTAGACTCACATATATTCTTCCCATAAAATTTTCAGAATTTTTGGTTTAGCCAATAAGTACAGTTTATTATTTAAAGTCACCCCTGTTCTGCTGTTTGACAGTTCTGACCATTCTTCACTAAAAATTAATTATCTCTTCATACAGGATTTGGATGATGTTCCCGTTTATTTTTATTGAAAATAGACTCATTAAGGATTCTAAACATATAAATTTAAGCCCCTAATTATTTTTCTCCAATTTTTGATGATTTTCTAAAGTTAAAACAGGGGAACCCGAATTCATTCTGAGATTGTCTCACAAAATTTATTATATCTCATGATTTACATATCTATTGCTTACACCGTTTCTTCTATGAGAAACTAGACTCAACAAGCTTTAATTTTATATTTTTTTCATCTTCTAATTCGATTTATACAATTTATGGTGATTTTTCAAAGTTAGTCTACTGCTGCTGTCCAAAACTGTTTTAGTGCAAACTGTTTATTACCATTTTTCCCCCTAAGCTTTCAATAAATGATAATTTCATCCCTGCTCAATTAACTTCTCAATTGAGCTGATTTCTCTCAATTAAAATTTTATTCTATCACTTTAAACTACTTTATAACCTTTGGAAATTAGAATTTCAGTAATAGGCTTTAATTCCAAACATTTTCACAATTTAGATCCTAAAAATCAATTTCTATTGGAATTACCTAATAAAATCATCTCATAAACAATTTAAAGCTTAAATTTCATGCTATTTCATCATAAACTTACATCACTCAACCATGGTAACTTTAAATTTCATCCATGAAATCAAAAACTAATGAATTTAATAGTAGGACCTAGTTGTAAAAGTCTTAAAAACACAAAAATTACAAGAAATAGGTAAGGATTAACTTACTTGCAGTAAAAATATGAAAAACCAGCTTAAGGAAACCCTTCTATGGTGTTTTTTCTGATGAGAATGCAGAAAAATAAAGAGAAATCTAGATAATTCCACTTTAGTCCTAGCTTTATTAAGTAAATTTTGCAATATTCCAATTTTGCTCTTAATTCTCCTTATTTTATTGCTGATTTCATGCCCTTGCCGTCCAGCTCAAATAGACCTTGGGTCTATTTTCCTTTTAAGCCCTCTTTCTTTTATCATTTAAACTATTTAATTATTTTCCATAATTTTGTATTTGTTACAATTTAGTCCTTTTCATTTAATTACATACCCAAACGTTAAAATTTTCTAACAAAATTTTAATACCACATTACTAACATTTTATAAATATTTATAAAAATATTTCCTACTCAATTTTATGAGATCAAGGTCTCGATACCTTGTTTTTACCCAATTCCTTCAATAATTCCTTTTTCTAACTAACCACTAAATCGGTAAAATTTTTCTATCGATATTTTAATACGATTTTCCTATCATATAAATATTCATACAAAAATATTAAAATAAATTTCTCTTTAAATCAGATTTATGGTTACAAAACCATTGTTCCGATAACCTTAAATTTAGGCCATTACACATTCTTTAGATAATTGGAGGTTATTTGATGTCGGACTTGTAATGGCCTAAATTCAAGGTTATCGGAACAATGGTTTCGCAACCATAAATCCGATTTAAAGAGAAATTTATTTCAATATATTTGCATGAATATTTATATGATAGGAAATATTTTTATAAATATTTATAAAATGTTAGTAAAGTGGTATTAAACTTTCGTTAGAAAATTTTAATGTTTGGGTAGGAAATTAAATGAAAAGGACTAAATTGAAATGAAAGTAAAAGTTAAATTATAGATTAAAATAAATTATGAAGGACCAAAATGGCAATTATACCATTTTGTATAGTTGAGGCGGCATAACGTAGACAAATCTTAGATTTTTTTAAAGTATATTATTATATTATATATTTATATTATATATATTATTATATTATTATATTATTATAATATTATATTATATAATAAACCAAAGAAAAAAAAAAGAAGAAACAGAGAAGCAAACGAAACAGAGAGCAGGGGGAAGAAAAAGGGAAAGAAAGAAAAAGGAGAAATTGATGATTTAAAGCTTGGATGTTTAATTGGTAAGTTAATTTAGCCCTTTTTTTTTCTAATTTTGATGTTTTATAAGTTTTAGAACAAAGTTTTGTTGAATTAAGTTGAAATTCTGGAAATTCTTAGATTTTTGAACATGAGTTATGTGGATCAAATTGATGAATTAGGGGTTTAATTAATGGAATATCTAGTTAGAAATTGATTTTAAGGATTAAATTGTGAAAATGTTTGGAATTAAAGTCTATTACTGAAATTCTGATTCCCAAAGATTATAAAGTAGTTTAAAGTGATAGAATAAAGTGTTTATTGAGAAAAATCAGCTCAGTTGAGAAGTTAATTGAGCAGGGACGAAATTATCATTTATTAAAAGCTTAGGGAAAAAGTTGTAATAAATAGTTTGCACTAAAACAGTTTGGACAGCAGCAGTAGACTAACTTTGAAAAATCACTAAAAATCGTAGAAGTGGAATTAGAAGCTGAGTGAGATATGAAATTAAAGCTTATTGAGTCTATTTTCATATGAAAGAAACAGGGAAAGCAAAGAAATTCTGTATTTGGAGATATTTAGATTTTTGTAAGACTGGTTCAAAGTGATTTCGAGATCCCCTGTTCTGACTTTGGAAAATCATAAAAAATTGGAGAAAAATAATTAGGGGCTTAAATTTATATGTTTAGAATCCTAAATGAGTCTATTTTCAATATAAATAAACGGGAACATCATCTGAATCCTGTATAAAGAGATAATTAATTTTTAGTGAAGAAGGGTCAGAATTGCCAGACAGCAGAACAGGGGTGACTTTGATGAATAAACTGTACTAATTGGCTAAGCTAAAAATTCTGGAAATTTTACAGTATGAATATATGTGAGTCTAGTTTCAGGAAAAATTAACGGTTCTTCATTTGGAGTTCTGTAGCTCTGGAAATAAATAATTTAGTGACTATGACACAAAAGGACAGCTTTGAATAAATTTATGAGTAAAGGATTAAATTGAAATGTGAGCAAAAGTAAGAAAGGATGAATTTATTTTATTATACATGTTTATTTTATTAAATAGTACAGAAAGTTTATTTGATTATTTTTTTAACATATAAATGTTATATGTTTATATGAAATTGAAAAAGAAAGGAGAGGACCGAATTGAAGGAAAAGGAAAAGAGAAGGTTAAGGAGTGAAAGAAGAATAACATATATCATTTCAACCTTTTTGTTGTAAGTACTACAAGAATTTTAAATTATTGTTATTTATCCTTTTTGAAATATTTATGTGAATTATTTAAATATATGAGATTCAGCTTTAATGCCCAAGTAGACGAAATTTAGAACTACTGGGATATTAGTGGCATGCCATTAAGGAACTTTAGCGCGCTCTCTGATATTAGCACGTTGGCGCTCTCTGATATTAGCACGTTGGTGCTCTCTGATATTAGCACGTTGGTGCTCTCTAATTATTAGCACGTCAGTGCTCTCTGATTATCAGCACGTTAGTGCTCTCTGATTATTAGCACATTGGTGCTCTCTGTTCACTTGTGCATCATAATGCACCTCTGTATATGTTCCGTATATCCGATGTGTTCTATAAAGTCTACTTTGGGTTAAGAATGTGAAATGAGAACAAAGTGAATTACTGATGTGTTAAGGTAAGATTTATACCTTACAAAAGATAAGTTAAATTTTATTAAAGCAAGGCATAGTTGAAGAAACTTATATGTGAGTCGATATGTAATAATTGAATGAGTTTAAAATATTTTGTTATGATTATTTACTTATTTAATTATTCTTGTGGTGCTTACTAAGCCTTCACCGGCTTAACGCGTTTATTTTAACGCGTAGGTACAATTAGACTAGGAGAGAAGTCCAACTAAAAGATCGTTCATCTCATCACATCCTCAAGGACTACAAAAGTAGGTACTATATTTTGTATTAAAACGGCATGTACATATGCAGTTCAAAGGTGTTCTCATGTGATAGGGATTAAAATGTAGGTTCTTGAAAATTTATCTATTTTCAGTTACTTGAAGTATTTTGGTGTATATGGAATGAATTAATAAACAATAAATATGTTAGCAAAAATGGTTGGTAAGTTAAAATATTATATACAAATGTTTTAATTAAACAGTATCTGGCCATAATTGTTTTGGCACCAAATGTAATAGTCTTATACCGGGTCTGCATGATTGAACCGGGTATAGGGGTATTACAGGACTTGTCTAGAAACCTCGTACACTTGAGATGGCTACTAAAACTTGTTGATTTTAGAGCAGCCGGTGAATTGAGTTAGGGGTCTGCCGTGCTATCGAGTTTGTATCGGGAGATGTGCGGGGCGACGCGGTCGAGTAAAGCGAAAATCGGAGGTTGCCTATCACTACTGCAGTCATGGGCACGATTTCGATTTCCATTTTTACGTCCTCGACTCGACCACCCATATTCATTCCCACTGATAACGAGGTAAATTTAATGTTATATTTTACAATTATTACGTAGATTTATAGTATAATTGTATGCTAAAAATTTATTTAATTAGGTGGAACCATTCGGCGAGTTATGCTGGAATACCTATGTAACACCCCTAACCCCGAACCATCGTCGGAACAGGGTTACGAGGCATTACCGGACATATCAGACAATTTACAAATATAAATTTTGTTTAATATAAATTTTGGCAACATTTCTGCTTATTATTATATAAAACCCCCTGTAAATTAAACCATATTCATTTCAATCATAACCAATTCATTCCATATATTTATTTTCTATTCCAAATACCTTTTAATCAAACTCAATCAATATAATATCAACTTAAATTTATCAAAATATTAGTTAGATTAAAATAAATATACTTCATTCATTATAATTCTTAAACTTGTAATACTAACATTTTTAACCATTTACATTCAAAACATAATAACCTTTATACACAACCTACGTACATGCCACATTATGAAAAGGAAATATACATCACCAAAAGTTTGCTGAAGTCGGGTCTGGCTTCGGATGCTGGTTCAGTATTTGACTTCTACAACCTGCGCACGGAAACAACCGTACGCTGAGTATACATATACTCAGTGGTATTACCATAATTCAAATTATAAACATAATAATCATATCATTAATTCATATAACTTTAATTTAACTAAACCAATTCAAACATAACTTTCATATAAGTTTGTCCTTCTCAATATTCATACAATTCAATTTTAGCTATTCAACAATTGAAATAATACACAATCATGTTGAGCCACTATCCATTTCTTGAACCAATGGTTCATACTTTCTATTCTCATACTCATATTCCAATCACATTTTTTTTTCAGTTCATGTTCTATTTTCGCATTTCTTCCAATGGCTCAACCATTTCATTTTATTCAATTTAACTTTTTCCTTATTTACCCCTATTAACAGACTCGGACTTTAACGGATACACGGATTCCAACCCAAACACACCAGTACGGCACATTGTGCCTAAAACGGTACATAGTACCTGATCAGTATACGACACATAAGTGCCTGAAACGACACACGAGGTACCTGATACGACACACGAGGTGCCTAAAATACGACACATAAAGTGCCTGATTTACGACACATAAAGTGCCTGATCGGCAAAGCCGATAAATCGCGTACTCTTCCAAATCCTATGGCATGCCAATTATATCCGACTCAGCCCGACTAGTTAATAGGGTATTTCAGTTCTCAATTTCATTTTCATTTTCATAACAAATTCAATTTCAATATCAATTACACTTTTCCATTTCAAACCACATACAATTCAATTTCAATACATATTCATCATTCAACTCAATTTCCATTCAATTCAATAAAAACACTTACCTTATAATTTACTTACCATATTCATAAATTAATCTAACATTTAATGAATAAATAAATAGTTTGAATTATAGTAATACAAACCCGAATTTGCTTGGTTATTCCTCGATAACCTTCTCCTTTCCTTTGTGGGTTGATGCCTCGAGTTCCTTTTTAGCTACGAAAATAATAATAATTTACATTATTAATTACAACATTAAATTACAATAAATAATTGAATTTTATTCAATTTCTACTCTTCCTCTTCATTCCACATCCTTTATACACAATTCTATTATTTACTTATAAGTTCTTTCAAAGTTGTCTACCTGAGTCATTGTCACTAAATTATCTATATCTTGAATTACAAAATTCCAAATTAAGATCCGTAAATTTTCTATGAAACTAGACTCATTAAGGAATCTAACCATATAAATTATGTTCCCAAATTATTTTTATACAATTTTTAATGATTTTTCCAAGTCAGAACAGAGGATCTCGAAATCACCCTGAACTAGTTTCACTAAAATTTAAATATCTCATAATACAGAACTTATTTTCTTTCTCTGTTTCTTTCATATGAAAATATACTCAATAAGCTTTAATTTCATATCTCACTCAACTTCTAATTCCACTTCTACGATTTTTGGTGAATTTTCAAAGTTGCTCTACTGCTGCTGTCCCCAAACTGTTTTCTTATAACTTATTTTGCAATTAACTCCTAATTAAGTTTACTTATTTCTTAACTTAATTCATGCTTTGATTCTACTTAAATTCCTTCCATATTCAACTTGATTATATAATTTTCATAATAAAACCCTAATTCATAATTTCTTCCAAATTAATCCCTATAGTAGAAAACTTATAGCTTACTTTACAATTTAATCCTTTTACTAATTCTAACTTAGATTTCATCTAATTTAATCCATAATTCATCTTTGTCTTCAACATAAACTATATTTAAAAACCTAAAAACTCTCAAAATACCAACTTAATTTCATCAAAATCTTGCTTTAAAGCTTCTAAAACATCAAAATTAAGAGAATAGAACTTGATTGACTTACCTAATTAAACTCCAAGCTTTAAAACCTCAATTTTCCCTTTTCTTTTTCTTTCTTTCTTTCCTTTCCCCTGTTTCGAAAACTTCTCTGTTCTTTTCTGTTCTTCTTTGTTTCTTTTATTATTTCATTTACTTTATTTTATAATATAATATATTAATATAGTTATTTAATATTAATAATAATATATTTTAATACATAAAAATCTCAGATTTTTATGCATGTATGCCGCCTCAACTTATGCTAAATGGCATATTTGCCATTTTGATCCTTTTTATTTTCTTTTAATCTACAATTAGACTTTTACTCCTTATTCAATTTGATCCTTTTTCCTAATTACTTTAAATTAAGCTAAATTCACTAAATAAAAATCTAATTAAACACACTATTAGACTCATAATTACTCCTAATAATTATTTACTAACTCGGTTTACTAAGACGGAGGCCCGATAACACATTTTTTTTTCTGGTGCCCACAGATTTTGGGTCGTTACAACCTACCTCGCTTTATGATATACGGCTTCTATTGGACCAACGGTTGGAATCAAAAGTAAGTTTCGAATTTCGTATTTATAATTTAGTATTTCGTATTTAGTGTTTAATATTATGTATATAACTAATATTTTGGTAATGTTAATATAGTTTCAATGGACACCGTACGAGGATTCGGCAATTCGAGCAGTAATTCCGGAGGAGTTCTTGCAAAATCCAAACATTTGGCACGTGAAGGTCTAATTGATCAACTATGCGACCGTGAAGATGCAACAGTCAGATCGGGTTCTGCGACAATTTGGATTCCGGCAACCGATTCTCATGCCACTTGAGGTGCTCGATTATGAGCACAAAGTGAACTTACGGCAGTTGCACATGGATTGGCCAAGATTTTGGTCAGCATATATCGAGATGTGGGAAAACCGGTATAACTATTTACCTTACCGGGAATCGATCGTCGTTCCTGAGTTAGCGTGTGTGCCGGAATACATGTCATGATTTAGGATCCATGGTAAGCCGTATTTGTTGTCGGAAGAAGAGAGGAGACGGCAACTTGGTCAACAAAGGGAACATCGGGGCCCTTTAAATCCAAGGAGAAAGGGTGATGAGACGGGGCCATCAACAGCGCCGACACAGTCATCGGGCCCATCAGTTCAGCCGACGACACTGACATCACAGCCTTTAGCCTTTATGCCAGGTGCGTACCCTAGCCCTTATATGTATCCTAACCCATATATGTTTCCTTTTCCCAGTCCCACCCCAGGTTGGAATGCATGGCCGGGTTCGAGTCCGTTCCCGACTACTTCGACTGACCAACCGATCTTGAGGCCGTCGTCGCATTAGGAATCACAGGAGGCGCCGTCGGGGAGCACTTCGTTTTACCAGTCTCCTTCGTCATACGGAATTCAGACACCCCCGTTGTGGTTTATGCAAACACCTCCGGGGTCGTTATTTTATGAAGGTGGATTATCCTCGCAACACCCACAACCAGACCCACTGCCGGAGGAACCGGAATCTCCGCCCGAGGTTCCACGACCCCGCCGGAAGCTAGAAGAAGGAGGAATCCAACGCGTAACCGCCGACCACCCCGGTGTGGCACTGACTCCGATCGGCATCAACATTGATTCGGATAGGCTTTTTTATTTTTTAAATTGTAATAATTTTTTTTTATTTTTTAATAAAAAAAAGTTGTTTTTATTTGTGTTTGTAATTTAATTATAATATCTTAACAAAAATAGAAGTTGTTTATTTTTTTGTATGTAATTTAATTTGAATTTTTTTAATAAAATAAAAAGCTATTTTTATTTTTTATTTTTTGTAATTTAGTTTTAATATATTTAATAAATAATAGTTGTTTAATTTTTTTATTGTAATTTAATTTTAATATCTTTAATAAATAGAAATTGTTTAATTTTTTTTATTGTAATTTAATTTAATATATAATAAAATAAGAAGTTTTTTTTATTTTTTATTTTATTGTAATTTAGTTTTAATATATTTAATAAATAAGATGTTTTTTATTTTTTTTTTTTGTAATTTGTTTTAATATATTTAATAAATAAGATGTTTTTTTTTTTTTTTTTTTTGTAATTTAGTTTTAATATATTTAATAAGAATTTTTTATTTTTTTTTTTTTGTAATTTAGTTTTAATATATTTAAATAAGAATTTTCTTTATTTTTTATTTTTTGTAATTTAGTTTTATATTTTAAATAAGAGTTTTTTTTTTTTTTTTTTTGTAATTTAGTTTTATATTTAATAAGAATTTTTTTTTTTTTTTTTTTGTAATTTTGCGGGTTAAAGCGCGCTCCTGGGGACGCGCTTTATGCCACATCAGCAAAGCGCGTCCACGTCAGCGCACTTTTGCTGATGTGGCACAAAGCGCATTCCCAGGGGCGCGCTTTCTTGATTTTTCCCCACAAAACGCGTTAACGTGGACGCGTTTTGTGAGAAAACGGCCCTTTTCCGTAAATTTTCAAGAAACCGACCCAATTCCATAATTTTTTTTTTTTGATATATTTGTGTATTTCACCCCAAACCTTACGCTTTTTCTTATTAAAAAAAAAGGTCTCTTGTTCGTGTATTATTCATTATATTACTATATTTATCATTTAAAATATTTATAAAATTTTTAATTTTACTAAAATAATTGGTTAATTAAATTCACTTGACAAGACTTGTAAATAAGAAATCTAATTCTATGGAAAAATTAAAAAAACCTTTACACTAATTAAAAAGATGTGTCATTAAAAACTAGTATATATAAAAACAAAAAAACACTACAATTATTTTTAAATTCGATTACCAGGTCTTTTAGTCATTTTGTCTACTTGACTTTTCTTAAAAATCATTAGAAAAACCCTAAATCTTAGGTCACTATAAAGATGAAAGACCCCTATGCTAAGGATATGTTCCTCCTCCCCATATCTGAAACCCCAAATTTTCCTACAACTTGCTGCTTAACATGAAATTTCTACTACGATGTCTACTTTTAAATTTCCTTTTTTCTTTTGGGACTACAAGCTCTATAGGATATAAATTATATCATATTTCTACCCAAACCCTGAACCATTGCAAAAAGAGAGCTTTGGGTGATATTCAGGTTTATTATATGAAATGGTTATTCCGTGAATCAAACAATGGTCTCGCTTTGTCTTATGGAATGGGACCAGAATTAGCTAGCTGAACCAAACACTTATAATTAGGATAGAAAAATGTACCGCAGATCTAGGCTGCTGATAGTTCCAAACTAAAACAGAATAAACTCCCAAGTTCAGGATTAATTTGGTAGCTGAAAATGAAATTTACAAACCCAGTAATAATATTCAGCTCCATACGCATACAGTCCCAGTAGATTTGGTTAGATTCCGAAACAGTTGAAGATTATTTGCATCCTGCATCATCAAACAATTTGGCATCATCACAAAACAGATCTAAACAATGAACTCTGAATTCAACACCTAATAAATCCCATGCTTTTATATGTATTTAGAGTGTGTTTGTTTCACTGTTTTCGTTTTCATGCGTTTGGTTCAGGAGGGAAAATGAATTGAGTCAATCTAAAAGATTTTACCGGTTAACGGAAAAACCCATGTTTTTTTTTTTTCTGTAAAATATCTTTGCCCTTTAATTTTCCAACTCTCGAGAGATCATCTTTCCCCTTTTCTTATTCTCTAACCGGTGGCACCAACATCTCCCACCGGCAACATTACCGGTAAGATTTGTCTCATGCTCCTCCATCTTTCCCTCCTACTTTCTCTCTTGCACCAAAATTCGTTCCTTCACCCATCTCTGCTATCAGTTCCTGGGCATGGGTATCTCATTCCCACAAAACTTAGAGACTCGTCTTACCGTTTCTTATGCTTCATCTAGGCTGCCCTTTGCTTGTTATTTTCTTGTTACATAGAAGCCCAAAATCCATAAAAATTGAACTCATATCTACAGAGGCATAGAAACAATATTCTTTTTTTGGGGTCACCATGCCTCGAGTGATCCTGACAGATGGGATCTCTATCTCTTGCTTTTCTTCCTCTTATCATCACTTACAACTTTGATCATAAAGAAATGAGAAATTTTGTGTATTGTAGAGTATTTCCTTCTAATGCATGCTGATTAGAAAATGATAATGGGAAGACAGATAGGAAACTAGGATGCAATTTATGCAACTTCATGATATGCTTCTTAAGTTTAACCATGACTAAAACACTTTCCTTTTTTTTTGTATTAAAGTATAGCTGGTTCTTCGTTTCACCTCTGTTGGCTAATGATATAGTTTTAATGCACTGCTTCCTTGGATGGGATTCATCCACTTTGTTTAATGCATTTTTTTACTATTCAATTTGCAATTTTCAATATCAGATGTACGTTTCAGATGCTTTAAAGTTCACAGGCACTACGAAATAAGTCATTTTTTGGGAGCACTTTTCTCCCTAATTTTCTTTTTAAAGTGAATAGAATATCAAGAACTTCGAGATTCACAATCTGTTTGTTTAATGCATTTTTCCATTACACGTGTGATGATGATACTGGATAATCTATTTGGTTAATGCAGATTTGATTACACATAAATTTCCTGTGTAACGAAATTGATGTTGCAAATTAGCAGGTTTATAGTTGTAAGGTTTTCTACTTCTGCATAGTTGTCTTCTATAAGTTGAATTTGAGATTATAAAACTCCATAGATGGATGGTTAACATGAACCTACAACGATTTCAGCTGAAAAATGCAAGAGAGCCATTATATGAAATTTGAATGTGGAAAAAAGACACAGAGAGCAAAGGAGAGCCCCAAGTGCTAGTTAAGGTTATCATGTAGCTTTTTTAATATTTCATTAATTCTTGTGTTAAAAGCCAGTTCCTCTGAGACATTACAACTGCAATATTAGACTATTGCAGGTTAGCAAGATCACTGGCTTGCAATGGCACTTCACCTTTATAACATCTAGGAGGGTAGCTAAATTTGTTATCATAAGTAGTAGTGTGATAGGATTTGTAGCAATGCACATGATGATCTAAAGCCATTTGTTGATGTAGGTGTCTAACTAGCTCATAAATGGATGAGTTCGTTATTGGAAACCAACGGTGGAAGAAATAGGCATGCTTGAGATCAAAGGCTTGGCAGGATGCAATCAGAACTTGAGACAAAAGTGATAAAATCTACTAGTGAAGGAGGTACCAGTTGACCAAATGAAGACCAAGCTATCAACATTAGTGATTATGCTAGCATTATTGACATATGTTATGGTTTGCTACGAATGTTCTCGGGTACCTAAATCTTAAAATTATGTATACTAGTATTGATTATGGGAGGTTGGCATTAGCAATCGTAGATACGATAAATTTGTATTTAATGTTGTCTAGCTTTAATGTTTCAGCTGACAATTGTAGATTCTGTTCATTTTATCACAAAGTTTTGTTAGTAATGTCTTTTCTATTTAGGATAACAAGTTACAATTAATCGTACTTGAATAAGTTTTAAATACTGATTCAGTGCTTCAATTTTGGGTTAATGAAAATTCAAAAAGCCAAAATCGATACTAAGCTGGAAGGAGAAAAAGCATGTCTTTTAAAAGTTACAAGTTTAAAGAAGCTATATGTATGAGTTTGAACATTCTTGTTAACATGATTTAGATAATATTTTTGGAAGTTGCAAGTTTTTAACTCTTAACTCATGAATGTATTATTGCTTAAATTTTTTTATTTCTATATTATGGAAAAAGAGAATTTAAAATTATTGTTGTTTATTAATTTAATTATCACTTAAATCTAGTTTTCTAGATTAATTGTGAAAATAAATATTTTTTCAGTTAAAAAAACCTTGTAATAACATAATAAGAATTGTGTTTGCTTCACTGGAAGTAATATTTGGAAAATTATTTCAGGAAAATTTACCAAACAATGAAAAACATTTTATGTAGAATCGTCTAAACACCAAAAAAATACACTTTCCAAGAAAACCAATTCATTTTCCAAAAGCAATTTTCAATGAAACAAACACATCCTTAATGAAACTGCAAAATAACAAAAGATATCATGACAGAAGAACATCGAAACAGTAATGATACAAACCTTTGCCTCAGGTTCTCTTGCGCTTTGCTGTTTTGATGTTCCTAACAACATGCCCAACGACTTCCTTTAGTGTGGCTTTCCTGTTTTCCTTGCAGTTCCAGAGCTCAGAAATTACATATCTCCCACTGGGATTATACTCGTTTAGTTCTTTCAAAGCTGTTACCACTGCATTATAAATCTCTTCACCCCATTCCAGCTTTAGATTTGTTAGTTTCTCATCTTCTTCATTTAGAATTTCCTGCACGATGCACAAGATTATTGAACACAAGCCATTCCTCCATTTTCTTTCTTAACAGCAACATGCCTCTTTTCAAAAGGAGGCTTCAACACAAAATAAGACATACTTTTTAAACAGCTTACTTTTGCAAAAGAACTCATTAAAACCTTTTGCCAAAAATCATGTACTGAACAGTGAAACAGGCCATCTGACAACATTAGGGAAATCAAAAGAAATTGATCTATTATTTTCCACTTCATTCTCCATCTGACACCAGAGATTAGACATGCACTGAGAGTATAATTCCATAAACAACTTGATAGATGCCAAAGAGCAATTTAAATTTAACTGATGACCATTGGACTTAGGTTGCTAGATATACCTTAGGATTCCCTCCCTCCACTATAACTTTGAATGGATGCCAATCTGGATTCTTCAGATTCTCCTGCCATGATGAGCATAGAGTAGTGGCCTGAATTTCCGCTTCATCAGGAGGAAATCGCGACTTACAAGTGTCATGAAAAGCCTTTGGATCAAGCTCTCCCATTCTCTTTAATCCAATATTAGTGCGATTACCCAACAATTCTGGCAAACCCTGCATAAAAGAAAAAGAACATTGATTTTATTACCAGTTGCTTGAGTCTGCATAGTAATCCAAGGCTTAGGCAAACGTAATTCAGTCTTAAGCCAAGATAAAGTAGGCAGTACCTGAATTAGCACCTTCCTTGCTTCTTGTAGCTCATCATTGCTTTGACGCTCTTTGTATATAAGAGCTTTGTTTGTTGACTCCAGATCTTGCAGATCATCAATCTTCTCTTGCAACTCATTATTCATCTCTTCCATCTTCTTCTGTACAGCTGCATCATCTTGTCCAAGATGTTTCATCACTTGCAGCTTGCCTTTCAAGTCTTCGATTTCCATTTCCAACTTCTGCTTTATATCTAGCTGTTTTTCCAGCAGAAGTATCTTTTTCAGGGCCTCTTCTTTCTCCCTCTGGAAAATTAAAAAACCCATTATCAGAACTAGATGTGAAATAACTGTATACTACAAATATGAAATATGCTACAATATGATAATTTTTAATGCACCACCTTTTGCTCTTCAACCAATCTTAACACATTCTCATCAGCCTTTTTCTGCTCCATGGAAGCTAGCTGAAGTGAATTGTTTCTTTCATTGTTCTGGAAAGACAAAGAATAAAACATCAGTGACAGGTGCCATATCCATAAATAATGCCAACCAATTATCTCCTGGAGCAGTTTCTAGAATTGTCACCAATTTAAACCTAATATAAGTCAGTAGCAGCTTTTGACAATAAAATTGAGAACAATACATAGTATGTTGAATAAAAAGACCACATTTTGATCTTATTTTCATTAGGTCCAAGCAACAGGATGCTTTGCCATGAGACAGATTACCTTTTTCTTCTCTTCATCAAGTTTTTGCCTTTCGCGCTCAGTTAGCGTCTCACGTTTATTCAGTTCCCTGGTCCAGTTGTCGATCTTCCTTTTCTTTGTTTCCAGTTCATGATTCAGCTTTTCCTGTTCTTCCAAAATCCTTCGAACATTGTCTCGAGCAAGCCTTTGCATCTTCCTTGTCTCTAATGAACAATTAAAACACAAAAACGTGAAATTCTGATTACATAATGGACTAATTGAGTTCATGTTTGTCTTTCAAAAACATAAAAGAACCCAGATGCATTTTTATTATTGCATGGCATCAACTAGACAAACCATTAAGAGTTTAGCGGGAAGTCTTAAATCCAAAGAGGAAGAACATATCATAAAAGACATTGTATAAATTTATTACATAAAGTAGAGAAGGCATCTAAAAGTGATGAATCTCAAATTGTTAAGAAAAATTTGGAAATCTTTTAACATTCTTAAGTGTTAAAAAGAAGGCATATATGACCAGCTATATATATGAAGAACAAGCAAATACATAAAGTTAAAACAAAAAAAAAAAAAAACTGCAAACAGGTCAAGACACAAGAACAGACCTTCAATAAAGGCAAGGTGCAGCCTGTCTTTCTCTTCGAGCATTCTGCTTAAGGACATAGTGGTCTCATTGTATTTGTACTGTAATTCATCTAAATTTTCATTCGTCAAATCAATTTTTGTTGTCAAGTTTGCCACAACGCTATTCCTATCTTGAGCAGCTTCTTGGACAATGCCAGAAATGGTTTGTAATTTACCCACCTTCCGAAGATAATCCCCTATTGGCCCATCGGATTGGTAGTCATCAGCACGCGCACACCAGCCATATATATTGGAACCAAGCTGAGTTTGTTGCCCGTTCCAATGCTTCTTACTGTGGCGCTCAGATTCAAATGCTTTCTCAAATTGAGTTGCATTCACAAACCCATTCCAATCACTATTGAACACTACTATGGCTTGGCCAGTCAGGTCCACCTCATTCCAGAAACATTGAACATTGATAGGTTTATATTTAGCAAACCTCTTCAACCAGTACCCTTTATCATGCAATGTGTCTATATTCTTCGACTCAGCAACAATGTTCATAATTATTCCCATCCATGGCCAGACATAAAGCTCAGTTTGCTCTGGAGTCTGGTCCACAACTTGTGGTACAGTTGGACGGGAGGTCTCATCTGCTTCAGTGGCTAGGTCAATTTCCAAATATTTTGCCAAGGCCAGGTGGTTTGCTCTCTGTTTTGCACTTCTGTTGGCAGATCCTTTACCCACTCCAGAAGCATGTTGAAGCAGATCCTTGTACTTGTAGTCTTGTTTCTTCTTCCCAGCACAAAAGGGGCATCTTAAGCTACCATTTAAGGCCTTTACTTTGTACTTCCCAGACCTAATCTCTTCATATGGCTTTTCTTTGTATTCATTGATCTCAGACTCACTAAGATCTGACTCTTCTCCAGAGCTGGAGTCCATCTGATTAGTCCATATTGAAACAAATGTTAACGATTACAATAGTATACAACTGAAATCATGACCATGATAACCTTTGTCTAAGTAACAAATGCCATAAACTAAGAATCAGGACAAGGAAAAATCAAGGAGGAATGGCTATCCCTCCAATTTGCTAGAAAGTTTTGGATGAAGTGATAGAACCATAAAAATTAAAGAAGCATAGTTGGAGAACATTGAAAGATCAAAAAGGAAATTTACAAGGCATTTCTAAGCTGTAAATCCCATATTGATACATTTAAAAAACATGCAATGTTGTCAGTCGATTAATATTCTAGCACATTACTTCGATAACATAAGGTTATTGCGACATGCAAATAGTAAGCGAGGAATATTTTACGTTGGCTTTAAAAATGGTTCGAAAAAATATTTTCATGCAATCTTCTCACCTAATATATCATATCTTCTAAAGGGAATACATTACAGAATATTCATTGAAACCCATAACAGTACTACTCTATAATCTACCACAATTTTTCAGTCTAATTTATTAAAAGTGACGAAAAATAGAGAAAACTAAGAAGCACTGAAAATAATGTAGTACAAACCAAAAAAAAAACTCAAAAAAAAGTCAGCTGACCAGCGACTGGGTGACTTCAATTGAACGACTGAGTACAGTTTTCGGAATTTGACCTACAACAGATTTCTCATATCATTAAAAGCTCAATCCAACAAAAATCAGGAAAATAATCAAATATTGAAGATAAAAAAAAAAAAGAAGAAGACGTATGAAAAGAACAATGTGACCTTGTTTGGTAGTAGGGAAAAAATGGGGAATTTTTAGTATTCCATTTTAGGTTAAAGATGAAAAAAAAGTTAAGTAAAGAAAAAAGAAGGGGAAATATGCAGTTGAAAAAATTTCCCTAACGATCCCTTATAAAATGTGAAGAAAAATGGTAGAAGAGGAAAAGTTTTCCAGGGCGCCAGTCGTACCTTGAGACTTGAGAGTGATGGGTAACTCCAGTTGTCGACACCAGAAAAGGAAGAAGAGATGATGCAGATATTTGAGTGACTGATGTACAAATTTCCTTGGGCTTGTTTAACTTTCTTTTGGGCTTTTGTCTCTAATTTGATTTAGACATTATTGTTGTTAGAGTGAAGAGCCCATGTCGGTTTACCAAAACAATGAAATACCGAAAAAATCGATTGAAATCTTTGTTTGTTTACGATTTTATTTGATTAAATCTTTTATTTTATAACCTTTACTCGGTCTTTTCTTTTTTATTTTTTCCAACAATTCGAAAATGTAGATGATTCAATTTTTGTGTTAACAATCTCAAGTATCATTAATGTAAAAGAAAATATATAAAAAATTAAAAGATTTCTTATCACCTAATGAGAAACAAATTTTTAAAAATAATATTCATTAAAATAATTATATTTAATTTTTCAAAACAAATATAAATCAAAATTAAATTAATTAATTAATTTAAGTGGATGATATATTTTCATGGTAGTTATTTTTTATTATAAATAGAAATAAATATATGTTATTGGGTGAAACAAATAATAAATATATTAAAAGTTATTCTTTTGAAAAAAAAATTAACTTTAAATATGTGTTCTATTAAAATATATATTTATATACACTTACCGGCAAAGTTAACAAATGTCTTTTTTTATGAATATTAAATTATAAATTTGAATGGGTAAATTGCAATTATAAATTTATCATTTTTAGAAAAATCACTCCTTCGCATATAGCAATCTTGCCTTCGTTTGTCAAGCCACCATCAGTGTTTACCTTTGGCGTCCAATCTATTTTAATATTTCTCTCTCTTTTCTCCATAAGGGCAACTTGGGTGTTTTCGCGGCAATCAGTCCACAAGCCCGGACTTGTTTCACATATGCTTTCATCCTCAATGAACTTTTTCTCAAAGATCATTTTGTTCTTATGGGTCCATAAAATCCAACACACAACTCCAAACCAGATGTCCCAATCATCTACATATTTTGCGAAATATTTGGGGTTAGCAAGGTTCATAAAGACATCCAGTTTTTCATTTGAGTAACAACCAGTAGACTTTAAAGTAAAAATATAAGTTACAGCTTGGGATAAGAAAAAGATATTGCAAATATTAAGATTTAACTTTTTTTTTTGTTTTGTTTAAAAAAGAGCATTACAGACTATTATATGGTAATTAGTTTAGGAACAAATAAATCGTTAAGGTCTTTATACAACATATTCAGAGCAAAATCAAGGGGTTGAGAGTAAAAGTGAAAGCCATTGTCCATTTATTCTGCAGCTTTTGCTAAGCAATCAGTCAGCTTATTGCATTCTCAATACACATGCTTTAAGTTGGCATTCCAATCACGCCTCAACAAATCTCGAATTGCATTTACGATGTGTGATTCCAACCAATTAATCATCAGGTTCCCCTTAATATGGTGTAACGCCTCCAAACAAATTGATTCTAACAAAACATCTCAACAATCAAACTTCTAAGCTTGTTCAAGACCATCAAGTATGCCCCAAAGTTCTACCTCATATGCACTATACATCCCTATGTCCCTTACAAATCTCAAACACCACAAACTAGCTACATCTCGGATCACACCACCAACCGGATTTAACTTTCAAATTTGTTGAATATAATTTTTTTAGATATTTAAAAATAACATTTAAATTAATTGCACAATCTTCCAATGAAGACGAAATCAAAACAAGTAGCATTCCTCAAAGTGTTCTCTTCGAAGCATATGACCTTTTTTCCTTCTTCTTTTAGAATCTCCCAAGCATATGTTCAAAAACCATAATGATTTAAAAAAGAAAAGAAAAGAATTTTATTAAGACGTTTTCTTATCTTTTGAATGAGGGGCCATAACCTAAAATTTGATCTGCTATACTTGTAGCCATAGACATAGACTTTTAATTAATAAAAGGAAAAAAAAAATCATTGGAAAAGTTTTCATTGCAAACCACTAGAAGCTCTGATCATGTTTATATATAACCCAAAGTTGTAGTCTTTGCTTGATCCAAAGTTGATTGACTGAATATTAATTTGATCAATAATTAATAAAATAGATCACCAGAATTGATGGATGAAACTAAATCCAGCTTGGAAAGTTGGGAATCATATATTATGCAAAGTAAAAGTAGTAAATGCATGACACCATGCAGATGCTTAGATTAATGATCAAATGTATGTAAAGTCATTCTAGATAAAATTAAATATCTATTTATGTAGGAAAAAAATTAAATTATTTGTTAAAAAATACATTAGATAAAATTAAATATCTATTTATCAAATTCACTTTTAATGGTCCGTCAATTAGGCATTATACTTTTTTGTTTTTATCATCATACTGCAATCCAACCCAACACAATATTTTGAGAATAAACTTAAACTTAATGCTTGTTCCTTTTATTTCATAATCTCTTTTAAGTTATTAAATAGAAAAAAAAAACATGTTTTTAAGTACACTTGAATTTTTAATTTTTTTATTGTTATAATAATAATGATATCATTTAAGTTGAATTTCAATCGATAATTTAAATAATATTTTATACATGCACTTGCATTAAATTGAAGTTTAATAAAATAACATTTATATATTTTATGAACATCAAAATAGAAGAAATTAGATTTTATATTTTTAACACGAGACAGAAAAACATATTTCATAGTTGGATGTTTTATACGTGTTTATGTTTAAGATTTTTGTATATATTTAATTATTTATAATTGTGATCATACTTAAACAATTACCATTAAAAAATAAAATAAAACAGGAGACAAACATTATAAAAGGAAAAAGGGGAACAAAAAAGCGTGGATGGATCTGCAGGAAGTTGACCTCTTGAGTGTTAATGCACATGCATTACTTACTGCACTTTCAGTATGTGCGAGACAAAATGATGAACATTGCCCACTCAGTTAGTTAGATTGCCCACTCATTTTAGTCAAAATGATTTGTTGTGGGTTGAGGATGTGCCTTTGAAAGTTGTGGAAGTGGTCGATTCTGATCGATGATTCAGTCGATCTCATAGTTATTTCTTTATACTAACAATTGGGTTGAGAAAATCTTGAAATATGGATGACCGTCTCAATTAATTTATTTTTTCCAGGCGATTCATTGCCGGATCTGGAAGACTTAGTCATTTATTGATGGGGGCCTTTGACGCGATAAGAGTTTGGAATTTGTTGGGTGGAGAAGACAATTATTTTTTGAGTTTGTTTTTTATGTTTTGTTTTTTTTATTGTTTACTTTGAATTTTGTTTGGGATTGATTTAAACTTCTCCGGTGGTTTTCAAACCTTAATAATAAACGGATTAATTTTCAAAAAATAAAAATAGTTAGATTGCCTCACCGGGTTTATAACCTCCCACAAGCTAGAGAAAAAACTTTTTATTTAAAAATTTATGAAATGTTATAAATTTATTAGTTGCAGGGAAGAAGTCAAATATTTTTTCAGAGATTAAAATGTAATTTTATTATTTATTAATTTATAATTTTTTAAAGGTCAAATAAAAATTTGTTAAAGTGTATTTTTATCATGAATTGACTTGTAATTTTATTAATTTTAAAGAAATTGAATTGAAAATTTTCATTTTTAGTGACCAAAGCATTTGCTAACTCCCCACGTTGCCTTTTATTGTTTGGTATAAATTAAATATATGAGATTATTTTATAAAAATCAAGCTTCTACTTTTTTTCATAAAAATATATTGTATTATTGTATTTAAGAAATAAAATTTTATCAACAAATGTTAAGTATAGTGATAAAGTATATCCACTCTCAATAAGAGAATGTAAA
The DNA here is from genome assembly GCA_005393395.2 of Gossypium australe. Taxonomy (NCBI): domain Eukaryota; kingdom Viridiplantae; phylum Streptophyta; class Magnoliopsida; order Malvales; family Malvaceae; genus Gossypium; species Gossypium australe. Next base: position 16,077,985 of record CM016626.1, read on the forward strand.
TTTGAACTTTAAAAATGACATTATTAAAAAAAAATTAAAAACCTTGTACATAAAACGTAAACTGGATATGAAAAATATAAAAAAAAATATTAATTTTAATTCGTTAAATGTGGATTTTAAAAATAACTAACTAAACTTTTCATATTTCATAGGATCATTTTGATTGAATTCAGCTGCAATCACTTTCAACCTTTATAGATAGAGATTAAATAAAATTTTAGTCAATCTTTATATATAATAGAATTTCAAATCCCACTTATTCTTTGATCTTGAGGATGTGTTCAATACCTTTGATCAATAAACTAAATGTTGGGATTGAATTAATCTTTGATTTTTCAAAAGTTTACCTATTTTTTGTCAGCACAAAATCTCACGATAATTATTCTTTTAAATCAAGATTGAAAAGGGTATTGGAAAATTATGATTGGCTTCAACTGAAAAAAGAAGGGTGTTTAGGCATGCTAACTTTTTCCATGACTAAAAGCTTTCTCCTCTTATATGTGAGTCCCATTCTTTTTTATATTGTTAATTAATCTTTAATTTATACATTAAGTAAAATATTAATTCTTAATACTCTCCAACTAATGACTAGCATCAATGCTAATAAATTAGTATTCAATCGGTCGCCTCCGAATTAAAACATAATGAATTTTTAAAAATTTTATTCGAAAATAATACATGTATCTTGTTAGGAGGAGATTTGCTTTGAAACATATTATCTCTCAAAAATTACTATTAATGATGCTTCCAAGTTTCAGATGGTATAAATCCCATTCCCTTGTAGTATAACGCAAACATTAAGGATGAAGGTGGTGTGTCTTGAAAAAGACAGCCAATACACGAAAAAAAGAATGCAAAGATCACTAGACCAGTAAGAAAGGAGAGGGAACCCAAATTAAAGGCGGAGGAGGTGCTGCTGCTAAGCTAAGAAAGCAAATGGACTGACCATCCATAATAAATAATGGAAGAAACAAAGACAGAATTTATGCCGCCTATTAATATTCATTAAACTCTCAGTTTTGGGGGGGGGGGCATTTCTTATGGTTCCACCTACGATTTGATGTTCCACTTTGTCTTCAAGTTGTTCTCATCACACACGTTAATCTTCGTCCTTATTCTTTACTGCCATACAAACTATTCCTATATATATTGCTTACCTTTTCTCTCCATCCCTTCATTTATCACTTCCATTTCGATTCTTGTTTTCATTCTCACCAATCCACCATTTCCTTATTTTGACGAGTTTTAAAAAAATGCAGAGGCTGATATTTAAAGTTTTAAGGCTCCCTAAACCCCACTTATTTGAATAAAGGGTTGAATCATATTCTAGGACTTAAACTTGGTAAATTTTTTCATACCAGGGTTTGAATATTTTTTTGTCTAAATTATATATTGAACTTGGTAAATGTTCTCATTTCGGGACTTCAACTTTTTTTTTATCCAAATTAGTCCATAAAAATCCTAAAATTCAAACATTAATGTAGTAACAGTTGTCAAATTCAAGCCTTGATGTGAGAACAATTACAAAGTTCAAGGCCTAACTTGGACAAAAATAAATTTAAACTCCAATGTGGGAACAATTGCCAAGTTTAGTACCTAAACAAAAAAAAATTTAGACCCCAATATGAGAAAAGTTATCGAATTCAGACCGTAAATAATGATTTAACCCTTGAATGAATTACACGAGTTAAACTTTCCATTTTTAAAAAAATATTTTATTTTTTTACTAGTTTTGGGAAAGAGCATTTGAATATTTATAATTATCAGGTTATGACTTGTGATTTTGTATATGGGTTAAAACATGTTAATCTCTACCCTTTGATAAAATTGAGATTTAGTTTCTAAAAGTTAAAAATTAAGTCCTTTTAACTTTTTTTATTTCAAAATCTCAATCAAACCATTAACATTGTTAGTAGTTTCCATAAAAGTTTATCAACTTGCCACGCTAATTAGATTGTTTTCATATGATGTCACATGTGATTAAAAGTAAATAGACATGTTAAGTTGGCAAATTATGATGGAAACTACCAATAACGATGATTATTGGATTAGGATTTGTAAATTAAAAATTAAATTTTTTACTCTTAAAGTACAAGAACTAAATTTTTAATTTTATCAAAGCACGAAGACTAATAACATATTTTAACCTTTAATATATTTATCACTTCTAATATTTATCCAATACTTTATAATTTACTCTATAAAATAAGAGCTTGCAAGATTTCTTGTTTCACATCGAGTTCAAAAGGAGTGAAGATCAATTAGGTACAAAAACATAGAAATTGAATGAACCATATAGCCAATGAAAAAGAATAAAAACAGTTTCGTGCTCACATCCATATCCTGAAAAGGAAACACCATGCCATGCCAAAAGAATGATGCTTAGTGCTTCTTCTTTCTTTCCCACAAAAATAATTCATAGCTTAAGATAGAATGATTGGGGATTTTAGATTTGTAAGCTGGATGCCATTTTTTAAAGGTAATCAAAAGAACCACCAGAACTCTAAATTTACCAAATCAACTAAACTTACAACTTGCCTTTCGCATTCCATACTCCCTGCTCAAAGATATGGGAAATCCTATGCTCTACTCGTGCATTTCCAAACATATTTTTTTTTGAAAAAGGACTTTTACCAATTCCTCTCACCGCACCATATCGACACATAGATCAGCTCAGAGCCTGGGACTGATCTTTTACAGTGAAGAACATATTCCAATATCATGTCATGCATGCATGGTTATATGTTTAACCCTTTCCTTCTCTGTATTCTATTCTTCTTATTATTTTTCTCAAAAGAAGAAACAATTTACAGCCTTAACATTTCTCAAAGCTGTTATGGTATCAGTCAATAATAAAGAACGAAAGGAACTTGTTCCTTTCTTTTTTTCTTTTGATCGAAATGCATGCATGTTAATATTTTATTTTCTGAATCTTTTGATTTAATATTGGTTTTCTATACATCTGTTCGAAACCGACCTGGAAGTATTGCGGAAGCTTCATAGTTTTTTTCTGTTTTTTTATTTAATAATTGTGATTTTATTACCTAAAAAAAGCAGAAATTTGTTACATAAAAACTCTGTGCAACAACCGAAACAGTGAAATGAACTAGTAATGACTATCATGTATACCCCAAGCTAAACACAATCTATTATTTACACTTTCTTTTCTTCTAATATTAGAACCTCTGCCTCCGTCATTTGAACTGTTGTAAAGTGTTAAGTATTTCGTTCCTTCCAGATCCCGTAAATACAATCATTCCATCCAAGCTTCAAAAGAATGGTTATCAATGCCTCCCCTTTTTATCTCCTCATTGCCCACATCAATTCATGCTGCCAATTTCCAGCTTGCTTTTGCAATTGACAAAGTGCCAGTTTCCTTCCTAAATTACTTTATAGAACCTGATGGTCCCTAGTTTCTTGCTCCTCGGAGCATAATTGGCATCTTCCATCAATATTCATCCCTCCCAGAATAAGCCTTACTTTTGTAGGAAGTCGATCCTGTATAACTAGCCAAGATATCACAGAATGCTTTGGTATACGAAATGGGAACCAAAGCAACCAAAGCAATCTACTCCATGGGACCTTTTCACTTTTTTCCCTTATCCCATACCAGATCCTACTAACCATTTGATCAATAAATTTGATTTCACTGAGATTTGCATCAAGGACTCTCCTTTTAATTTGATCCAATTTTGATAATGCTTTAATTAAAAAAATGAAAAATCCACGGATGACGGTGAATATTTTAGCTGTCCATCTCCAAAGATTCTCGGTATCAATTTGATATTTAAATTACAAGTATTTTAGTAGCTCTCTGCCAATTACCTTAGTTAATGAATCAAACCCAAGTTCTTATATTGCAATAGAACAAATAAAGTTGTAGATAGTGGATTTTAAATCCGGTCCTAATGCCAAAGTGAGTGGGTAACTATAATTGCCCACTCCATTCCCATAATTGAATAAAGGCTTTGCAGTTTAAAAAATTTGCTGAATCGGGAAGGTAGACGGGGAATTCATTATTGATGTCCCATGGTATAGGCCACTTTTTCCTACTATTTCAGCTACTGCAAGAGACTTCTTCAATGTCAATGGCCCACCCCTCCACTATTTCCAGAGTTTCCCAGTCTCAACCACTAATCTTTTTCTTTTTCTTTCGGATTTTTTATCCTAATAATATAAAAAATAAAATAAAATATTAAAATGATATATTGCTAAGATTAAGTACCAAAATGGTACATTTAAATAGGTGAAGGGTGTCAGATAGGCGGTACCCGTTGTACTTATTTGATAGACGGCACTGGTGGTACCTATCTGATAGACGGCACACCTAGTATATTTTTCTCTTGAAATTTATTTGGCATGTTATTTTTTGATTATTTTAATATTATTTTTATTTTTTATGTAGGTAAAAAATAAGACTATTGATATGGAATTTAGAATTTATGAGATAAATTAGGAATTAGTTTATATGTTTTAATTTTTTAAGATTTTATTTTATTTTTTAAATTTTATTTTATGTTTTTTATAAATAATAAAAATGAAATTTATTTTGAACTTCTACGAAAAAAAATTATAGTTTTTGACAATAATTAAGTTGGCATATTATTATATATATATATTTTAAACCAAAAATATTTTAAACGAATATTTTTATTACTTTAAAAGGATAATAAGTAAACATTTTTGCTTTAAAATATAATATATATAAAATACACCAACTTAATTATTTTCAAAAAATATATTTTTTTCATAGGAATTAAAAATAAATTTCATTTTTATTATTTATAAAAAAACATAAAAAATTTAAAATAAAAACATAAAATCTTAAAAAATTAAGACATATAAACTAATTCCTAATTTATCTCATAAATTCCAAATTTCATATCAATGGTATCATCTTTTACCTACATAAAAAATAAATAAATAATATTACAATAATAATAAAAAATAACATGCCAAATAAATTTCAGGGGAAAAATATATTGGGTGTGCCATCTATCAGAAAATATAATATATATAAGACACGCCAACTTAATTATTTTCAAAAAATATAATTTTTTTCATAGAAATTCAAAATAAATTTCATTTTTATTATTTATAAAAAAACATAAAATAAAATTTAAAAAAACATAAAATCTTAAAAAAAATTAAAACATACAAACTAATTCCTAATTTATCTCATAAATTCTAAATTTCATATCAATGGTCTTATCTTTTACCTACATAAAAAATCAAAAAATAATATTAAAATAATCAAAAAAATAACATGCCAAATAAATTTTAGGAAAAAAATATGTTGGGTGTGACGTCTATCAAATAAGCACCACCAATGCCACCTATCTGACACCACTGATGCCATTTTAGTACTCTTAGGGTTATACCATTTTGGTGTTTTATTTTATTTTTTATATTATTAATGTAAGAAACCCTTTTCTTGCTCTTATCTCTTGGGATTCTCCAAGTCAACTCTTTGCTTGTACTATAAATACCTGACATTAAGCTCATCAATAACATCCAAAAATGAAATAAACAACTAATCACGTACAGAAACTTAAGCCTCTCTTCTCTTACTGCATAATTTATTACTTTAAACTTCCTTTCATAGTAGTTTGTTCTGAATTATATAAGTGATATATATGGAGAATGAGGATGTTCCATCAGCTCCTTCCACCCCTGTAACACCGGGGACTCCTGGTGCTCCACTCTTTGGTGGGTTTAAGGGAGACCACAGAGGTGGGTTTAGTAAAAAATCCCTTCTCAAAAGCTGCAAATGCTTCAGTGTGGAAGATTCCATGGAAGAAGGGAGATTACCCCCTGTTTCTTGCTCATTGCCACCTCCTCCTGTCTCACTCACAAGAAAGGTTATACAGAACACATGATTTGAGAATTATTTAAGTTAAAAGTGAATCTCAAATCTTTAACTTTTTTGCAATTTTTTGTTGCAGGTGGGAGCTGAGTTCATAGGCACTTTTATACTAATCTTCGCTGGTACGGCCACTGCTATTGTGAACCAAAAGACCCAAGGCTCTGAAACTCTGATTGGCCTGGCGGCCTCAACTGGCCTTGCTGTCATGATTGTCATACTCTCCACTGGCCACATCTCGGGAGCACATCTCAATCCAGCCGTCACCATTGCCTTTGCTGCACTCAAACACTTTCCTAGGAAACATGTAGGGTTAATCCCACGATTTTCCTTTTTGTCTTTTGTAGATGTTTTAAATAACAATTTTTTGGGTTTCAATTTCTGGGCAGGTACCGGTCTACATCGGAGCACAAGTAATGGCGTCACTGTGTGCTGCATTTGGGCTAAAAGGAGTGTTTCATCCGATGATGGGAGGGGGAGTGACAGTTCCTTCAGGGGGATTTGGTCAAGCTTTTGCTCTGGAATTTATCATTAGCTTCAATCTCATGTTCGTCGTCACTGCTGTTGCCACCGACACCAGAGCAGTAAGTGTAAAATTTCAAAATTAGTTGTATGCTAATTTCTTTTACAAACTTTTCAAGATTTCAAAAGACAAAAGTCAATGAAGATGGCTATTGGTTGGCAAGCTCAATCTCCAAGGAATAAAACCAAAAGATAATAGTAATAAATACAAAGTTGCTCGCATCCATTGAATTCATGGTTCAATGTAAAGGTATACTATAAGATTTAACAACCATCTTCATTTTCACTTTCACATTATTCTTCAATTTAAAAAAAAAAGATTAAATGCAAAAAGAAAAAAAGTAACTTAGTAATAGTAATCAGTAAGATTCTGTTTTATATCATCTCAAACGCATATTACAAGCAGGCATATATATATATATAATAGTAGAGATTAATAATCGGTCGATGATGAGTAGAGATTTAGAACATTAAAATTGATGTTAAAGGGAATATTATATTGTGACTGTGAGGGATGAAACATGTGCAGGTGGGTGAGTTGGCGGGAATCGCGGTTGGAGCTACTGTCATGCTCAATATTCTCATCGCCGGGTATGTTCAACATTTTTTCAAGTATTGGTTTTAGTTCTCATTATATTATAAATACAAAAGCAACTACTTAATGTAGAGATAACTTGAAGAACAAGCAAAGTCCCTCCATGAGGCTGCAATTTAGGGATACAAAAAGATGATGACAAATTCAGAAGTTGGATTATTAGCCATCCATAACTTGTGGAACAACTAGCACTAGGGAGACAATGATCACATGTTTGGTTATTCAAGACCGCCGCCTTCATTGATCAAAGAATTAAAATACAATAATGGAGGAGACAAAGCAGATTTTAATATCTTTTACACCCATTTTTTTTTCTCTTGAAATTTTGAATTAATCTAGGAAATATTTTAATCAGATGTTTTGATAATGATTTGTAGTTTATGCAATCACTTCTTTATTTTCTTTTTCTTCCCCTAGCTTTCAAGGATCCCAATTCCATGAGGATGATTGTTAAGAAACTCCCTTGTTTTTGTGGTGTGGAAACAGACCAATTACAGGTGCTTCGATGAATCCAGTAAGAACATTGGGACCCGCCATAGCAGCAAATAACTACAAAGCTATATGGGTGTACTTCACAGCCCCCATCCTGGGAGCCCTTTGCGGTGCAGGAACCTATACTGCAGTGAAGCTGCCTGAGGAAGATGGTGAAAAGCCATCGACTGTGAGGAGCTTCAGGAGGTAAATTAGCATCCATTCACGACCTCTATTATCACAACTTCTTGAGGAGACATTGCAGTTGCAGATGACCAGGGGAATCCACACTTAATTTGTGTAACAACACATTGGCTCCTGGATATAAGTAAGTGTAACTTTATGTATGTATCAATCACGTTACAGCATAGTCAAGTGTATATTGGGGGAAACAATTGAAATTAAGATGAGAAATCGCACCTCTCCAAGTGTATATTGTTTGTTAGCTAGATACATGTACAGGCCCAAATTTGCCCGGGGCCCATTAGCAAATAAACCAAAACAAAATAAATAAAAAGAATCTAAAGTTTTAATAGTCCAAATTACAAAATAAAATAGCAGGCCTAAAAATCTCAATAGCCCAATCCAAACCCAACTACAACCCAACTAAACCCTAGGCCCAAAATGGCCCAAAACCTAAACCAAAATCAGAAAACAGAAACCCTAGGGCTACCGTCTTGCGCCGCACACCTCTGTACACTGCCAAGCCTCAAGCCCGCTCCATGTCGCCACCACGTACGGCCTTCGTACCTGCAAAGGACACAAACAACAGCACAACAAAGAAAACAAAAATATATTGTATTTGTTTTTCTTCAACATTCGGCTATAAAAACGAGAGAAGAAACATTTGTAATTTTTTACAGACGAGAAAAAAAAGAAATCAAAAACAGAAATATAGATTTGAAAGGTGACTTTTTTCCATGTCTTCAATCTTTTATTTTTCGTAAGGTATAAATAAATAAAAAAACTTACCGTCGTTTTGCTTTCTCGTCACTGACGGAGGCTATCGCCGACTCTTGGACATCTCAAAGCCCGTTGGGTTTTCGGCGAGAGAGTCCGAAAGGGGAAATAGTGACCGAAATCCTTTTTTATTTTTCTCTTCTCATTTCCATTTTTTTGAGGGTTCAAAACACCCAAATCGGGTTTGTAAAGGGAAAGGAGTTCTCAAAAGGACCTAAAGGGCCGATTTTGGTGCATCTTCGGCCACCTTCCAAGGCGGAGGTGCGGCGGAGGCACAGCGGCACTCTATGGTCGACCTAGGGTTTTTTAAGAGAGTTTTATTTTTTTTCTTTTTTTTTTTGAAGAAATGAAGTGAAAATGAGGTTTTTTTTAAAAAAAAATTGATTTAAATAGTCATGAAACAGTACCGTTTTGCACTAGGTTCATCAACGCCAAAACGGCGCCATTTTACTCCAGACCTGCGCGCACAACCCAACCTGCTAGGGGATCCGCGTGTTTTTAAGGCCAAAAGGACTATTTGCGCTGCGAGCCCTTCCGCCTTTATGACTTGTTTCAATCTGGTCCTTTCTCCTTTCTTTCCCTTTGAATTTTGACCCATAACTCTGTTTTTATTCTACTTCGGCCCTCTGAAGAGCGACGCCTTTTTAAGGGGAAGGAATAATTTCACTTCTAGTCCCTCCACTTCGTTCGCGCATTGCGATAGGGTCCTTTCCCTTTTATATTCATCGCAGATTTGCCCTAAATTTTGGTTTTAAGTTTAATTTAGTCTCTTTTTTTTTATTTCTTTGGTTTTTTTTTACCATTTTATTAATTATTTTTAACATTATTTTTATTATTACTATTTATTATTATTAAGGTATTATTATTAATTAATTTTGTTATTATTACTATTATTTCCTTAATATTTATTTACTTAATATTTTTAAATACATTTATTTATTTCATCATTTTATTACTTATTTATTTGTATCCTTCTATATAGTTTTAAAACTTCAGATTTTTTTTATTAATGTCGTCATCATTATTATTAATATTATGATTTTTGATTTGTGTTACACTATACTTGTTTATTTATTTGTTTAGTATTAATTCTTTGGTTCTAAATCTTTAGCTTTTATTATTATTATTATTTTTCATTTATTTTGGGCTTGTTTATTTTACTTTCGTCCTTTATATTGTTATGCATTAACATATTTATTATTCCGATATGCGCGTAAGCACCGTAATTTATTTTATTTCACTACCAATTCGTGTTACATTAATTTTCACTCGATACATTAAATATCATTTTTTTAATAAGCAATCATTCGTAATTCGAGATTCGGAAAGTCGTTCCCTAACTTATGGGGTTGCGATTTTCTCGATTAGTTTGAATAAACGAATGTTTTTAAAGCATATTTTTTTAATTATTCTCGGAAATCAAGAAACGATCGTGTTCTAACTTACGGAATATGAGTTCTTTCTAAAACCGAGATAACCAAATGTCTTTTCAATTAAATAAATTTTTCGGTATTTAGTCTCGTTTCGAATTTAAGACATTGTGTCCTAACTTACGGGACGTAATTCTTTTTCTCGATTAACGTGAAATATACCCTATTCTCGAAAATTTTCAATTTTATAACAAAGGATCGTATATTAAATTTTTTTTTTCAAAATTTTCAATTTTTGACAATAAAGACACTAATTAATCAACTAGGTACCAATTTTAGGCGTTACGAAGGTGCTAATCGTTCCTCGTGTGTAACCGACTCCCGAATCCGTTTTTCTGGATTTCGTAGACCAAAAAAATATTATCGTTTTAGTAAATTTAAACTTTTATTAAAATGATCAAATCATGAGGTGATCCAATCACACCTAAATAAAAAAAAATTAGTGGCGACCCCATTTTTCATTTTTAAAACGTCGACCCCTATTTTTTAAAAAATAAATGATTTCGACAATACATATATGTAGGAGACACAACTCATAACCAATTACAACTAACAAGCTGTTCATCTTGAAGCTATTACAAGGATAAAAAATGAATATGTTAAAGCATATCGGAATATTACCCATTTTTTACTATTATATGCTTGCTTGTCATTTTTAACCGAGGGGGATGAAAAAGTCTTCAAAACACTAATCATAGCGAAACCAAACAAAAGAGGTTAGGGGATCCAATACACAAACCAAAACCTTAAACCCAAACAAATAAGTAATAATCTCAAATTACACTCATAACCAATCATATCTCTCTTTCATTATCTTTTGTCCAAAACAACAATGATGCTAATGCCTTCTATTCTTTGTGTGTTCTTTTTTATAATTAATAAAGTAATTATATCTATCAATTAAATTAATCTGAATCTTGCCACTAATTCATAATTTCTTTTATACTCAAAATTATCAAACATATTAACCCAAATATTTTGCAAAGTTTTCAAAACATTTACATAAACTAACCTAGACAATACCATACCTAACATAAAAATTATACAATATGAACATAAATATACAAATGTTAATTAATTTGATGTATAGTGAATTAACAAAAAAAATTCTTTTATAAATTTAATAATATATGGGACAGTTAAATCATTTTATTTAAAAGTTTTATGTAATATATTTTTATAAAAAATTATTCACTCTTGTAGGCTAACTTTAAAAACCTAATCAGTCAGGTATTGGTATTGTCATATATATTTTCTAAGTTTTTTTTTCTTTTTCAAAATTCTATTCATGATATAATAATTTATAAAATATTAAATAACATTTTTATATAAAAAGATTAAGGGTGAATTACATTTAACGCCACTAAACTATTAGTAAGTGTACGTTTTGGCCACTTAACTTAAAAAAGTTATAAATTGATCACTGAATTAATCAAAAATTTTCATTTAAGTCACTGGGTTATTAAAATCATTGTTGTATAGCTTTCTTTGTTCACACCACCTGCACCAATCAAAAGCTCTCTTTCCCCTTCTCTCATACAATTTATTTATTTATTAATGAAACAACTTTGAATGTTATAAATTTGCTAACCACAATCCAAATAACTTTCTTTCTGATCCCTAAAATTGAGCGTCAGATTGACTTAGATCTAAAGTATATTTTACTCATCGATGTGTACTAATCTACTATGCCAATTGTCGAACCGTCGCTTGGAGTTGCTAGTTGGACTTTAAAAAACAAACTTAATAATTAGTGAATTAAATGAAAAATTTCGAATAATTTAATTACCATTTTATAACTTTTTAAAATTCATTAACCCAAACATTGAGTTATTAATAATTTAATGATAAGATGGTACATAAATCTATTTAATTAAATCAAAGATTTTCGATTTTCCCTTTTTATACTATGTACTATAGAGAAATAAAACATGGGTCGAAACTTAAAAATGATTACTTGAATATGTTATTGAAGTCATGATTTTCTTATAAATAGCATAATTCTTGATCAGAAATGCTTTAGTCAACGAAACGTTGGTTTGTTAACCAAGCCAAATGTTTTACGTCATTAAGTATCAAAATTCAAATTTCATCGTATCTAGTTATGATGCGTGGGTCTTTAGTTTTACCATAAGCATATATCATATGTAGGTTTTGTTTAGATTTTTTTGGTTCTTCATCCTTTATATTTAATATTGATTTGATTCTATATTATAATAGATTGGACATATATTTATACATTTATTGTACTTGTAAATGTTCTATATTTATAATAGTGAAACTTTTTAAAAAAATAATGATTTAATTACGGGACATAGAGAAACAAAATCAGAGCTTAAATGTTCAATTTAACACATTATATACATTTTAAAATTTATTAATGTAAGGATTGTTATTTGTTTCTTTACAGTATTATTTTTTTTAATAATTAATTTTATTAAATTAATTTGTCACCCTAAAGAAATTTTTATAATTTCGTCACTCAACTTTTAAGGCACTTTCATTTTAGTTATTCAAGTGTTAAATCTCTAACTGCGATTGACTGTATATGTCATATCATGTTTACACTTTCATTTTTGTCACCCAAAATATCTTTTTTTTTAAGTATTAATTGAAGTAAAAAGATTAAAGATTAAAGTGAAAAAACGTAGAAACTAAAATAATGCATTAAAATTTTTGACAAACTGTACTTGTCTATCCCTTTGCCGAAAGTTCTAAATTTTTTTCGACATTGAAATTTTAAACTTCAAAACATTAAAATCAATTAAATAAATTATTGAAATATTTTTATCCCTTGATTGACGATTGTTACTATAATATTGAAATTAATTAATATATTATCTCCTTATAAAATTTAAATTTTTATTTTGTGTTTCCAAATTAAAATAAACTCAAAAAACTCATTTCTATTAATTGTTTACGAAACTCAAATTCTTTTGGTTATATAATTGATCTTTCATGCTAAGCTAAAAGTAAAGAAAAATCATTTAATTAATTCAATTAATTAATTTTATCTTCTATGCCAAACAAAACCTAGAATTTGTTCCATTACTTCTTTACCCAAACAAAGAACAAGCAATTAATTTAATTAATTGTAATAATTTTCTTTTTTTTTTCTTTTAGCTTAGCATTGAAGATTCAATATTATATAATCAAAAGAAATTTGATTACCGCATGCAATTATTAAATATAAGTTAATATAGTTGATTTCGTCATAAATTGGAAACATAAAATAAAATTTTAAAATTTAGAAGGAGATTAAATTAATTTTAATATTATAGTAACAAATCAGTTGAAATTATAAAGGGATAAAAAAATTCAATAATTTATTTAATTAATTTTGATGTTTTGGAATTTAAAATTTCAATATTAATTTTTCTTTTAAATTTAGGCAATGAGATAATTAAGTACAAATTAAAATTTTTGTAATACACTATTTTAGTTTCTATCAATTTTTTAGATTAATTTTTAATGTTTTGTACCTCACTCAAAGCTTAAAAAAAAATTAGTGACCAAAATGAAAGTGTAAACATGATGTGTGATATGTACAGTCAATCGCCGTTAAAAACTTAACGCTTGAGTAACCTACCGAATAGTTTACCTCATATATAATATTGTTATTGTTGTTAATTTGTTTCTTCTATTGCAAGTTTATTGCTTTAATTGTTTTTCCGGTAAGCATTCACCCAAGCTAGTTAGGGTTTGTGCGTAGGCAGATGAGCCCTAGAGAAGGAAAAAAAAAAGGAGGTGTGCTCTCTCTTTACTCTTTAAATTATTGAAAGCAATGAATAGAGAGCTATATCGATTCAATGTTATTGTAAAAAGTTTTGGGGGTTGATTTGGATAGTTGAGGTAAATTTAAAAATGAAATATTTGATGATTGTTTTGAGTGTAGAAACTTATAATTGAAGTAAATTTGGTCGTGTTCTTAATTTCAACTTTGTTTTGATTTAAATATGAGCATAAGTTTTGTTTGGGAAATAATTTTGGTGATACCGACACTAGTTAATCTTTTATTCTCACTTTCCTTTTTCATCAAAAAAGAGGAAAACGATAAAAGCAATAGGGAGAAATAAAATGAAATTTAGGTCTTACTTGTCTATCATTAGTCAAATGATTATGCTCCAAGGAAATTGTGAGATATGAGCGAATGAGAGAAATTTTTGATTAAGTTCAACTCATTTGTATTTTAACCCTTTGTTGTGATTACAGGATAATTACTCGGCGAAAAGTGGAGGATAGTTTGCTATTTGCTAATACTGAAACAATCATTTCATGGGGTAGTATTAGAATAGAATAAAACAGATTTGTTTGGGGTTTATTTGTATAAATACAAATGATGTGATTGCAGGAGAAACTTTGATTCTTTTCCATCTTTTCAAATGTTGCAACCTTACCTAACACTTTCTTTTTTTCTAAAAATAAACTTTCATCATCCAAATCCCCTCCATCATTTTCATACATACACTCAATTCATACGTAGTATTTTTCACTCCTACACCGGGTTCAATCCTTACATAATCATACCTATCCCTTTTTCTTCTTCTTTTTATATATATATATATATATCCAATTTCATGTTAGTCTTTTTCATTAATTACTCATACTTAAAATCTGACACATGTAAGTATTCCAACTGCTGGGTAGTTATAAATTTCCATTACAGTATTGTATGAACCAAAGTTGGAGTGTAATGAAATTATTGGCAGTACAACAATTTACATAGAAAGCGGTAGTGTACTAATAAAGTGAATAAATGGTGTCAGCATCACCCAAAAAAGGAGGATACCAACTTTGCTTCAGCATGGGAATTGAACTTAAATAACAATTTTCTTCCTCTAAAGAACCAATGTGGTTTCAGTTTACTGTCAACTATTTCACTTTAGGTTCCTTTGTTTGTTTGTAAACCATCAAAGAATATTCATATTTTATATCAATTATCAGCTGCCTCATATTATCTTCCAAAACTATGTATTAATAAAATATTAATATATATAGTTAATAAGTGTTGCGTGTAGTGATATGTTATATTGTACTCCAAAAAAAAAATTGTGTTCGAATCTTGACATTATTGAGAAGAACAACCACGAAGCGCAAAATGATTAATCTCCATAAATCATTAAACAAATATGAATAAGACATAAAAATAATTTCATCATATTGCTTTAATTATATATTGGTGTAACAATTTAAAAATTAAATTTCTTCTAGTGGAATTAATTTAAAAAATAAATAAATTGTATTTTTTTTTGGCACATTAGATGTAACACTTAAGATATTAAACAAGCTTATAAGCCGTCCCATTTTTGCAATATAATATATATACATGTATATATATGTCCAATGTTCAATCAGCAAATATTACAGCTGATCTGCACTTGTTTGTTTCCTCAATATTGGTCATACAGAATCTGTCAACTGGTTTATTGGCCCGAATTCGAAGGGTCGATTCCCTTTTTTAAAGGCAAATTGAGTTTTCATATTAAAAATTGTTGGTGCGGGTCTGAAGCAGGTTTAGTCGCTCCGGCTTCACCCACCTTCGTTATGTATAGAAATATATAGTATAATTTTTATTTTTCTATGTATTAACTAATCAACTTATAATTCAAAATTCGAGTTCTGATCTAGGTATTCATTTTTTTAAGAATAATGGACTCATTATAGTATAAAAAAATCAATCTATAATTTAATATATCTTATGAATTTAAGAATATATTAAACTTGTGCATAATTAAAATGCAGTTCACATAAAATAATATAATAAAATTATTATATTAATTTCGAATATATTAAATTAAAATTTAATTAGTATAAAAAATAATAATATTGCATCATGTAAAGTTCTAGTTTAATAATAATAATAAGTCTTGACTTATATTAAGAAATTATTAAAATTTTTATTTAACATCTATTTGATACAAGTTTAAATGGTATAATCTCGCCCCGTACATTATAAGTTGATGAGTTTTAAATGTCGGATAAAACACACTGTCATGTTAATTAACCTCTCTTCTCTTTTCACTTTTCTTACTCCTCTTTTTTTCTCTTTCTCTCTCTCTCTCAATAGTCTTATAGTATTAAGACCTTGCAACTGTAAAATATATGATCCACTTTAGGACAAAAACCTTAAATATATTGCAGAGGTTTTGATTGCTGGGCAGCATTATATTATTACTAATAAGGAAAAAACATCAACAGTGAACCTCTCTAATTTCTATTAATTAAACCCTTTCCTTCCCTCAACCCCACGTCCAACTTAATTCTGCAATGGAGCCTCCAAAACCATCAGAGCCATCTCTCTCTGAAACTTCCACCATCATCTCCGTCTCACCTGCTGCCACCCTCACAACCTCAACACATGATAATACGACCCTCAAACAAGATAAACAACCGGTAGCAGAAGCAAAAGAAGAAGCAACCCACCACCAAGGTGATGATGATGATCTTGTGTTGGATCTGCGCCTCTCCAATCGAGATCAATCCAACCCAGAGCTCAATTTCATCGACTGTTTCAAGGCGGACTTGTTGGGGGATCAAGATTCTTCGGAACTGCCTCCTCAAGGTAATGAAACTGAGCCTAGAGTATTTTCATGTAACTATTGCCAAAGAAAATTTTATAGCTCACAGGCTCTGGGAGGCCACCAAAATGCACATAAACGTGAAAGAACACTAGCCAAACGAGGGCAGCGGCTTGGCGGTGGGGCAGCGGCGGCCTCTTTTTCAGCCTTCGGTTACCCTAATACACACCCTAGTCGATATTCTAGCTTGGCTTCACTTCCTTTGTATGGCTCTTTCAATAAGGCACTTGGAATTCGAGAGCACTCCATGATCCACAAGCCATCTTTAGTTCCATCGGCGCATGTTTATGGGCACAATGGATGGTCTAGACGACCTGTTGATCAAACAAGGGCAGTCGGGCATGTTTCCAATCTGCAGGGGATAAATGGTACTGCTAGATTCCAAGGTAGTGTAGGGAAGTTTGGTCCAGCCACGGAGGGAATGAATGGACATTGGTGGGATACAGTTAACCATTTCAACAATAAAAAAGATGAGTTGAAGCTTGACCTGTCTTTGAAGCTCTAAGTAGCTACTCTACTTTCATTCTTCTTCTTCCTAGATTTTTTTTTTTCTTTGATTTTTAGTTGGATTTTTTGTAAATGCATTTTGGATATAGAAGGCTTGATGAGATTATACCATTTCCAAATCTAAAAGTTGGAAAAAGAGAAAAAAAGCTTTCCCAATTATACAACTTAATTTAAGGCTTGAAATGAACTTCAATGTTGCCTTAAGCGCTATAATGTGCTAACAAATCCAATTTAATATAAAGATGATTCTTAGTTAACAAAGTAAACGAGTTTATATATATACATATGACTCCAAGACATCTTAATTTTAAAGAAAAGGAATGGAAATGATAGAATTGGAATCTATCATTGCTGCAAACATGTACATAAAATAACCGACTCAAGCTAGTGGTTTATTATGTCAGGCGAGTACTTCAGCTATTAAAGATTGCTTTTACACACTGTGCATTTGAACTAGATTCTTGTGTTTCCCTACTCCATGAAAATGATCCAAATTTTTATTTTGTTGTCAATTAGGGTTAAATGTAATTTATAGTAGCAATCCTTTTAATGTTCCTTCTTTCATACTAATTCGGAATTCAAATTTGATGAAAAATCCAATTAAGGGGGAAAGAAAACAGTGGGTTTAAAAATCCATAATTAGGATAGCATAATCTATCATCAAGTCATTGATGCTTTGGGAAACATAGTGGTCCAAAACATTGATTGTAAAAACTATGTGTAGGATTACTTTTAGGTTGTCATTTTTAATCTTATATTTATGATGGTCCACTAAGTGTGTAAATATAGGGCGGTTGTAATTGTCTCAAATGACAATATTTTTGACCCACTTGCAGTTGAAATAATAGACCATCTCCGTTGGAGGGATTATTGGGGTGAAAAATGTAAGATGGCGCTATCAGGTTTAGCTAAGATTGTAAGATACAAGTCAATCAAACATTGTTATTATAATCATTAAAAGGATGTGTATTTATACCCCTCAAAAAAAAAGAAAAAGATGTAGTAGTAGTAGTAAACTGTTTGGATCTAAATACAGTTGTGCAAATCCAATCACATCATGTTTCCAACATTAAATGATAGGTAAAATCTTATTTACCTAAGTGACCATATCATCATCTCAATTTTGATATTGATGGGTAATCAATGATTATTCTACAAAACATGATTTTCCTAGAATCTTGTTGTAAACTAACTAAAAAACCTCATTGTTAATTGCGATGGGAAAACCTCATTAAGACGGGATTTCATAAATTGACAAGCAGTTTAATCCCCCGTCTTAATTACTAATTAATTATATGTATCGAGAAAGGGAAAGCCCCTATTTCCCGAGCCACGTGGTGGAAATCGGATGGACTGTCAAATCCTGGTGTTGGATTGCCTTTATCCTACTTACATAATTAACTGCCCACCTTTGAATTTTGCCTCTCAATTAAGAAACACTTTCAGATTTCTTTTGTTTGAAAGCGATGTATGAAAAACATGAAGCTATCATTTTAGCTGAGATTAGGTGAAAATATTCAAGCAAAAGATATGCCAATAATTAAAGACAAATCCATTGTTGTTTTCCTCATTTTGATTAATTATACGTGCATGTGATCTTTTGAGTTTTGTCCTTTACCTATTAGCTTAGAATTTTTGGTATAGGAGCATGTAATTATGTCTTTCGTCATTAGTATTTTTTTATGCAAATGGGGTTTGTAATTTGGATGATAAACAATGATTATAAATGCTGGATTCATGTTAGATAATGTTTTATACACTGTGATCACTCCAATATCATGTTGGTTTATACACTACAATTTCTCATCTTTGGCAAGCCTTAAATGATGTTACGTGACAATGATTATGGTGTAGGAAAATTGATATGTGCATTAAATCTTTACTTACTATCAACATTATATTTATTTTATAGTATAGTATATTTTCAGAATAATTTAATTTTGTTTACAATATTAATAGATTTTTTTTTTCTTTCACAATACCTAAAACTACCCTCAACTTATAAATTGAGGATAATATATTTTAATGCATTCAAACCTTCCTCCTCCTACATTGCCAATCGAATTAAGACTCAATCTAATTTACTTTTAAGAATTAAATAATCTTTAATTTTTCACCAATCAATTATTATTCACCAAATATGGTAATTTTAAATCCCAAGTTATAAGATAATAAATAAATAAAATCACTACTTTACTAAGGCACCATGATAGTATTAGCATTAATACTAAACATTACCTTACAAATATTTATATGAACTATAACTGAACAAACCTTATCATGTTAACAAATATTTGATCTAATGCCTCAAATCCTTTCAAAAGTTAGCATCCTAAGTGTGTTGGATATATATTATCTAATTACATAAACGTTTTAAGCATTGGTTGATGAAAAAAATAACTATTAAAAAGTATGATAACCATTAAACATGGACGAAAGTCGATACCTACTCAAAATCATGCACGATTATTCTTTCCATAATAATAAAATAATCAAACACCGAATCTAAGCCAAATGATTTAACAATTTCGATCTAACGTAGATGACAATATTTATCCACAAGGAGTTCATATAAAATAACAATAAACCCTAAATCAATTTCTTAACACGTAGTGTGTGTGTATATATATATATATATATATGAAAACTAGTTTCATGTTCGCAATATCATAACTTATACCTATAGTTTCATCCAACTTGAAAGGGGTAGCAACTAGTGGTCAGTTGGTCACCATGTTTCCAATGCTTTTCAATGGTTGGGTTGATATTCGGCAAGTAATAGATTCATCAAGCTTTACACAAACACAATTTCTTGTAATGGAGGCACAGATAGAATTGGTATAGCAAGTAATGATTTTGTTAACTAAAACAGCAACAAGTCAAAATGAACACAGCAAAAAAAACTGCTCTATTTCTTCTCAATGTGAGATTTGACAATTTGCAACCATCTAATGAACTCAGTTTTATCTTTGTTTTTCATGTATTCATGCAAGAATATTGCAAGTTCATCATTTATACTCCTTTCCTCCAAGAACTCATAAAGTGAGTCCTGCAGTTGTTCATCCAATTCCCTGTAATGACCACAATGAAAACATAAACCAAATAAAGTCAGAAACAAAGCCAATAACCACCATTCCACTAGATGCTGAGGAAGAATGCAAAAGGAAAGCTGGTTTAACTCGAAATATAAAAAAGAAAAAAAAGAAAAGAAAAGAAAAAAAAGTAACGGAGGCAGGGGACCTAAACTAACCATATGAAGCAAATGATTGTTTCATATTAGGATTGTGCAAGGTGTATTGTAGAATCAACTGTGACAGTTTTAAAGCAAACAAATAAAATAACATACTTGAACTCTGGACCAATGTAAGGATGATTCACTGTCCTATTACACCCGCGAACATAAAATTTTTGGATCTCTATGGTATTTGGCCAAGCTG
This sequence comes from Gossypium australe, assembly GCA_005393395.2. Classification (NCBI taxonomy): domain Eukaryota; kingdom Viridiplantae; phylum Streptophyta; class Magnoliopsida; order Malvales; family Malvaceae; genus Gossypium; species Gossypium australe. The sequence continues at coordinate 16,098,348 of CM016626.1, forward strand.
AGCAGACAATCTCCAAGACATCACTATCATCTCCCTTAGAGATGTTGACAATAAATGTAATATGAAGCTGCTCATCAGACTGTACTTGACCAGAATCAGGGACAGGAACAGACCCGTCAAACATGGTTACATCAATTGTAATATCTTCTTTTTCTCCGAATTTTCTTTTCAATCTAATCCATTGCTCTCCTGATCGGTCATCAACGGTAAAAGAATTGAATCTGGTCGTGGGCTGCAATTAAAAGGTGAGAATTCAGAATGAGGAGTTACTTGGTTCAATTTTCCCAATATCACTTTGAAACTTGAAATGTATTGTTTTTATTTTTAATTATTTTACGCAGAACGAAATCATATTAAGAGCCTGCTCGATTATATTCCTAGAATTACACATTTTAAGAGTATAACACAATAAAAGAAAGGTAATTAAAAGTGACCATATTTTACAAGCATTGTTCTTTGAATATCAAATCAAACCCATTTTCAGCATCAAATTTCGATATGCAATTTCTAACAAGGAACAATACCAAAACGAAGCAATTAATAAAGAAACAAAAAAAAAAAACAAAGCCAAATAAAATACTTGTTTTGGAGGGCAGTGATCGTGCTCGTATTGGATTTCTTTGCGAAGGAGCCTCAAAATGTTGTCTTGAAAAGCAGACTTACGCATATCGGAGATGTAGTTTCTGGAGTTGGAAAAGGAGGTGGAGTTTGGGTGTTGATGAAGGAGTGGGGTTCTAAGGGAAGGAGAAAAAAGGGTTCTTCTTAAGGGTCGGATTAGCCACGCCATTGATGCTGCCTGCCTGGAGCGCTGCTGCTTCTTTGGCGATGGATTTTCGTTAGGGTTTAAGTTTAAGATGCCACTCTGAGGTTTAAGCATTTGGGTTTTCTAAAAATTATTTTTATCCAGGCCCGATTCGGGAGCTCTTGAAGACGGGCTTTATTCTTTCGGTCCAATCCAGTAGTTATTCTTTTTATTATATTAGTTATTTTAAAATAAATAAATTATTTTTTCTCGATGAAAAGTTTAGATTTTATTTTATTTTTATAATTGGAGGAAGTTCCTTTAATTTTAAAGAAAATGGATTCAAATGTCAAAAATCAAATACATTATTTTATGAAATTTTGATTTGCTAAATTTGAATATCTGAGTGGATTCAAATATCCTAAGAATAATATTATTTAATTGGATTTGGATACAAATAATAATATTTGAATTTAATATTAGAATATTAAAAAAGGTAAAAAAAAAAATACATACACAAAATTTAGATATCAGACTCTATATGAATCTCTAATCTCGAATCGAGCAATGAAGGAAGACAGATTGTATAAGAAAAATATGTTGAATTAGGATGTGTGGGGAAAGTTGTTGTCATCATGTAATGTTGTGGTTTGATAGCTGAAACTTTAAGAATCTCGGCATAAAATTATTCATTGGAATGAATAAAAGCAGTCATCATATTCCAGTCCCATCCATTGCACAAATAAAACCCACCCACCCAAAGGGAAAAGAGGAAGAAGCTTTATGGACCCATTAGAGGGAGGGCTCGACCGACCCTTCGTTACTTTGCTCTAGCTTAGGTTACCAACCCATAATTAGATTTTAGAACCTCTTTCTCCCTCCTAACCCCTTCTCTGCGCCATAAACAAAAACTTGTTTCAATTTTCACCAATTTGTCGGGTCCTACCTTCTTCTTCTTTTCTTCTCTTTATTTTTCCCAGGTGGATTTGGAGCTTCTCCTGAGAAGGAAACTACATTCCTCATCTTTATCCATCCAAATACTCGAAAATCTACCAGCCTCTGGAAATGAACATCACATAAATAGCTACAATGATTTTTCATGTAGAATATTTCAATGGTAAGAAAATTAAGAAACTTGCATGTCAATCGGACGACAAAATAAAATCTGCAGTTCCCAACAACATCCATCCCAATGACCTTCTTTTACTCTTGTTCTTTCCCTTTTTTTCCCACATAAAATGCACATCATCCAACATTTTCAATTGGAAATGCTTAAAATCACTAAAAAACAGCTTCGGTAATGTTAGCAGTTTATATTGGTTAATATTGTTTGTAAATTTAAATTTTAGTGTGTATATTTAGAAATGTTTTTCTTTTATTTTTAAAATTTTAAAATTAAAGTCTAATTGTTGATACTTTAAAATCATTTTTTTAAATTCAGATTTATTATAACATCATATTTAACTCACATGCAACTAAATGTTTATTTCTAATTTCAAAATGTCATACAAATAAATTTAACTGTATTAACAACTAAACTTTAATTTTTTAATCTAAAAAATAAAATGATTAAATTTTTTAAAATAAAAAGTACAAAAAATAAATTCAAAGTAAAGAATATGATAATATACTAAATTCGAGTTTGTCGTAGTATGTAATTGTTGGTAGACTTGCTGGATGATGAAGTTATTTGTTGAATCTCGAAACAAATATGAATCCGACTTGAAATAAATACAAGACTTAAAAAAATGAAATTTAAGATGGATTTCGGACAGTCTTGAACAATAATTTTCTTTGGCTATGTTTTTTTTTTCCTTCTTATATATTTATAAATTCATAAAAAATAAATACAACATTAAACCCAACGCTCAATCCCACTTACCCTTTAAAACTAAACTATGAAACCCAATCCAAATCTGACATTCCTCATCGGATGTTTTCTTCAGCTTCCCTGGAGCTGTGGGTCACTGGTTTACTCCACCATTTGGAGAAATCAAGATTGACCTGATATATGTTAAATAGTTTTTTAAATGAAGTTAAAAATGATTATAACACTCTTTATTTTTCAATTTAGAATTATTTCCACAAAACCAGATTTTCAAAGGAAATGATAAATAATTGTCTTCATTTTTAATCTTGATGGAAAGTATTTGTTTTTTTAACTTAATAAAACATCATGTCAGTAATTTTCACATGATTTAACGGAAAATTGTGTCATATAGATAAGTGAAATGTAAAAATTAAATTAAAATTAAAATTTGATGTATACAAATATATCAATTTAAAGTTGATGTATAATATTACAATTTGTATAAATGTTCATGTATAATTTTGATATTTATCCTTTTAATTTTTGACTTTTAAATATTATTTTCCCAACCGAATTGATATCGAGTTAACTTATTATTCCATCTCAATCACACGTTAATGTAAACTATAATTTTTTTTACTAATTTTATTTATTATCAGACTTATATAAAGACAAAATTGGAATGAAAATTAGGGTAAACTGTACAAATGATCACACAACTATGCCCATACTCTTATTTTGGTCACTCAACTTTAAAAAAATTTTAATTTAGACACTAACATTTGAATTCACTCCTATTTTGGCCATCCGTAATTAAATTGATAACGAAAAGCCTTTTTTCTCAAATCGATATAATAACACATTTAGTTCTTAATGCTTATATATTCTATCAATTTGTTTCTAATTATAAATAATTCAATGAATTTAACCATTTACATTTACAAATTCTATCATTTTGATCCTCGAACTTTCTAACCAAAGCTTTTAGTTTTTAAAACAGAGGTATTTCACGTCTATAAATTTGTAAAACCCAAAAAAGAAAAAAGAAAAAAAAACTTCTTTCAACTAACAAGTTGTTTTCCGAGCCAATTCCCGATACCAATGAGTTTATCTTGAAACTTTATTTCAATTTCATTTTTCATTAGTTTTCTTCCTAATATAATATTTTATAACTTTTTGATTGATGAAATTTTGGCTAAAAAAATGGAAAAATCTTCAAAAGAAGTACTTTAGATTTAATCTTATTGTTAACAATATGAGATTTCCTTCAAGATACATAAAAATAGTCCTTGAAGTTGGTCTCTAAAATTGAAAATTAAGCCTAGAGTTAAAAAATATGGGTTTGATGAAACATCCCAAACCCGGCCCACGAGCCCTGACCGGATCTGGTATGTTCCTCGAAGAAAACTGATTCAAAACTCTTTTATTACTTAGGAAAAACTTGTGCGTTTTGAAAGAAAGTTTGTTTTTGGGTTGGGCTTGAATTGAAAATGAATTAATATTATCTTAAAACTCCCTTTTTATTTAAGATGACAAAACACTTGGAGTTTATTTTTTTTAAAAATAAATTTACTTGATCCTTAAATAATAATTTGTAAACATAATAAAAAGTAAAAAGAAATAAAGAAATTCAACTATGGCCTTATGGCCTTATTACATCAAATAATTCCCAAAATAAACTTAAAGTACTTAAAATAAAATAAAAATCCAAATTAATTAAATTCCTTGTTGTGCATTGCCATCCCTAAGCTTTTGCCGAGCCCGGTCCATTACTGATCGTCACCTGAAAATAGTCCCACAACGGGGTGAGTCAAACAGACTCAATGTGTACACGACACTAAATCATAATAGAATCAGGCATACAATAGTTACACATTCAAAACATAAAATACAAGTTATGATGCATTCCCAAACCCAAACCTAATTGTCCATCCGCTACACACCCCCGTACCTGCCAGTCACACCGTGGGGACTACTAAGTCGACCCTCCTTCCGCTACACTCCAAATTTGCGGTCTTAGGTCACCGCATACTGTGGTCTTAGGTCACCACTTTCAGATTACTGTGGTCTTAGGTCACCACTTTTCAGATATCACGGTCTTAGGTCACCGTCTTCGTGGTCTTAGGTCACCACATTCACTTCCCCTTTCAAACAAACCCATATGCCCCATATAATAACAATATGCATGGATATGCCAGAGTTCACATTCTTATTCTTATTCTCATGTTATAATTAACATATTTCATAATCCTAGTAGGAGTAGGAAACGTACCTGAGTACTTAGTACCATAACATGGTACCTTAGCCACTTTCATATTCTTATTAACACATGTTTTAATAAACATAGCCATAATACATATTATAAAGTAGTGTGGGGTACACACCTGATTCGCTTAACAGATTCCTTGAGATCCCGAGATCTGATCTACTGCCTTAGATCTCAAGTTCCTACAATTGATTAATCACTTTTTACCTTAATAAAAAGCCATTCGGCCAAAATTCCAAATCCTAGTAGGATTAGTATTCTTACCTTGTTGCCGGTTGGATCACCAACAAATCCCGAAACTGTTCCTTGTTTCCCTAAGAATGTCGAAATCCTTAAAACCTCACATTAGACTTAATCTTAATCATCAAAACATAAATCAAGACCTTTGGCCGAATATTCACATGTCTTACCTTAATCTTAGAAATCCCGAATACTCCTCCTTTTAGTCGACTACTCTGATAATCCCGAAAGATCCTTTGAAGAAATCGACAGCACCTATGCCTGAAGCCTTTCCAAGATTCGGCTTTTGAATGGATTGGTAAGGAGAAATAGGAAGAAAAGAAAGATGAAGAGATTGGCTTGCTTTACTAGGGTTTTTGGTTTTAACAAAATAGCAGAGAAAAGAGAGAATTGGCTAGGAAAATTTCGACAGAGAGAGGGGAATGTCTTAGGGAATTTTCGGCAGAGAGAAGAGAAGGAAGAAAGAATTGATGAGTAGCCCTATTTTCCTCCTTTTATAGCCGAACTACTACTCAGAATCCCTTACTTGGCTACCACTCTTCTTTATTTGATAGCTTTATCTCTTTAATTTAAAATAATTAAAGAAATATCCTTTATTATCTCTTATCTCTTAATAAAAATAATACTAATAATAATCCTCTTTTATCTCTTCCTTATCTATCAAAATAAAAGAAATAAATCCATATTTATCCATCTATTATCTCTTCAAAAAAAAATAATCAAATTTAAATCCCTTATTTATCCTATTAATTGCCGAAATTTAAAGAGAATAAAACTCCCAAAATAAAGCCTTGTGCCGTCCACCTCACTGCTTCTGGAAGCAAAAATAAAGTTTCTCTTATTTGCTTCCCTTGTGACTCGAACTCAGGCCCACTTGCCTAGCTTGTGGCGTTACCTACCTGGTTCTTAAGTGATATCTTCAGGCCCATTTACCAAGCCTGTTTGTGTGTCAAATTTCACAAACTTTTTCTTTTAAGGCCACATTGCCTTAATTTCCTCTTTTAAACTTTAAAACTCGACATTTCTAAGAAATTTCTAAGTTTCCAAAAATTTTCGTTCGGCTCTGTAAACTTGACATTTCCTTACATTTCCAAGTTTCCAGAAATGTTCACTTTCCTCTTTTGAATCATTTCCAAATCATTTCCTTACATTTCCTAGTTTCCAAAAATATTCACTTTCCTCTTTTAAACTTAACATTTCTAAAGCATTTCCTTACTTTTCCATACATTGCCTTACATTTCCATACATTTCCATACATTTCCTTACATTTCCTTACATTTCCTTATTTCTAGAATTCTCATAACACATTCATAATTCATAAAACATGCCATTTTACCACATGGTTCCTTGTGTCATGCTTCACACGGAGTTTCTTTTAAAGCCTCATTTACCTAGCTCCCCTTTTTACTTAAAAACCAATAATTTTCCAAAGCTTTCTTCTTCCATCCTAGAATTCTAAAAACCCTTAATACACTTCCAACACTGCCAAAACCTACTAACTCATGAATTAGGCACGAACGCATAACCCCTAATCTAGGATGTTACATTTGAAGAATCCAATTGTTCAATCAATAATTATATGAGAAAAAATTATGCACATTTAATTTTTCATAAGAAGAAAAATGCAAAAGAATTAATTGAATTTCCTTTTGTTATATTAATAATGATTTTTTAATTATATAAATTGATTAAGAGATTATTATGTATTCTATTTATTTTTAATTATTTGCTTTCAATTTTTAAATTCGTGATAAGTAATACGTATCACTAATAATCTGATTTAGTGTCAAATCATTTACCAAATAATTAAAAACTAAAATTATGCTAGTCAAAGCAAAAATTTTATTTTTTACAACAGTTAAGTTATTTATATAATTTTTTTATATATTATATTTCAAATTTTTTATTTTCTATTATTTTTAATGGTGTTTAGTTAATTTCTAACACCAACTTCGTAAAAATATAAACAATAAGGTTTATGTACTGAATTGAATAATTTCAACCATAAATAAAACAATTAATATATATATGGGATGTCTCTATTTTAAAAGTTGAAAGCATTGATTTGAAGTTTGAGGATCAAATTGATAGAATTTATAAATGTGAAAAGTTAAATTTATTGAATTATTTAGAATTAGGATCAAATTGATAGAATATGTAAGTGTTGAGGATTAAATATGTTAATATATAATTAAAAAAATGACATGTTAATATACGATTAAAAAAATGATGAATAACCAAAACAATAATTAATTCAAATATTAATGTCTAATTTAAATTTTTTTAAAATTGAGTAACTAAAATAAGAATTGAGTAAACATTTATATAGTTTACTTTGAAAATTATTTGGTTGCACGTGTCATGCATATCACGGGGAAGGCCTATAATGATGCAACCAAATCAACATCATTCCAAGGTTTACCTTTTAATTCTTATTCGTATATGATTCTCTTAAATATTCTTAATTCATTTGATTGTATATTTTAATGTATTACACACATATATTAGGCATTAATTATTTATATAAATGCTGATAAATTATGTTATATAAATTTTAATACATTTATGTATCAATATTGTGCAACCATATCGTAGTGATTACTTGACTTCTAACAATCCCAAGTGAGGGGGCAAAAACCAAAATCTTTGGGGTCCTCCACATTTGACTTTGGAAACACAAATAATTCAGTATAATCAAAGTTTTTTTTTTTTTTTTTTCTCTTTTCTCCCTCCACACCCCATCTAAAGAAAATACAATTCCACAATTCATATTAAAAAAAGCATCACATCTAATTTATTTTTCTTGTAAATCTATAACTATAAATATAATCTAATGATAAAGGTAATTATTTAATACATCATTTATAAAGACATCACACGCGAATTAAATGTATAATAAACATCACATTTATTTATATATATAATTTTTCACTGCACTTTATAAAATATTTGTCATACCTTAAATTTGTTTGTAGATTTTTAATACATATTAATTATAAAATAAAGTCAAAGTAATACAAACCACATGTAAATAAAGAATCGTAGCATAACTAGACAAAATTCATCCATAATAATTCTACTTAGTAAGATTCACCAGAGATTTACCCATTAAAATTACATATAACAACACTATAAATAGATAAAATAGCTTAACATAAATAATCAATAACAAAATTTATATTGAAAATTATCGACTTTAAAAAAATAAATTAATTGAACTGTTGAATAATTGGTGACATGTTAATAAGAATTAAAAATAATGAAATTTAGGTTGTGGCGGAGTGTTTGCTGTAGTAAAGGGTATTTTGGAGCTCATTTATTAATTAACATTTAATTAATATCATCTAATCTGGCAGGTCCTATCTTCCATACCTGCACCTAAAATGAAGATCATTGTAATAACCATATTTTGCCCGGGCCTTTAACTGAAACCCAAACCCAGGCCCAAATCCAATAATAATAAACAGTCTATCAGAAGTCCATTTACAAAATTAAACCAAAAAAAACAACAGCCCAAATTAAAAAAAAAACCTAGCCCAGTTTATCATCCCAATACCAAAATCTTCCAGCAGCCACTCCATCCAGTCCCCGACCCTCCATCTGACCACTGGCCACCGCCCATGCTAGGCCTCTCGCACGCCTCTGACATCTCCTTTCGCACGCCTCTGACACCGCACCATCTGCAACAATAAGCAAACACGCGCGACAACACAAAAAACGAAGGAGAAAACGACAAGCATAGCAGATTAAAAATGAAAAAGAATCTTTTGTAAATCGGTTATATGAACCGAAGCAAACAATTGTAGGCTTCTTCCGTTTTTTACAAAATTTCAGAAATAAAAAAAGCAGAGAGCGAAACGAGCAATAAAAGAATAGCAAGAAATTTTAGAAGGTTGATTCTCAATCGGTTCTTTTTCATTCTCTGTTGTTTGCCGTTGTTTTTTACCCTTTTTATTTTTCTTTACCTACTGCCTTGTTAAGCTTAACATAAACATCAATCACAAAACGAATAAAAAGCGAAGAGGCCATACCCGATTCTCGGAGCGCGTCGTCGGGGCTTCGTTCCCGTCGTCGAAACTAGATCGAGAGCGAAAAAAACGGGGTTTCTTCCCTTGGGCTCTCGGGGTTACAAAGGGGGATTGGGAAAGGGCCAAAAGGCCCGACTTTGGGCATCACCGGCCACCGATACGGTGGTGGCACGGTGGTGCGACAGATAGAGGAAGCCCGATCGTCGGATGCCAAAAGGGGGAGGAAAAGTTTTAAAGTTCTGGTTTTCTTAGAACAGAGATTGAAATGGGTGAAGAAATAAAAAGTGGGTTTAAAGCATTAAACGAAAAAGCTGCCTGAGGGGGTAGGAATCTGCGCATTCCTACCTTAAAAGGGTGATTTACTCTTCTGGTCCCTCCCTTTTGCAGTACCTTTTGATCAGGCTTTACTTTTTATTTTTGATTTGGCCTTTTCTTTTTACCTTTTTTAATTTGATCCTTAACCCCACAATAGCAAACTGTTTTTATTTTACTTATTATAAATTTGTTCACATTGTTTATTTTATATGGTATTACATACCATTCCTTTAAGCTATTTCGTCATATACCTATGTTATCCTTTTTATTTTTTTGTGCTATTATTTCTTATTTTATTAGTGTTGTCTTATTATTTTTTATTATTATCATTTTATTTTTTATCATCACTATTACTATTATCATTATTATATTTATATTAGTATATTGTATATATTTTCTATTATTATTATTATTATCATTACTATGTCATTATTTTAGTATTTCTACTATGATTATTACTACATTATTATCTTGTATATATTTTGCATTATTGTCGTCATTATTATTATTATTGCACCATTATTCGTATATACTAATTTCATTATTGTTATTATTATATTCATACTTGTATGTTGTATATATCGCGTATTACTACTAATATTATTATTATATTATTTTTACCACATCTATATTAATACGTATTATTGTTATTGTTATTAGTATCACTATATTTATATTATTATTTATTGTACATATTTTGGTGTTATTATTACTGTTATCTTATTATTATTATCTTATCATCATTATACTACTATTATTTTATTATTGTTATTTCTATCATCGTGCTATGACCTGTATATATACTCATCAATATTAGTAGTTGGATGGCGTATGTTGGGAAATTATTGCTATTGCCTGTGCTGCGACTCATTTATCTGTATTTTCACATTATTATTGGCATTCACTCGCGTAATGTCTTATTCATGTGTCATTATTCTATGCTCATAGTATATTTTTATTTCATGCCATCATGTTGTGCATTAAACCTTAACTTTTTTTAATTTAGATCGTCATATCCCACTTTGAAGCAAAATAAATGTATGTTTTTACATGTTGTATTCACTATTATTCGAAACTCAAAAATCTTTCAAAATGAGGCAATATTCTATGCTTGGAGACCCGAGGGATCGTGCCCTACGTGTTGGGTTTCGGTTTCTCGCTTCACCAAAGTTCGAATATCCTTTTGATAGTTTTATGCATAAGTCTCGGGAATTAAGAGATGACATTGGATTCGAGAATTAAAGTCGTTGTGTCCTATGTACTGGATGTGATATTTTACTCTCTCGAAACAAGAAAATCTCGCTATTCAATTCGAGAAAATTCAAATACCTTTAAAGGGATCATATTTTCAAAAAATCTTTTTACAATTTCCAACTTTCGACATAAGGACATTGATTAATCAATTTGGTACCAATTTTGGGCATGACGAGGGTGCTAACCCTTCCTCGCACGTAACCGACTCCCGAACCCTTTTCTCAAATTTTGTGGACCAAACACACTGTTTTAGTAAATCAAAATGTTTTATTAAAACAAAGGTGATCTGATCACACCTAATAAAAGGTCGGTGGCGACTCCCGTTTTTATTTTCAAAACCCAAGTTCGATTCCTGCCTTTTCAAAAAAGGATGGTTTCGACAGCTTGGCGACTCCGCTGGGGACAAAATAAGAGAGTCAGGCCATAAAATTGATTACTTTTTGTCCTTTTGTCAAAATTTGGAAAATCGTTTTCAAAAATCATTCTTCTCTTGATTTAAAATAAAAAGCTTATCCTCGAGAGTACAAAGTGTTGTGCCCTAACTTACTGGGTGTGACATCTCGTTACTTCGAGATAAGAATTTTCAAAATGACAATGATCTGAATTGCGCCCTATCTTACTCTCGAGAATTCGGGGTGCTGTGTCCTAACTTACTGGATATGGCATTTCGACACTTCGAGATGAGATGGCCTTTGATGATTATTCCAATTCATTCGAATGTTTCAAAATCAATATTAATAAAATGGTCGTATTTTTCAATTCGATCTCTGTTTTCAACTTTGCGGGTGCTAGGGTCGTAATAAGGTTGAGTCTCGTAGGATATTTCTGCATTCATATTGCATGGCCGTTGGGTCACACCCTTCTAAGTGGGAGTGAGAAGCTACTCTTTCGTGAGGTTTTTACCTCCGTGCAAGATAGTGGATCGCTTTCAGAACACATCCGTACCTATGTCTTCGTGAGATTTTCATCTCCGTGCAGCCATAGGGAAATGTGTTCTCCTGAACTGAACTTGGTCCATATGAGCCTATAATGGGTGAGGATCGAGGAATTTGCTGGTTCGGGTACCTTTCTTTAGAACTGAACCTCATATAGCGAGCTTTAAGAGCCTACCATAGGTAGAGCCACTCCAAACCTTAGTGGTCACCCGAGTAGGGGTTTTATTTCTTGCTTGTGTGAAGTATTGATTTATTTTGAATGACTCTTTTTTTTACCACACTTAGTTCACTATTGCTCATCATATTGCATGGCCGTCGTGGTCACACCTTTAAGTGGGAGTGAGAAACTAAGCTTTCGTGAGGTTTTCACCTCCGCATGAGCTAGTAGACTGCTTCCGGGACACATCTGTACCTATGCGCTTCGTGAGGTTTTCACCTCCTCATGGCCATAGGGAAATGTGTTCCCCTGAACCGAACTTGGTCCATATGAGCCTATAATGGGTGAGGATCGAGGAATCTGCTGGTTCGGGTACCCTTCTGTAGAACCGACCATATGTAGAGAGACCTAAGAGCCCACCATAGGTAGAGCCACATTGAACCCTAGAGACCACCCGGATAAATGCTCTATTTCGATTATTACTCCTGTGCTAACGTGTTTTCCTCTGTCTTGATTGCATTGCATTGCATCATCATAGAAAGAAGGTGCTGATTCATATTCAATTCCTAAATAGAGGAGTTTGTCATAAGAAAATGAATTTCTTGATAAAATAGATTGTAATACGGTTGCTCAAATATAGTCCAGGTAAACAACAAGAGAAGGCTGACAGTCCACAGGGGAATACAAGACTTCGCTTGATGATTCAAGCCAACAATGATTATTCAAGAGTCGTCAGATCTTGATTTTTTGGGTTAAGAAGCTTATAAACGATCACAGAGGATGAACAAGTGAAGAGGTACGGCCTGAACCAAGCTACAAGGAGCTAGAATAAGCATCTACGAAGAAAGTTCACAAGACATGGCCATGATATCCGGTCTCGAAGGAAGGGATTGGTGTTTCGCTTGGACTATGAGACAAAACCGTATATTTAATCCATTTTATGTAAAGAGCTTTATTTTCTAGAAAAGTTATTCTAATGGAATTGAATTCATAGTCAGCGTCTCTCTTTCTTCTTACATTCATTCCATACATTTGCATTGCATTGCATCATCTTAGAAAGGATGTGTTGATTCGCATTTAATTGCTAAATAGAAGAATTTGTCATAAGAAAATGTGTTACTTGATAAAATGGATTTTAATACGGTCGTCTGAACATGGCCAAGGTAAAAAATGAAACAAGATATTGTATGAAGATCCAAGTCGACAAGGATTGTTCGGGAGCCCTCTGAAGATTATGAGCACTACGGAGGATACGTGAGTGATGAGGTACGACCTAGATCAGGCAGTGAAGAGTTAGAAGAGGCATCTACTAAGAAAGTTCACGGGACATGACCATAACATCTGGATAAGAAGAAGAGGATTTGTCTGAAGATTCAAGCCGACAAGGATAATAAGAAGTGGATTTGTCTGAAGATTCAAGCCGACAAGGATTGTTCAGGAGTCATCAGAAGATTATGAGCATCGCAAAAGGTAGGAGAATGATGAGGTACGACCTAGATCAAGCAATGAAGAGCTAGAAGAGACGGGACGCGACCATAATATTCGGGTACGAAAAAGAGGATTAGTGTTTTCACCTAGATTATGAGAAAGAGGCCGTATGTGCAGTTCATTTTATTGGAGGAACGTACTTTCTAGACAAGTTCTTCTAGTGGGAATTGAATTCATAATCAACGCCTCTCTTTCTTTTTGCATTACATTACATGCATTTGCATTGCATTTCGTGCATTTGCATTGCATTGCATGCATTTGCATTACATCGTATCACATGCATTAAAATTTGTAGAAAGACCCTAATTAAGTTAAGTTATTTCAGTTAGCTAGAAGACATGGAACAAAGGTTGGAAAGAATAGAGAAAATGCAAATACGGATGCAAGAGCAATTGACCAAAATTCAACAAGAGATGCGGGAACAAATGCAAGAATTGCAAAGGAACATGATAGGTCAGCTAACCCAGTTAATAGCTGGAGGATTTGAAAAAAGAAGTGGCCAAGGGGTCAACGGTGCGGATGATGATCAAGAAATCGTCTATTCCCCGATGAATATTCCGATTCAACCAGATACACAGTCGCAAGGGGCACCCATCATTATCGAACTCCAATGCCGGATCAATACCTCGACCCCGTCAAACCTCGCAACGGGATCATTTTTTAACCCTAAGGATGATCGAGTCAAACCGATTATTTGGGCAGAGGTAAAAAAAAAGAGAGAGCGGACATTGAGGACCCCGAAAAAGAAGGGAAAGGAAGTGGGTAGTACGAGTAAGCATGACGTGAGCTATTCAAAGCTAATGGCAACAAGGCAGCCAAGGACAATGGGTACCAGTCATCAAGGTCCCCTTAGACAAGAGCCCAATCCAAAGCCTAACACGGAAGGGCTCCAGTTCACACCCATCCCGATGACATACAAGGAGCTCTATCAAAATTTATTTGATGCACATGTGGTGTCTCCTCACCATTTGAAACCGTTTCAACCCCCGTACCCCAAATGGTATGACCCGAACGCTCAATACGACTACCATGCCGGAATAGCAGGTCACTGGATAGAAGACTGCAACACTTTCAAGAAACTAGTCGAAAGACTCATCAAAGTAGGAGTTATAAGATTCGATGACCCTTCTGGTGCAGAAAATCCGTTGCTCAACCATGCTGTTAAAAGGATAACTATTGGGGGTACCATGATAAATGGGGGTGTGAGATCAGGAGTGCATCCAATTCAGGGCTCCAGTGCAAAACCTGATACCGAGGAATTGGAACGTGCATAACGTGTCTAGAGAATAAACCGAAAAATCAAAGTTTCCACGAGCTTGCATGCTTGGAGTGTTTTGAGCAATGGAACTGTGGAAGGGATCCCTGTGTTTTAGCTAATCTCGAGTAATAGACAAAACATGCTTGTTGCTTTAGGTCTAGAGGCAACAAGAGTCCTTTTGCGAAATAGGTTTGTTTCCAGAATTGTTATTTCAATAAAATACATCTTCATTTTCACTCTTCGCATTTCATACTCTACATCTTTTCATTTTCATATCGTACTTTTAATTTTCCACCTTCATGCCCAAAATGGGTCCCCCGGATATCAATGACATGAGCGACACTGTTACCGACTCTCTTTTAATGAGATATGTGTCTAAAGGGATTGGAGGACTGTGGAGATGGCGAAGGCCACAACTTATTTCCTAAATTGTTAAGAATGGCGGATCCTATCCTACGAAGTGTCAAACACTACAAGGGAGATGAAAATGGAAGCTTAGCTGGCCGCAGGAACAAGGCAAGGAATCAATGAGTTATCTCCAAGAGTTCGAAGGTATTTTCATATGATCACACCGGGACTACTGAGGCATGAGTATGCTGTCCAAGCTAAGGAAGTCACAGAATAAGTCCATAAAGATATTTGGAGATCACGTGCTGATGATTCTACCCGGACTAAGCCAATCAAGAGGTTCGAGCTACTGGTCCACCCAGAAAGGAATATTGCATCGAACGCCAAATCAAGGAGGACAAAACTTATGTGCCTCTTCCACTTTTTCTACACATGGGGCATGAACGTTATCAAGCCAATCTCCTCGGAAGCTTTGGGTCCGCATTAATTCATCTTCGTGGATGTTGATCTCTTTACTAAGAGGGTGAGGGTCGCTTCGTATGCCAATATTACAAAGTCGATAGTCATCTGACCAAAAAAGACAAAAACAAAAATTAACAATAATGAAGAAAGGATCATATTTAACCGCACGATGTCAAAGCGTGCGGTCTTGTCAAAAATTAAATGCCGCGTCATAGTCCAAAAAAAAAAGAGGCAACAAAACAAGTGTCGATGACCTAAACTTGTGAATATTGGCATATAGAAGTTATGTTTACCCTTTATGCTCATCAAACGTCAGCCAGGATCTCTGCCGGGGCAACCCCTTCCTCATTAAGATTCGCCTAGTGAAGTCAAAATCCTCTGTCGCCATCAGATGAGCTACCTTAGAAAATTTCATGATAGGGCTTTGGGAAGGAAGATTCTCTCATGCAAAATAGACTTCAGAAGGAAGTGAATGCCAAACTAGGAAAGACCTCATACGGCGAAGAAGGCCTGTGCTGGGAAAACATGAATATCGACCGAAATGGTTGGTAAGGATTTGTCCGAAAAAAAACAAAAAACAAAAAAAAGGAGAGAGGAAGAAAGAAAAAAGAAGAGAAAAAAATCAAAAATCAGAAAACGAGCAAGAAGGAAATTTTCAGCAAAGGAGAGGCCAAAGGCGAAAACCCGCAAAGGGCGCCTTGGGACTAAAGGTGGGTTTGAGTTGAAAACTCGAAAAGGGCGGCTCAAATTTTGATGAAAATAGGGCAAACAGTAGTCTCGCTATGCTTGAAGCAACAATGAAGAGGTATGTTACGTCTTGGGGCATCGACAGAGTACTCCAGATCCCTTAAACACATATTGAGTTTAAAATGATCCTCAAGAAGTTTGAACAGAGAAGCTCAGGCCACGATATCTGGGGCACCTAGCTTCTACCTTACCCATTTTGAGTTTGCTATCTTTGTCTTTCAAAATACACTCTAAATAAATTTCTTTGCATTTGCTAGCTTTGATCAACTTATTTGTCGCGAGCTATGCCCCCAATAAATTTCCATTTCGTCCATCACTATGATCCTTTTCAAGCATTTTGTATTGAAATAATGATTATGGGACTAATAATACTTTCATGAAAGAAGTTTTGCATATTACTCTGGAACGTCTAAACAATACAGGAGTCTGAAACAGGATTATTGTTTAGAATTCACCAAGCTTATGGGTTGGAAACAGAATGAGTCCAAACTAAGGTTATCTCTTCAGATCTTTGCCAAAATAGCGACTGAACAAAGGGACAAGGTACTGAGCTAGTGATACAATCCTGATGAAATGGGCACTGTTAACCCAAGTGCAGAATTGGAATCATTGTCGAAAGGAAATGATATTCTGCATTTATGCGAGCATTATGCATACACATCTGGTTGGGACACCCGAAGGGTGATCAATAGATGGAAGAATACAGATCTTGTACCCTCAAACAGCAATGAGATGGGTTGAAGAAGAAACAAATCCTACGGTTTGAAACTGCTTCGGGACGAATGAAAGGGCTTAGATCCTATACCTCTAAGTCACAATGAGGTGAACCCTGAAGTTACAGTGGGGCAAATTTGTTGAGCAAAATATTTGTTCTCCTGGATTTTCCATCATGAATATTAGCTAAACAAAATTGTGGCATAAGACATCAGCGATGACCACCTTAAACTGTTAGAAGGGGATCATTCTCATGAAATTCTATATTCATGCAAAACACCTCTATTTAGGGGCATTCGATTCATTCTGATCATTGCACCCTAATCATTGTTTTCATAACATTCTGTATTCATGCAAATGTCGACCATAATCAGGAGCATTTGAGTCATTCCGGTCATAGCATCCTCATCATTTGTTTAAGCATAAGCACATTCTGCAGGACAGGTTCCTCAAAGAATAATATGGCGAGTTCAGATTTTGTTCCATAGAGATGATATGGAGCAGATTGAAGATAGAAGTCTTCCTGAAGGTTGAAGGAAGCAAATTAAAAAGTCTACGGGATATTTACCCTAGTGGACGATGTAGCAACACTAGCAAGATTATCCTATTACCATCGAACAGCGGTGGAACGGGTCAAAGATTATCCTATTACCATCGAACAGCGGTGGAATGGGTCGAAGATTATCCTATTACCATCGAACATCGGTAGAATGGGTCGAAGATTATCCTATTACCATCGAACAGTTACCATCGAACAGCGGTGGAATGGGTCGAAGATTATCCTATTACCATCGAACAGCGGTGGAATGGGTCGAAGATTATCCTATTCCATCGAACAGCGGTGGAATGGGTCGAAGATTGTCCTGTTGCCACTAAAAAGCGGTAGAACGGGTTGAAGATTATCCTATTGCCATTGAATAGCAGTGGAATGGGTTGAAGATTGTCTTGTTGCCACTAAACAGCGGTGGAACGGGTTGAAGATTATCCTGTTGCCATTGAATAGCAGTGGAATAGGTTGAAGATGGTCCGGTTACCACTAAACAGCGGTGGAACGGGTTGAAAATGGTCCTATTACCATCGAACAGCGATGGAATGGGTTGAAGATCGTTATATTGCCACTAACCAACGGTGGAAGAGGTTGAAGATTGTAAGTTTTGTCACCATAAACAGTGGTGAGACGAGATCGAAGGCGAACATTATCCCTAAACAATAGTGGAATGCGATTTAAACCATAGTCATGTTGCCTTAACCAACAATGGAATAGGCCAAAGATCACAAAAATGACAAAACAATAAAGCAGATTGGAGCTACAAGCCCTCTCTCTCAGAAGTAGCAGAAGAGTGGAGCGAAGCAACAAGTTATAGTGGAGGTTGAAGCTACCTGGCAAAGAAAAGCACCCGAAGAATCGATGCTTGGCAGAGACCGGGCAAAATTGGTTCTTCTATTATCTTTGCTCTATTCTCGTTTCACGACAATGAGCAAAGAGGGGCAGCTGTAATAACCATATTTTGCCCAGGCCTTTAACTGAAACCCAAACCCAGGCCCAAATCCAATAATAATAAACAGTCTATCAGAAGTCCATTTACAAAATTAAACCAAAAAAAACAACAGCCCAAATTAAAAAAAAACCTAGCCCAGTTTATCATCCCAATACCAAAATCTTCCAGCAGCCACTCCATCCAGTCCCCGACCCTCCATCTGACCACTGGCCACCGCCCATGCTAGGCCTCTCGCACGCCTCTGACATCTCCTTTTGCACGCCTCTGACATCGCACCATCTGCAACAACAAGCAAACACGCGCGACAACACAAAAAACGAAGGAGAAAACGACAAGCATAGCAGATTAAAAATGAAAAAGAATCTTTTGTAAATCGGTTATATGAACCGAAGCAAACAATTGTAGGCTTCTTCCGTTTTTTACAAAATTTCAGAAATAAAAAAAGCAGAGAGCGAAACTAGCAATAAAAGAATAGCAAGAAATTTTAGAAGGTTGATTCTCAATCGGTTCTTTTTCATTCTCTGTTGTTTGCCGTTGTTTTTTACTCTTTTTATTTTTCTTTACCTACTGCCTTGTTAAGCTTAACATAAACATCAATCACAAAACGAATAAAAAGCGAAGAGGCCATACCTGATTCTCGGAGCGCGTCGTCGGGGCTTCGTTCCCGTCGTCGAAACTAGATCGAGAGCGAAAAAAACGGGGTTTCTTCCCTTGGGCTCTCGGGGTTACAAAGGGGGATTGGGAAAGGGCCAAAAGGCCCGACTTTGGGCATCACCGGCCACCGATACGGTGGTGGCACGGTGGTGCGACAGATAGAGGAAGCCCGATCGTCGGATGCCAAAAGGGGGAGGAGAAGTTTTAAAGTTCTGGTTTTCTTAGAACAGAGATTGAAATGGGTGAAGAAATAAAAAGTGGGTTTAAAGCATTAAACGAAAAAGCTGCCTGAGGGGGTAGGAATCTGCGCATTCCTACCTTAAAAGGGTGATTTACTCTTCTGGTCCCTCCCTTTTGCAGTACCTTTTGATCAGGCTTTACTTTTTATTTTTGATTTGGCCTTTTCTTTTTACCTTTTTTAATTTGATCCTTAACCCCACAATAGCAAACTGTTTTTATTTTACTTATTATAAATTTGTTCACATTGTTTATTTTATATGGTATTACATACCATTCCTTTAAGCTATTTCGTCATATACCTATGTTATCCTTTTTATTTTTTTTTGTGCTATTATTTCTTATTTTATTAGTGTTGTCTTATTATTTTTTTATTATTATCATTTTATTTTTTATCATCACTATTACTATTATCATTATTATATTTATATTAGTATATTGTATATATTTTCTATTATTATTATTATTATCATTACTATGTTATTATTTTAGTATTTCTACTATGATTATTACTACATTATTATCTTGTATATATTTTGCATTATTGTCGTCATTATTATTATTATTGCACCATTATTCGTATATACTAATTTCATTATTGTTATTATTATATTCATACTTGTATGTTGTATATATCGCGTATTACTACTAATATTATTATTATATTACCACATCTATATTAATACGTATTATTATTATTGTTATTAGTATTACTATATTATATTATTACTTATTGTACATATTTTGGTGTTATTATTACTGTTATCTTATTATTATTATCTTATCATCATTATACTACTATTATTTTATTATTGTTATTTCTATCATCGTGCTATGACCTGTATATATACTCATCAATATTAGTAGTTGGATGGCGTATGTTGGGAAATTATTGCTATTGCCTGTGCTGCGACTCATTTATCTGTATTTTCACATTATTATTGTCATTCACTCGCGTAATGTCTTATTCATGTGTCATTATTCTATGCTCATAGTATATTTTTATTTCATGCCATCATGTTGTGCATTAAGCCTTAACTTTTTTTAATTTAGATCGTCATATCCCACTTTGAAGCAAAATAAATGTATGTTCTTACATGTTGTATTCGCTATTATTCGAAACTCAAAAATCTTTCAAAATGAGGCAATATTCTATGCTTGGAGACCCGAGGGATCGTGCCCTACGTGTTGGGTTTTGGTTTCTCACTTCGCCAAAGTTCGAATATCCTTTTGATAGTTTTATGCATAAGTCTCGGGAATTAAGAGATGACCTTGGATTCGAGAATTAAAGTCGTTGTGTCCTATGTACTGGATGTGATATTTTACTCTCTCGAAACGAGAAAATCTCGCTATTCAATTCGAGAAAATTCAAATACCTTTAAAGGGATCATATTTTCAAAAAATCTTTTTACAATTTCCAACTTTCGACATAAGGACATTGATTAATCAATTTGGTACCAATTTTGGGCGTGACGAGGGTGCTAACCCTTCCTCGCACATAACCGACTCCCGAACCCTTTTCTCAAATTTTGTGGACCAAACACACTGTTTTAGTAAATCAAAATGTTTTATTAAAACAAAGGTGATCTGATCACACCTAATAAAAGGTCGGTGGCGACTCCAATTTTTATTTTCAAAACCCAAGTTCGATTCCTGTCTTTTCAAAAAAGGATGGTTTCGACAATCATCAAATCTCATACCATCTATAAGTGAACTATACACAAACAAAAACAATCTTATTCACCTTAAACATACAGTATGGAATTCATTTTTTATTTACTATCAATAATTTTTTTTAAAAAAAATTACTTTCCAGTAACAACTGATAAATAATTTTATTGTAGTTTAAATTTAATAATAATAATAATAATAATAAAACAAAATGGAAAACCATTGGCCACGGTGTACCACATTGTATCATAATGATTACCGTTACTTTCTCCAATTTTTAAACAAAGCTGAGAATGATAAAAAATTTCCCCAAATTCTAATCACTAATATTCAAAGTGTGGATTTTTTTCCCCTTTTTATTGTAAAAATGGATTTAAAATTTAAGAATAAATGGATGTTTGTATTTTAAAAATATTATACAAAATGAGTTTCAAATTCAAAAACTTAAATGTTATTGTTTGAAATGATTTTTAAGTTATATAAAATAAATTGTGTTGTTAAAGTTTAAAATACATCAGCTTTATCAAAATTGAAAAATAATTAAGAAAGGAAGAAGAAGAAAAAGAAAAGGGCGGCACCATCTGCCGCCGATGCTGCCCATAATCAGAAGATTCTTATTCTCTACTTTACCACATTTCAAAATTTTTAAATAATGAAAACCATATTAAATTTAAAAAATAAAATAAAATAAACCCAATTTCCTCTTTTTATAATATGTTACCATTCTTCTTCGTTAAACTAACGACTATCATTTTCATTAGGGGGAAAAAAAAAAGAAGAAAAAGTCTCAGACTCAGTACTTGGATTAAATTATCTTTTTTTCTGAGAACAAAAAAAATGTTGTGTCGTAAAAATTCAAGCTGCGAGGAAACAGGATCTGTACCAGTGTATCTCAATGTGTATGATCTAACACCAATTAATGGGTATGCTTATTGGTTTGGACTTGGGGTTTATCATTCTGGTGTTCAAGGTTTGTTTTCTTATTACTTACTATTATCAACTTTCCTTCTTTATATATGCCTTTCTGCTTCTAGTTTTGGATGGCAGATCTATGGTTTGGGTTTTAAATCTTTGAAACTGGGTGTTTTGTTAGATGCTGTTTTCCATTTTTAGATCCAAGAAGGAAAAAAAAAAAGTTGAAAAACCTTAGCTGAAGTGAAGTGAGGTTGAAGAAAATTGGTTTCTTATTTTTCTGGTATTTGTTTTATTGATAGTTTTATGAAGGAGCTGATTGTTGGGTTATTTGGGTGGCAGTTCATGGGGTAGAATATGCGTTTGGAGCTCACGAATATCCAACAACAGGGATATTTGAGGCAGAACCAAAGCAATGCGATGGGTTCACTTTTAGGAAGTCGATTTTGATTGGGAAAACAGAGTTGGGGCCTGCAGATGTGAGGGGAGTGATGGAGGATTTAGCTGAGGAATACAAAGGAAATGCGTACAATTTAATCACCAAAAATTGCAACCATTTCTGCAATGATGCTTGCATCAGGTTGACTGGGAATCCTATCCCAAGCTGGGTTAATCGCCTTGCTAGAATCGGTAACTCTGCTTTTTCAATTAATGATAAAATGGGTTCTTTTTGCATTCAATTTTGCTGTTAAAGTCGCCAAAGTAACCGATAAGTCAATTGCCCTTCTGAATTCTTCTTTTTCTTCTTTTACGGAATATAATGGTTGAAAGTGTCAAGAAAGCAAGAACCAGAGTCAATGCTTTAGTCAGTTTTACGTTGTCCAGATTCATATTAAGTGACAAATATAAATAGATATTTTTGAAACATTGCATCCTTTTCCATATCCTATGAATATATGCTTAGATATGAGTACTTCAAGGAAAAATTAAATCTAAATAACATTCTTTGGGTTTGATAAAATGATAAAAAAACTGCTACTTGATAACTTGGAAATTTTTGAATGTAACAACAGAAATAATAAAGTTTCTGGTTTTTATATGATTCCCCCAATAAGTTCTGTTTTCTGAATTTGATTTTAGAGGGTAATGGGGTGTATAAAGAATGACATGTACTGGTGATTGTAGGGTTCTTCTGCAACTGTGTTCTTCCGGTGACTTTAAATGCAACCAAAGTGAGGCATCACAGAATTGAAGACAAATCTAGTGAAGGAGAAAAGAAGAAATTGACGAACGAATCCAACAGATTCACATCATCTTCAAATTCTTCATCGAATTCATCGCCATCCATCACTCAAAGCAGGGGTAGAAGCCGAAGCAGACGCTCACTTCCCCCTTCTTCACCATTAGTTATTGCTCCTCCGTCATCTTGATTCATCATCCTCATTATTTGAAACACTTTAATTGAATCAAATGCTCAAAACAAAAAAAAGCAAAGCAAATCATTGAGTTTTTTTTTTTTTTTCATTTAAAATTCTTGGTGCATTTATGATTCTAACATTGTCTTGGGAAATTTTGCAGGCATGAAATCTGTACATTTGTAAGTTATCAATTAAATTTTTGGGGCTATGATTTGGATTTTGAATGCTTGTTTTGGTATTTGAAAATTCATCAATCATCCACCTCATTGTTATTTGATTTATTTAGAGTTATAACAATATACGTATAGTAAATCGATGTAAGGATTGAAGCCAGAAGTTTCCCATTTGACATATTTCAGAAAAAGAGAGATAAGATTCGAGATTCGACTTCTTTTCTTTAAACTTTTTCATATGTATAAAAAACCACTAAAGTGTAATGATAATAAAGTCCATGTATTTTTCATTATACGTCAAGTTCAAGGTTTGCTAGCAAAAGCAGACTACCTAAACAGCGCCTCACTGCATACATTACATTCAGACCATAATTTAATTACATCATATACTTATTTTGGTTTAAGATACATCCAATAAACTTTTAGGTTGAGTTTTAACATATATAATCTTTTTTTTAAAAAAAAATTTTCGGATTGCAATTTTTTTTCAAATACTTGCATTTCAACTCTTGTGGTATCACTTAAGAAATATGATTGGGTATTTTATTCAACTTTGATTGACCATTTGTTCAATTATTAGCTGCACTGTTCATGCTTAAATACCCTAAAACAGGGGAGCATCTAATCTCTTTTTTTTTTTCAATCTGTTGCTGTCACTTTTTTCACTTTTTCTTTTCCTTTTGACCCCAAATCCAAAGCAAGGGCCATCTTTACCAAAATTGAGTCCCACGACACATGTTCTATATCAAGAATGCAGTGATTTTAATTGCCTTGGGTGGGTGCTTGGCCACACCAGTCAAATTTTGCCACCAAACACTGTTTTTCTTTAGAAAAAAACATGGAAACTGGAAAATGATTTGAAGATTCTTTGCTTGCCAATCATGAAGTTGCCACACTATTCACTCATTTCTTTATTTACTAAGGTCACTTCTGTTTTCCCTTGGAAGTGATTTTTTTTATTAATGTAATTCTATTACAAAATTCCGAAGAAAGGAAAGACCATGGAAGCACACCAAATAACGACTTTAGTCCCACATATCATTTTGTTGTCCTAAAGTACCGACATTAACCCTCCGATAGTGTGAATATCACATTTAATTATATTGACTTTGAGACCTTTATACATTGATAAAAAGTCGATTGCAATTTATTGCTAAAACTAACCTTATTATTATTTGGCTTTTAAAGTAAGATAACAAAAATATAAATTTTATTAATTCATAGAGTTATTGACAACTTAAATCTCAAAGATTTCTAAGTCTTTCGTTATTCTTGTACTTTAACTTCTTTTATATGTAATTTCCTCAAAAAAAAAAAATTTTTTTTTATGTAATAATAATAATAATAATAACCACCTCAGACAAACATTTTTCTACATTATGCTTTTACTTGTACAGACTCCAATAATTGATGGATGTTATACTTTTAGTTAGCTGATTAATAACATTATCATTATAGCAACTCTTTTACTTCTGCACTACCCTTCATGAAAGCCGACATCAAAACCTTCCACCTTGGCGATGCTATAACTTAAAGCATACATCTCTCTCTCTCCATATATATATAGAGAGAGATAATTATAGATACTCGACCAAAAAATAGCCATATATATACGTATAGATAACATTTAGGCTTAAATAAACTTCAAGAACACAAATTTATCCCAACTAACGAAGGATTTAGTGAATTTTTTCAGTTGTCTGAGAGTAGGAAAAATTATTACAATCTCGCTATCGATATTTTGAATGCCCACCTCTTAAGAGAAACTAAAAGAACCAACAGGACTAAATCATGAGTTATTATTACCTTACTTTTGTCATAGATAAGTTTGTGATTGTTTTGTTTTGTTAGCTGTGTTAGATACAAAATTCCAACCACCCAAATCCTCCAAAAATAAATGTCCTCTTTCTTTTCAATTGAGCACCAAGCAGTTATCTGAAGCAAATGGCAAACTTTACAGCACAAGGACACCATCAAAGTTTACTCCTATTGAGATGACCACACTTGTCTTTAAATAAATGGATACAAGCAGACATATGGGCACAAGGAAAAGCATCCAATTTATGCATTATTTTTGCATTTGGTTAAAGTCCAAATCATATGATCCAAAAAGGGTTACCTCAAGTTTGATTACCCATGACAAACTTGAGGTCCTTTTCATAAGCATGATATGTTGCCATCAAGCATAAATCTTATCAAGGCATGAGCATGCGAGGCAGGCAGAGCTGTTTCTATACATGCAAACACTAGGAAAGGTACACTTCATGTACACACTACACTTACCAAACACGATGCCCAAAAGCTTGTTTGGAAGTGCCCTAAGGAAGTTTTTTAACTCATAATGCTGGTTGCTGATGGTTGTCCAATATAGGCACATAAATAGTAGTGTTTTATGATATATATATATATATATATATATATACCTTAGACAATGAGGATGATCTTGACAGTGCTGTATGAAAGAAATATGACCAATTTGGTTGATCAATCGACTTTTTGAGTGGATGATGTGATAATCAGAAAAATGTTGCTACAATCCATCCTTTAAGGATCATCCTCAAACCTCAACGGCTGCAGGTGTTTAGCATCATTAGCTTGCACGCCTACAATGAAGCCAATACCTGTCACAACAGACTGAGGAGACAGGGGAACCAATTGCAGGGAGATTTTGTCATGTAATAGCTTGTTGCTAGTTCCACCAAGATATTCTATGCAAGAAACAAATTACCTTCTTGGGAAACGTAGCTGAATTTATATAAATGGGATAAAAAAAAAAATCAGACAAACCTAACCTCTCTTTAATCTCATAAATAATTTTGTTCATAATATAACATCATAATCCAACAGTTTTGAATATGAAGACAGAAATACGATTCAACATATTAAGATTGTCTCCTGCATATTTGTAACACAAAGAAAGTAATTTTGGAAGGTAAGTTTTGGAGAAGACCTTCATGTTTTGATGTAAAAAGATATAAAAGATCAGCAGGATAGCATGGTTCTGCAATTCGGACATTCCTGACAACAGATCATGCAGAATATTTTTTTATTAAATAATGGTAAGCTTAAATTCAAGTCAACTTTTTTATGCCTCCAAAAATGAAGAAAATCATATAAGGCTCTAGAGAAAGGGACCAAAAAAAAGGAGGAGATTTAAACTTTAAAAAAAAAAACCTGCTTTAATACTGGAGTTTACAGCTGAGAATCAAGTTGACCAAAGCTAATAAGACATTAGCTCTGTTTCGCCTGCATCCATTCTACAAAATTGTCCAGGACCAACGGCCAAGCGAGGTCTGGATCATAATTACTAAGGTCTGGGAAACTTATCTGCTAACATAAAATGGAAAATGTAAGAGCACTTGCACAATTATTGACATGAGGATCCCCAACAAATAATGGTGCAAGGATGCAAGTGGCAACTCAGTTTTTGTTGGAACTATAAGATTATATCCCCATGCATTTCTAGTTCTCTATCCTATCTGATGATAAACAATAGAAAAATAGTAACACTATCACATACATTTATGATTGAACTGCAATTTGCAACAACCCGCCATTTATAACATTGAACTGTAAAGATAAACAGTTTCCTACCATTTATTTTGTCTCAATTTTTATGCCAAAGAGAGTTATTCTCTGTATTGATTTCCATGTTTGCAAGAAAAAGTAAACCAAGCAGTTTAGAAATCAGTTCCAGCCCAAAATATATGTACTTTTATCAATGAATGAAGAATAATTACAAAAAATGGATGAAAGAAAATGAAAAGAACGAAAAAGTGATAAATAAAACTCTCATGAGAAAGGATTTAATTTTAGCCACAACCTGCAGGATGAGAGGGAACCCTCTTTGGTCTTCTCTCTTATATTAGTCTATAAGTATGCCAAGGGGATTCTGCCACACACTACCAATTGACATTATGTCTTCATATAATTAAGAACGTTATCTAAAAGATTTTAGTATAATTCAACAAGTTTATTCCAGGAAAAATTCTTATTTTTTTAATTAAAGTGATATCTGTCTGAGCCTGACATGACATTTAAAGAATTATTTGCTGACCCTATTTTTTATGGTAGAGCATCTAAACATGGGCAGCACAATAAAAAGTTCAATAACAAGGATAAACTGTGACGTACCTCATTGCAGAATCGAAAAAAGCCCATCCATTGATCCAAGTTTACGACCTTATAATCGCTCTGAATCTACATTAAGAAGACAAGCATGGTATGAGGCATATTTTCTCTTCCTCTTTTTTTGAGGTTAGGATAGAAGGGTAAGTTCAGAATTATAGCATCACAATAACAACAGGCAACTTACTCCGTAATCTAGTTTATAGAGTTTTTAGATTCATTTCTACACCTTTTGATCTAAGATTAAACATTTAAATTAGAGGATTAATCCTATCTTCTGAAGAAACTTTTGAAGAGTCCATCTGTATAACAATGTTCCCCAATCTGATAACAGACTTAAAGACTTTCTAACATATCCATATACATTTATATAATCCTAGAAGCTAAAACTGAAATGAACTCATCCCCCAAAATAACAGATAAAGTTGTGCCTGTATAAACAGCATCATAAAGGAAATGAAGAAAATAAAGTATAAACAGATGCAATCCCAGAGGTCAAATGCAATAATTGTTATAACTCACCTTCAAATACTCAATAAAATAGTCAACCTGTGCACGGAATTGGGATCCTAAAACAAGATCCAACAATTGACATATGCTTTCTATATCTATACTCTTTTGTTTCTCCTCTGCAGCAGTAAATTTGAGAAAGTAAGTAGGGGCTCAACCAGGACAAAGGGACAAAGTGTAAACATCTAAGGAACATGCCACATTATTACTATAATACCTGTCAGGCAATAGCAGAATGCATAGGAATAGAAATCCACAAAGTTTGATGGTCTCCTGACCTATTTATAATATGAAAAGAGAACATCACCACTTTTGCAGACTTTTCCACCATAATAATCATACATATGTAACAAGTCAATTGACCTCAGGTATCAAGCAGTTCAGAAATTTCTACCTCTTTTTCTAGTTCAGGGAGGGCCTTCCTTAATTTACTTACAGTATCAACCCTCAGTGCTTTTAATCCTCTTCGCCATTCCTCCTATAAAGATATAATTCAAAATGTCATTTTCAACAGATAATTTAACTACAAAAATGTACAATAACATAAAAATACATAGAGAAAGATTGGGATCTAAGGAACAAGTATTTTGCTGGTTACACAGTACAATGAACCAGCCAACCTAAATCCAGGCTATCATGATACTCTTAATGAGGATCATGACTGTATTGAGAAGAAGAAACTCAACTCAACAAAACTTATATATTATTTAGTAAAAACTGAAGTATTTTCACAAGTCTTGGATATCATGATCAAATTACAGGTAGTAGACGTTGATCAAAATGAATACAATAAAGATCCAAAATGACAATTAACAAAACAATAGATGAAAACAGAAAACCAGGCATCGCCATACAGCCTACATGCCAACGTCAACCTAAAATGGGAGATTGGAAACTTATAGCTATTAATATGACCACACCATGATAAAGAAGAAAAATAATCAGAGGGCATAGGAGCTGATAGCAGTTTTATTTAAACAGTTAAATTATAAAAGTAAATGGAGAAGATAAACAAAAAAATTTACCAGGGTAAAGTATCCTTGTTTTTCGGCTTTCATTTTCCTGACACATACACACTAGTTTCAACAAAAAAGCTTAGGATAAAAGTTACAAATGAGTCACTGGACGAGTTTATATAACAGTTACCAAGCAAGCATCAAGATCCTAACATCTGTGTGATCAACTTCCATGTCTGAACATAGAGTCTCAATCCCTTCTGGGCTGTTCAAATAGTGTATCATAACATTAGAATGCATGTCAAAATAGTCAAGAAGCACTTCAGTTTCATAATGGCGATACTAGTAAAAGCAGTAATTCAACATGCAGCTATCAGCATTCTTATTTTAGCTTTGCTTTGAAAATCTTTCCACAGTATTAAAAATTTGTAGAATAAAGTTAACGATATTTTTGTGAATGACCCCAGAACTAATTCCATTATTATGTGGCTACTTATATTCTATGGTGCTCTAACTGTTCAATTCCTAGAGTACCCACATTCAACACATATGTAATATACATAAGTATGGAGTTCCAACCTTCTAGGGGAAAACATAGAAAAGATGATCCCAATCCTTGTTGGGAAAATACCTATATCTGGCACTGACTACTGAGTCCAAGCAACATGAGCATTTGGCTAGTGAGAAAAACTAGTTAGCCAAACTTGTTACTTGTTAGCTATTGGGGTTGATCAATCATCCAATCTTTCTATAAACTGATACAAGAAAATTACCCTTTAAATTCTCTAATCAGAAAACCGGTAGTGTGTACCACAGAAAAATATACCCTACATTACAACTTCCTGTAGAGAAAATAAATCCCATAGTCATGACTAAATGAAAGAATATTTGTCATGCTCCAAAGCTTACTTGTTTATTGTTAGATTACCTTTCGTCAATATTGAAAATTTAAGAACTTAAACCTTCTGACAAATAATTTTGAAATTGGAACTTAATACCATATAAATTGAAAATCTAAATGGAAATTTATCAAACATATAAGCTATTGCTTATATGCACATAAAGTCCATTCAAGCAGTAATTTTGGAACAAGAAAGGATAAACTCAATCAGCATATCAGTTATCTGATCTAAAAGATTTAAACTTCACAGCAAATTGACACTTTCAGTCATCACAAGCTCACATATCAGACTGTGACTAGGATTGTGAACAACTATATGAAAGATAAGTGTGAAAATTCTCACATGGATTGATCACTGCTACACATAAATAAATAACAAGATGAGATAATTATGCAGGTTGGATGACGTTGCCTCAAAATTACAAAATTTTAAAATGAAAAATTATATTTGAAAAATATGGTTGGATCTAACATATTTAATTATAAAAAATCCATATAACTACGAAATTCTCCAAAATTAAACCCATTTCCCCTTACTCGTTGTTAATATCCAAATTGCAATTTCACTTATTAAATTGGATATTCCACTGAGCACTTACTCAATCATACCAGAAGACCTGTTGGCAAAAGAATAAAATAGGTTGTCAATCCGCTCCATCTCTTTTGAAGATGCCTTACTTGAAGCTGAGAAATATGAAACACAGTTTCAAGTCATTAGTTACAAAACCTTAGAACAGCTTTGCCAATACATTTGAAAAATAAATAACTTTAAAACATTCAAATTACATAGTCTACCATAGTCTCTAGTTTGATGAAAGATTAGGGGGTTTATGTAATCTTTCAGGGTAAGCTTCAGTAAATATGTTAAAGGGTGACCAAGTGACACTGAAACCAAGATATGTGAAAACCCCAAAATCTCTAAATAAATAAATATTTAATCTCCTAAATCTCTAAGTTGAGCAAGTCCACAAGAGAACATGTTGCTGATGTAAATACAATAAAATAATTTATCCTACACTACCTCTAATCAACTTGTGACTAGCATCAACTATGATGGTTGCTAAAGTTTAAAAGAAATATAAACTTCTAAAAACTAATTAAAAATTCGGTTCTGCAT
Organism: Gossypium australe; assembly: GCA_005393395.2. NCBI lineage: Eukaryota > Viridiplantae > Streptophyta > Magnoliopsida > Malvales > Malvaceae > Gossypium > Gossypium australe. Next base: position 16,129,228 of record CM016626.1, read on the forward strand.
GTTTTATCTAACCAAATCTCTAAATAAATAAATATTTAATCTCCTAAATAAACTTCTAATTAAGATAAATTTCTAAATAAACTATCCCAATAAATAATAATTAAGTAGTTTTATTTACAATATATTTCTAATAATTAAATATAAAACTCCTTTAAATAATAGAAACCCTAAACTAAGATAAACCTCTAGATTCCTAATTAAACTTGTATCACCAAGTTAGAACCACAGTTTGGAGTATCTTGAGGACCAAGCATTAGGATTATCATCATCGGCATCTGGACTGGAATGCATGCATGGCATAGCAGGTTAGGTTTCTGAACTCAAAATTTTGTATAGTTTTAAAACGAACCCTTATTTATGACAGTTTTCTATCTTTTTTTGTTCTTTGACATTTTTTTACCGCATGATTTTTTTAACAGTTAATTAAGCATTCAACTAAATGAGTAAGCTTTTTCATTTTTGTTGTAATCCCATTTGAAGTAGGGACTTCCTTGTGTGTTTCAGGACCAGTTCAGGTTTCATATCAGTCTCTATTTCTAACTTCAATTGAAAACAAAATTACTAACGTGTTGTCTCATACTCCTACGAAAAACTGCTAATCCTATCTCCAGCTCCTTAATCAGAAAATCTACAAGACATAAATCAAAGCTTGATAGAATCGTCTTTGAAACTAATTTTGATCACTTCTCATCAAATCCTTATTGCTCATCTTTCCCTCCTAGTATATTTATCGCTATTATCACTTTCCTGGGTTTTTGTTTTCATATATCACAACATAATCTATCAGCATCTTTTCAACTCAAACTTTAAATTGCTTGAACCTTTGCTGGGGTGCCCATCTTGCCAACAGGTAGTAGATATACCATAGATGCAGCACATACTGATAACAAGACAGAATTCTTTCTCAATTACGGCCAGTGATTTTGCAAAAATTTTAACTTCTCATACTGGACCTGATTTTGAACAGGGTTTTAAGATTTAACCACCTTAAGAAGACTGCATTCATGCAAAATCTATCCTTAAGGATTTTGCTTCATTTTTCAGCGTCTCTAGCTAAGCCTAATTTTCAAACTCGGTTTTATTAACTACCTTAAGAAGACTGTATTCAAGCTATAATCTAACCTTGAGATTGACATGTATTCTCTTTAAGGTTCTAAGGCGTTTGTTTTCACCTATCGTATCTAAAGATTTATTCTTTTAATTTACCAATTTCGTACTCTTTAGAGACATATCTTAGGCGAACTAATTTCAAGATCAGACCTCAATCTCTTTACTCGGTTAACTTTTTCCTGATAGCTCATCATTATCCAGAAAATCCACTAGAACTACACACACACACACACACTCTCTCTCTCTCTCTTCTATATAACAAGTTAACTTTCTTTCTTCTACAAACACGATCTTAACTTATGCAAAATTGAATCGCTTTACAGAAATCAACCAGAGAAATAAAAGAAAAAATAAAAATTAACAATCAAACAAACAGTGAAAAATGTTTGAAACAAAAAAAAAAAGGACAAAGGAAAAAAGAAATCAAAAGCCGAATCCAAGTCCAACAAAATTTAGAATTAAAAGAAACAAGAGAAAGAGGGAAGTACCGGTGCGAAAGAGATCGGAGGGAGAACAGGAAATCGGGTTGGTTGAATTGGGTTGACCCGTTTTTTTGGATGCACAAGCAGAGCGACGCATCATAAGCACAAATCAAAGAATATGTAAGCTTCGTCGCTCAACAAAATTATAACTAAACAAGCGAAGCTTTGCCTTCACTAGTTTGTTGGTTGTTTTGATTGGTAGATTTTCTTTTTCTTTCTTTCTTTATTTATTATTTTTAAGGTTTCGAAGGTCCTCTGTCGACTGAAATGTAATTTAGTCATTTTCTTTTTTCAAAGGAGATTACTTTTGACCCCTTTTTGTCGATTAAAATAAGTTGTCATTCGCTTGTTACCTTTGCCTGGCCGCTATATTTTTAATATGTCGGTAGTAGTTTAGTAATGCTTGAAATCCGTCCTAAGTCTCTACATCCTCCCTAATTTTAAAATTTTAAAATTATTTTTAAGATTTTTTTTTCAAATTTAAATTTAATTATTATTAAATTTTAAAAAATTAAACTCAATTATCAATATCATTAAAATTATTTTGTTATATTCATGTTTATTATAATATTACTTTTTAATTAAATGAATAATAAGTGAATTATTTTTAATTTCAAAATATCATATTAACAAATTTAACAGTGTTAATAATTAAACTTAAAATTTAAAATCTAAATAAGAAATAGACTAAATTCATAAAAATTAAAAGTACATGAATAAAATTAAAAAATTATAAAAATTAAAAAAGCTTAAGGCATATTTTAAATAATTCGATAGTCTTAGTGGTGGCTCTCGCTTACATTCAGATAGTTTTAAATATCACTAAAGTTTGACTTAATTTTAATTAATTTTATTTTGCAAATCACATGTTACAATTTTACAACTGATATAAATAAAAAAAGTTCTTTGCTAGATTCTCAAATATCGCAAGTTGCAGAGAGTTTTGGGTGTTTTATTTTACCATTTATTATACGTTAACTTGTTTCTTCTTTCTTGCTTCTACTCTCATTCTTAGATTGGATTTTAAAATTTATAATTCTGGTCTTGCGTCGATATTGTTTGGAGTTATCATTAATTTTTTTAACATCTATAAGATTCTGATTTTAGAGATTTGATTTTTAAGTTGAAAACTGAAAATTAAACTTTAAAGTTTCTGTTATACTAATATTAACTTACATAGCTATATTTATTTTTTTAATTTAATCAAACTGATATATATTCTCTTTAATTTTTTTATGCAAACCCTCAAAAGAAATATATGTTAAAAATATAGTAAAAATAATAAATATGATTAGAATCTATAATAAAATTATTCAAAAATACTCTAATGATGATTTTGGTAAAAATAAAAAAATCTTAACGATGTTAAATGTAAATGCGTCTATAGATAAGATTATTGCCCAAATAAAAAAAAATTAAGTCCAAACTCAAACTCGTCCAATCTAAATATATTCAATTTATTTGTTTCAATATTTATTCTTCGCCACAACATCATACGTGGCAAGTTTGTATTTAAGCAGTAAAAAAATTAAAAATATCATCATATTAATATTAATTAAATTATTAAAAATGATTTTTAAATAAAAATTTCAATAGAAATTAATGTTAATTTTTATTTATAACACCAATTTAATCAGTTACATTATATATGGTAAGTATAAGCCAACTCAATGAACCATATTTTTCCCATAAGTGTTATATACAATATAGATTATAAATTTTTAATTAATTAAAAATGAAAATACACCCAAGAAAATAACAATAAATTATGATGTAAAATAAATAAAATAATATTAATCTTCCGGGAGAAACATGAGTTTGGGCTTGAAAAAGTGTTATCAAAGATGTAGTCTAACTCAGGCCAGGCCCGATATCCATAAGATATTGCAAGATGAAAGGCTTACAGACACGGTCATCTGGTGTGGCGTCCATCGAACGCAACGCGGCCTCTCCGTTAACCTACACCGCCTCGCACCCCAACCAGCGACTCCGAGTCTTTCTCACATATATATACACACACATATATATTCCATCTACTCTTTCTACTTACTTTATCCAGTTTTCCCTCTCCTTTCAAAACCAAAATCTAAGTTTCTTTTTCTACAAGGTAAATTTTCTTTTTCTCCCCCGTCATATCTTCTCTGTTTTATTTTGCAATGCACAGATTCGAAGTTTATTACAATCGCATTTCTTTTTTGGTTTCTCTTTGATTAATTGTGCAGTTTCGTAATGTCTACTTTTGGTGCCGCCGCTGCCAATCATAACCCTAATAAATCGTTTGAGGTATTCATTTTTTAATTCGTATTAAATACTTCATATGATTCACATTGTTCATTTTAATTTTAATTTGTTGATTACGATTTTTTTAGCATAATTTTACCGTCGATGCTTTTACTATTGAGCTTTATCATTTCCTTTCTTTCTTTTTTTGTCTATAAGCTTGTATGTAAAGAAAGAAGTTTTTCTTACTGTATTTTTTGTGATTTTGGTTTTTTTTTTTTTTTTGATGTTACAGAGGAAAGAGAAAACAAAAACAAAAAACATAAATTTTATTCTTTGCTTTAGTTAAATAATAGTTGACTAGAGATACTGCGATAGGCTGATGCTTTGCTCCTTTTTTTGAGATGAATATAGGCAAGGATCAATGTTAGTGATTCAAAGAATGATACTCTTGTTGAAAAGAATAAAAGTAATTCGAGCTTGGTTGAACTTTTGGTACAACAAGGGGTTCTTACATGCAATTTTTTTATTGTAGGTTGCTCAACCACCCAGTGATTCTGTTTCAAGCCTTAGCTTCAGTCCCAAGGCCAATTTCTTGATTGCTACTTCATGGGATAATCAGGTCTACTCACTTTTCTTTGTTTCTCTTGTTGATTATGCCATGTCTCAATTTTGTTCTTTTAGTAAGATGATGAATTATTGAAATTTAAGAAATGAAACTTCTTTCCTTGTTGTCTCCCCTTTATTTTGTTAAGGTTAGCTGAAGTTCGATCCTCTTCTCCCCTTTTGAATGATTATGCAGGTGAGATGTTGGGAAATTTCCCGGAATGGTACAGCTGTTGCTAGTACGCCAAAGGCATCAATTACTCATGATCAGCCGGTAATGAGTCAGAGTGTATAGTATTTAGAGACGTATTATTCTATTCTTCAAATTGTAGTTGTAGTAAAGTAATGCTGTTTTCTCCTTGCTCTTTTGAAAGGTTTTGTGCTCAACCTGGAAGGATGATGGGATGACAGTCTTTTCTGGAGGCTGTGACAAGCAGGTCAAAATGTGGCCTTTATTATCTGGTGGTCAACCAATGACAGTTGCCATGCATGATGCCCCTATTAAAGAAGTTGCTTGGATCCCAGAAATGAACCTGTTAGCTACAGGAAGCTGGGACAAGACATTAAAGTAATACTCTCACCTTTCCTCATTTTTGTACCATTGGGAAATATGAAGTCTTGTTTTCTGGTATTGCATCCTAGTGATTAACATCATGTCAAGTAATGCATTTCGTGTGAGGGCACTCTTGCCTTCTTGCTAAGTAGTGCCTGCTTATTTGTAAGTTTCATGCTCAATTCATAGGAGGTATGATTATGTGGTAGTCACAAGGTGCTTGTCCAATAATTGTTCACATGGTGTAGTCATGTAGGAGGTGTTATTGCTTGTGTTTTAGACATGTGTATAATTATGATGTGATAAAAATATATATTTAGCTTGGATTTTAGGGCCACATGTAGGAGGTTTTTGGGACTGTGGAAATAACATTTAACTTTATGAAGGGATCTCTCCACATTCAAAGTTGTACATTCTGAAGCATCAGTTTTAATGTTAGAGCTGAATATTTATGGGCAACATTAATTTTTGGTCTATTATTTACATTACTTTTACATGTTTTTTGTGTTATTGGTCATTAACTAATGAATTTTTCCATATTGCTTTTGCTTCATCTATCAATGTCAGCAATTTGATTCTTTTATGTTACTGTGGCTTTTAACCAACTAGTGGTTTTTTACCTTTACCTTCAGATATTGGGATACAAGGCAGCCAAACCCAGTGCATACTCAACAACTTCCTGATCGCTGCTATGCACTCACAGTGAAATATCCATTGATGGTTGTTGGTACTGCAGATAGGAATCTGATAGTCTTTAACTTGCAGAATCCTCAGGTAGTGTTTTCTTATAAGTCAAGTTATAAATTAAGGTTCTTCACTATTTTCAAATCTCTCCTATAACTAGTGCTCCTCCAACCCCCCCCCCCCACCCCCAAAGCTTTGCCACTGTGATCGACTTATCTTGTTTGTCTCATTGTAGTTTTGATGTTATGCATAACTAGTATTGCATTTGGTTGTACGGAATTTTATTATGTATAAACTGGTGGAAGAATTCTAGGAGTTACGGATAATGGCACTCATGCCTACTTTTTTCTTTCTATCTGTAAAAGCCTAGTGTAAGTGGACTATGCTAATGTTTTTCCTACTATGTGACTGGTTGGACAGATGTTAATAGAATTGTCAGCTGATGAATTGAGAAATTATTCATGTTATTTGTTTGCTTTTTCCTTGCATCATCATGTTAAATAACATTGCTAAAATGCTAACAGAGTGAATACAAGAGAGTCACCTCACCCCTCAAGTATCAGACAAGATGTGTTGCTGCCTTCCCTGACCAGCAAGGTTTTTTGGTATGCATATTCCTTCCTTTCATCTTTGGACTTCCAAAAATGTGATACTTGTATTCATTTGGCCCATCATTTTGTCTATATGGAGAAACATCTTTGGAAGACATCATTTTTATTTTTTTTTTTAATTTTTTCAGTTCAGTGTACTAGTTTGAGTGATTTATAGAAGTCACTTCTCATAGTGGTTTAGTTTGTGCATTCTATTTCAATCTGAGTTGTTTCCCCCTATCTCTGCATCATCTTTTAGATTCTAATGTTTCGTTCTGTCATTCTGTAATCCTGGTTCCTTTCTCCTTTTGCTGTTCTTCTTTCTTTTTTTTCAAGTCATCACTTGGCATTTGAGATATATACATATAACTATATCTGTTTTTATACCTTTCGTGTTGGTTGATACCCAAGTGTTGTTACCAACTTTAATTCTGAAACAGCCTGAGACAACTGCCTGATTTTCTATATTTCTGCATATAATTCTTTTTCCAGTTTTTGGTTGCAACTAATAACAGAAGAGTTTCATTGCTAGTATTAACATTTATCATTTTTCTTTGCAGGTTGGTTCAATTGAGGGAAGGGTTGGTGTACACCACCTTGATGACGGACAACAGGGTAAAAACTTTACTTTTAAATGCCACAGGGATGGCAGTGAGATATATTCTGTCAACTCGTTAAACTTCCATCCTGTAAGTTTTTTTTTTTTTGCCTTGTGCATCTTCATGTTGTTTTCTTCCTTGTTTGTTTCATATTATCTTTGCTAGGTAGATATTATTTTTAACCATTTTAGGGATGTAAATCTTCTTTGGCTTGTGATTGGATGTCGATGTTTGTTCCTCTTTCAGATACATCACACTTTTGCCACTGCGGGGTCTGATGGTGCTTTCAATTTCTGGGACAAGGATAGCAAACAGAGACTAAAGGTATTCTTAAAATCCTTTGTTCATTTAATTTATGAGATAAACTGTTGTGTGTTTTTTTCTTTCGCAATTAGCCTTCTCTACTACTAGTACAATATGGTTTATAATTAGTTAAATTGCTGTCTTTCAGATACCAATATCATAGATAACAGTGACCCGAGTTCCTCAACAGTCTGATTGGTGTCTATTAGAAAGTAGAAACCCTTAAATGCTTTCTATCTTTAAATGGAAAGAGAATCGCCATTAAATTGTTTGTCCTTTTTTAAATTAAATTGATGGTGGTCTGAACTTGGCAATTCTAACTGTGGCAGCAAGATCATCTGTGCTGTATTCTGGTTGCTAATAAATGCTGTCTTTTGCTGATATGCAGGCAATGTCAAGGTGCAGTCAACCTATACCATGCAGTACTTTCAACAATGATGGATCAATATTTGCATATTCGGTATCTACTTTGCAAGAATGCTTATTTTCTATTTGAATTGAAAAATCATTCGTAAGGTGATTTTTACATTGAATTTGCTATAATAGGTTTGTTATGACTGGAGTAAGGGTGCTGAAAATCACAATCCATCAACAGCAAAGTCCTACATTTTCCTGCACTTGCCACAGGTACATTAAAATGAATTATCTCAGACACTTGATCATTTATTGTATTAACTAAACTTTTATTCAAAAATGCCATTTTTAATAAGAAATTTTTACCAATGAATGTGTGTCGTGGAATACAGGAATCTGAAGTTAAAGGCAAGCCAAGAGTTGGAACAAGTGGTAGAAAGTGAGAAGGTTAGTTTGGATTAGAGAATGGCTGAACCTAGAAGAAAAAGGATTTGCCACATTTTGTCTGGTTTGGTTTCTCGATGGGCCATTGGTTCAAGTTGAGTCACTAGGGTAGGAATGTGTTGTGTACATCAGGAAAATTTTTTTCCCTTTGAATCATTTTATCCCTACTTTTATGTTCAACGTTTTAGTTTAGAATCTATAGAGTTGTTGCGAAGTTACAAACGTTAATCCGACCATTCTTTTCGCCCATTTCTGCTATTAAGAAATGAAATATCTGTGTAAAATCTAATTAGGAAACTTGTCACTTTATGCGATTTGTTGGTTATTTTGGATTTAGTCTAGAGAGTGGTTTATGCAATGGTTTACTTGAAGCTTCATCGTGCTTGGTATTTTCCAAATATGTTTTTTTTTTCTAAAAAAATTGAACATAATCATCCATAGTAGTATCTTTTATTTTACTTTGGTATTTTTAAGCTGGAAGAATTATAACCTCGGGTCAGAACCTGAGAACATTTGGTCTCGGGATTTGCTACGAATTCTTTGCTGATGAGGTAATAAGCACCTCCCCCTTCAAAAAGGAACAAAAAGGTGGGCATTGAAGTCGACCTGCAAATCTTTTGGGACATGGATCGCCTCATCCACAACAAAGGAATATATGGGTCAATTATTGCAGCTCATACTCATTCGATGGCTATATAAAGGACAAATGTAATATTATCTTTATAGTATGAAAGGATGGGGCTTGAAAATCACATGAAACGTGGTTTCTGTCCTTACCTTGTTCTATTGCATATGAGTAGGTTTCCTATGTATTTGTGAACATGATGTGAGCCATGTTACCTTTGTCTACTGACTACTACGACCAAACGCAACCACCCTACCCTCTCAGTTTTTTTTTAAAAAACAAAAGATTTGGCATTGGTTAGACGATGTTTCTTTTTTCTCGAAATGGACTTTTTTTTTAAAGAAAAAATTAGAAGCATCACATACGTATTATTTTAAAATTTATCACCTAAAGCATAAATTATGTCACTTGTAACGTAAATTTTAATATAAATTAGAAAATGCCAGGAGAGTGGAAAGGAAAAAGATAAAAACATTCTTGCCCATTGGATGTCATTTCATAACTAATGATTGTAGGAACTGACCTACAATATGATAAATGTCTCCCGAATGAAGTCTATAACCAGAATTCCACTCAACCTTTAGATAATCAATTCATTAAATACAGGGTGATTATTATTTTTTTCTTTATAGAAAGAAAACAACTTCTATAAAATTACGTGTAAGTTCCTAATCCAAATTTCTAGCAACTTTCAGGGAAAAAAAAATCTCTAACAGCATTAAACGTTTGAAATCACATTTATGCCCTTTTATATATCATAAAAAATATCAAATGTATTTTATTAAGGTAAAACATTTAACTGAAATTATGTTACAGGATTTCTCAAGGTATTTATTGAAGTGAACTTAGTAATTAATGATCTGCATTCTGTAAGCTCATTAAAGGATAGATGCTGGCCACGAGTTTTGAAGTTGTTTCATACCCAAGTTGAGGATTGAACCCTCGACTACTGGTTAAGGTAGGAGACTTAAAAGCCTTTTATAATTTAAAAGAAAGGAATATTATTTTAAAAATATTTGTATTTTTTTACTTTTATATAAAATTCAATAAAAAATAAGTTAAACCCAAAATTAACCTACTTCAAACCTAAGAAACGAATATTCTAAAAATCAATTTGTACCATTCTTTACATAAATTCTTTTAAGAAATTTTTTATTGACATGAGTGTATTATAACGAATGTATAATAAAGGGAGTTAAAAAACAAAATCAACCAACGAAAAAGTGGAACAAAGAAAATATTTTGTTCCTCGTGTAAAAAATAAAGGGGGGAGGAAAACGAAAAAAGAAACTACCCATTGTGGGTCCTATTATTCGTAAATTGATCATTGATAAGCAATCACACAGGTTCAGAATACGGCGATAGAAGCTTGTATATAAGCCCCTCTTTTAAGCTTCCACACTCCCCTTTCTTCCCTTCCTTTCTCTGCTCATTTTGTTTTGCTTTTCTTCTCTCTCAGACATACCACAAACAGTTACGTTTTCTCTTAAAAAACCACCATGGGTAGACCACAGCAGCGATACCGTGGCGTCCGTCAAAGACATTGGGGTTCTTGGGTCTCTGAAATTCGACACCCCATCTTGTAATTTCCTTGAAACCATCTTTTCTTTCCCCTTTTATAGTAGTTTATTGTTTTTATTTATTGATTGATGAGGAAAACGTTTGTTGTGTTTTTCAGGAAGACTAGAATATGGCTAGGCACATTTGAAACGGCGGAGGATGCAGCAAGAGCATATGACGAGGCGGCGAGGCTTATGTGTGGGGCAAAAACACGAACCAATTTCCCATACAATCCCAATGACTCCCAATCTGCTTCATCAAAGCTTCTCTCGGCTACTTTGGCAGCTAAGTTACATAAATGTCACATGGCAGCACTGCAACTGGATAAAAAAAATGCAGGAAAAGACCCTTATGCAACACAATGTGGTCACCCAAGCTACACCGTCACCGGAAGCAATATAGCGGAAACGGATTGCCGGCAGCATATTCCGGGGAAGAAATGGGATGGATATGAGGAAAGTCAAGTTGGGGGTGAACAACAGTTCGTCCCATTAGAAGATGATCATATAGAGCAGATGATAGAGGAATTGCTTGATTATGGATCTATTGAACTCTCTTCTAATTAGTTCAACGTTAAAGGTCTAAACTGTAAGCATTTTCCATGTGTTAATGGAATTTGCTTCTTCATTTTCAATGGTTTAGTTTTTCTAGCTATCGGTAATTTGTTTAGTTCATAAGATCAGATATGCTACATTATGCAAAGGTTGATTTGCATAAAGTAGTGTGAATACATTAATGGAATAAAGTATTTAACATATCATCTGAACTACATAGAACATATTAAGGCACGAAGCCTTTCTTCTTCCATCTTTCTTTCCCCCACTTTTATAAATATGAGCTTTCATGTGAACACCTGACCCTATAGCAAAGCTTTCTTACCCAAATAATTATTAAGTATTGGTATCCCAAGTTTGGGTCTAATTTATATTCATCTTCAATTTTGCAAATATGATCAATTTTGGTGGTTTATAAGTGCTTTTAAAATTATTCTGGTGATAAGTTTGATTTAGGAATTTTTTTAAAAAAAAAAAGGTACAATTTTAGAGACTGCAAGTGTGAAGAGGAACCGAGGGTGTGAATAAAGTTATGTGAAATGATTGAATTGGGTACAAGATTTAACATTTTCCTTTATTTATAAGAAATAGGTAAAATTTTACTATTACTAAGTTGTAGATTTAGTTTTAATTTGGGTATTTCTAACCCTGTATTTTTTTAATTTTAGAATTTTATTCCTGACCTAAATAGTAACAATTAATTCAATTAAGTTAAATTATTCTATTTTCAAAATTTTACGCAACAAACAATCACATGTGTACTATCATTCTAGGTTATGATTTTCACATAATACTTACAAAATAGCGATTTTAATTTTGTTTATAATTTAATGGCTACTATTTGAATCAGGTTTGAATTTGAAAAGTATTAAGTACTAAAAATGATTAAATTAGAGAATAAAGATCAAGGGTCCGGACCTCTAAAAGAAAAAATTCATTTTTGACCCATTAAAATTTATAAAATTTTATTAATATTTTAAAAATTATAAATATATGAAGTATTAAAGTTGTGAAATTATACTTTAACGCTTATAAAAAAATACAATTAAAATTCGATCCAAAAAAATTCCAACGTCCCCCTGATAGGGGTTTAATCTATATAACTCACACATACATCACTAATAACAAAATTTAGTTAAAAATTTAATTGTTATTTTTTAGTGAAAGTTAAAATTTTAAAATCAATAAAAAGAAAAAAGAAAAAAAATCAGATAGTAATAAGGCTAGAGAAAAGAAAATGAGGGAATTGAAAAGGGCGGCAGAGAGAGAAATTCAGATATATACAAGATGATGTACATTTATGTTATTTGTTGATGTGAAAGAGGTTTGGGTTTCTTGGAGACGAGGATGAATGATGCATCCAATCCTTTGATTTCTGTAAAAGCAACCCCCTTTAAACTTCCTTAATTTTAATTCCTCTATTTTGAAATCTTCCTTCCTTGTGCTGCTGATTTACTTATTTATTTTGTACATCATTCCATATTCCCATTCCTACCATATCTAACTTTAACAAAAAGGTCAACACTCTCTTCCTTTTTTTTAAAAGAAATTACCAGACTTGCACATATTCTATTTCTAAGGAAAGATAATTAGATTTTAGGTCTTTTTAAAACATTTTTAGAAATATACTTTAAAATATTTTTGCATTATATTACTACTATTTTCCCTAAGGTAAAAGTAATAAAAAAAAGAAGAAGAATAAAATTTTGAGGATAGCATAGCTTAACACTCCCTCTAGAGCCTAGCCCTAAGCCTGGGCAGCCGCCACCATATTTAGAAAAAGGTAAATTTCAAAATGTCATTTAACTATTAAAAATTTTCATTTTAAGTACTTAAATTTATTTTTTTTTTGCAATTTAAACACTCACATTAGTATGTTGATTCATTTTGGCCACCCGAGTTAAAAACTATAAGGGAAAGCTGGCTTGGAATTTTTGTTTTAATTTGATTTTCCACCTAATTATCGTTTTCCATGTCATTCTGATTCTTTAAAAAATATTATCATTTTAACGACCCTTTAAATTAAATGAGGTAACCCTGAAAAAATGCAAATTTTTAGCCTATGTTCTTAGTTCCTTTCTAACGTAGCAGTGAAGACAAACAAGAAATGATAATAAAAACATGTAAATGGTCTGTTTGCAGGAAAACCCAAACTCACAATACCCCTAAACCCCTTAATAACCACACAGCTTTTAAAAACAAACATTATTAATATGAAATCGCAAGAACCCTAAGAATGTTTGATGAACCAACAAAACCCATAACGATGAAATTAAAACACTTTCAACATATGTTAAATTTAACAAAGAACCCTAACAATGTTTTTATGAAACAAAAAACCCATAACGATTACATGTTAATATTTGACTTACAAAAATTTGAAAGAAAGTGATGCAACTTCAAATCCGAGATAGGAAAAATAGTAAAGGAAGAAGAAGAATAGAGAGAAAAGAAGAATTCTGCAATTTCCTTGTGTGTTTTCATAACCGTTTTCCCATTACAACTCATACTTAAAAAGGAAAAATAAACAAAAGATAAACGTGGTAAATGCAGCTATATCAATACTCACCGTTTAACTAAAGTCCCTACGCCCCATTTTTGCTAAATTATTCTCAATATTAAACTCACCGTTTTACTTAAATGAAACTCACCGTTTTAATAACCTTTTTTTTCCCTCTAATTTCTTACTTAGTTTTTCACCCCGTAACAAGTACTGCCTTCCAAGAAAAGGATCCTTGTCCTCAAGGATGAAAGTGAGGAAATTTGGTTTGAAGCAGGAGTAAAGATTCCCATGTTGCATCTTCAAGAAAAGAGTCGATCCATTCAACCAAAACTTCAGTAACAGCTTGGTTCCCTTTTTTCACTATCATTTTGTCCACAATTCTAACTGGTTCTTTTTGCAGTGCTCTATGAGCATCAACCAAGGGTAATTGAGCTTGAGTAGGAGCTGATCCTATATGTTTCTTCAACTGAGAAATGTGAAATGTCAGGTGAATACAGGAGCCTGGCTGTAATTGCAGAGTATACGCCACTTCCCCCACCTTCTTAATCACAGGAAATGGTCCATAATACTTAGGAGATAATTTTTTATGAAAAACCTTCCTAATTGTCAGCTACGTATAAGGTTGCAGTCCCAAGTATACTAAATCCCCAACTTGGAAGCTCTTCTCGGATCGATGTTTGTCAGCTAACTGCTTCATACGAGCCTAAGCTCTTTTGAGATAGAATTGCAATAGCTTTCTTGCAGCCTCCCGAGCCTGCAGGCTTTTGTCAACCATTGCCACTGATGAGACTCTTGCTAAGTAAGGCATGTGTTGAGGTGGCGACTGTCCTTACAAAGCTTCATATGGGGTAAGTTGAATGGAGGAGTGGAATGATGAGTTATACCACCACTTTGCGAAGGGTAACTAATGGAACCAATTTGCAGGTGTTTCTCCAGTCATGCATCTCAGATAATTCTCAAGACACCGATTTAATACCTCCGTTTGACCACCCATTTGAGGATGGTATGCTGTGGACAATAGAAGTTTGGTACCAGCTCTTCAAAATAGTTCCTGCCAAAATCCACTAACAAAAATTCTGTCTCTATCTGATATAATTGAATTAAGCATGCCATGAACTTTATAAACATGATTTAAATACTCTTGTGCTACATCTTTAGCTGTATATTGGTGAGATAGTGCCAAAAAATGACCATATTTAGTCAAGTGGTCCACCACAACCAAAATGGAATTTTTCCTGCTTGAGTTCGGCAATCCTTCAATGAAATCTAAGCTGATAATGGACCAGGCTCGACCAGGCACAGGTAAAGGCTGAAGTAGTCTTGGAGATGCTACTGTCTGTGTGTAACGACCTGATTTTTACCCTAATCAGAATAGTGGTTTCGGGACCACAAATCCGAGGCCGAAAAATATTTTAAAATTATTTTCCGTATTTATTATGTGTGAATTTGTTTGTGTTAAATTTTCGTGACTTAATTTTTTCGTTTAGGTGTCCGATTAAATAAAAGGACTTAATCGCATAAAGTTTAAAAGTGGCCTTCTAATTTAATTAGTGCTTAATTGATTTGGATTTTAAATGTGAAGGATTTATGTGGCAACTTAGCCACTATTTTAGATAGTGGACGATATTAGGTAATGATATGAATATATATATGTTTTTATATATATTTTATAAGTTAAAAAAAATCATATTATATTATAAGTTAATAATAAATAAAAGCATAAAAAGAAAGCCATAGTTATCGTCTTTGGCCGAAAGTATTAAAGAAGAAGAAAAGAAAAAGAAAGCTAGGTTTCGGTCGATTTTGAGCTCGATTAAGGTGAGTTTTGACTTCGGTTTTTGATAATTTTTATGCTTTTGAGATCGTTGCTTAGAGATGTACAAAACCCATGTCTTAATTTTTTATTGTGATGATGATTTTGTGTTTTGCCATTGATGATACCTTGTGGTTTTTGATGTTTGATGATGAAATATGAAATATATGTGTTAGATTAACAAGTTTTGTCTTTGAATTTTTGATAAAATTGAGTAATTTAGACTAAATTGAAAAAATAAATTTTTGAGGGACTAAATTGAAAAATAAATGAAATGTATGGGCTTGTAATAATGCTATGAATATTCGGCTTTAAAGAAGTGTGGTCAAATTTTGTGTAATTTGTGTTTTGTGCAAAAAAGACTAAATTATAAAAAGTGTAAAATGTTAGGGGCAAAATTCTAATTTGCCCATTTATGTGTTTTTAGGATAAATTGAGTGTATTTGTGTTTAAATAAGTTTAATTTGAATATGTTTAGATCAAGAATTAAAGAAATCGGATTTGAATCGAGGAAAGACAAAAGTGGTCGAATAGCCGATTTCGTAGTCGTCGACGTCCGAGGTAAGTCAATAAGCATTTAAATGTTGATAAATCAATGAGTATATATTTGTTATGGAATGATTTAAATTATTTAAATTTTAATTGTATATGGTCAAATGTGGATGTTACTAATTGGCTAAATTCCGAGCTTGATTCGATCGAGATTCGACGTCCGTGAGCCCCGTACGAACCTTAGGAATAGATATGATACATATGTCATGACATAGGATATCCGTTATGTGTTACTGAGTAAGACCACATTTGGGACGTTGGCATCGATTTATGTTTACGTGTAAGACCCTGTCTGGGACAGTGGCATCGATATGTGATTACATGTAAGACCACGTCTGGAACGTTGGCATTGTACGAGCTTCCGACTATCCGCGTATCCTTTTTAATTCCGAATGGTTCAACGAGCATGTGTAAGTGAAGGCCAATATATATTTCGAATTAAAAGAACTCAGGCATGTTTATAAACTGTGCTGTGAAAAGTAAGGTAAGTTAGATGTGTAGTTCATTGCACAAAATCTAATTTTTGAGCATGTGAAATATATATATGTTTCTAATTTAATGTATTCGGCCAAATTTGGTTAAATGTGATTTTATATTGAACTTTAGTAAGTATTTGTGTATGTGGATTATTTAAAGTGCTTGTTATAAATTTGTATAATTGATCTTGTTAAATTGGTTGTTATTAACTTGCTTATGACTTACTAAGCTTAAATAGCTTACTTTGTGTTTTTCCGTCTACCTCTGTTTTATAGATTTTGGATATACGTTACGAGCTCAGGGATCTTCAGCAAGACTTATCACACTATCGACAACTTACTTTCGTATTTTAGTTATGTTAATTGCGAATATATGGCATGTATAGCTTAGTAAAATGTTGAATATGAATTGAGTACCTATGTATGTAGTTAATAGGCATGCGAAAATGGCTTATCCTCTTTTGATTAATTTGCTATCTTGGTTAATGGTTTGCATGGTTGTTGAGAATGAGATGTTACATATGCATATATGGTTGAGTATATGTTCATAATAAGTGTAACACCCCAAACTCGGCCCATGAGCCTTGACCGGATCTGGTATGTCACAGAGTAAAAACGTTTTGAAAGATTTTGATTAACTGGTAAAAATCTGAAAATTTGCTGAGATTATAAAACGGTGTCTATTAAAACTCAGGTGGGATTGATTTTATAAGCATGGTTGAGTTGAAACCTTTGAAAACATTTGATCATTTAATTTTTAGAAACATCAGAGTTATTGTTAACTTAGTAAGTTTTGCTACCCGATGGTAACATCTTTGAAAACTCGTAAAGGTTACCCATTTTGAAATCATTACTTTTAACCGATTCATTCAACAGTTTATAAGTTCATTAGTAATATAATAGAAGTAAAGTAAAAGCAACTACTTAAACATCTAAATAACAACTAGCAGCCATATTACAAACCAAACCAAAATTTAGTAAATAATAAACTTTAACGGTGCGAAATAAAATTTCAAATCCAAGGAACAAGCATGGCCGCCTCGAGTCCTCTCCGGCTCCATCTCCGCGATCTACTCACCTGCAAAATGATATGGGAAGGGGTGAGTCACCAAGACTCAGTGTATAAATCCCCAACCCGAAAATGCAACTCATACACAAGATATTAGTAAGACATGCAAACATGCAACCTAAGCTAGCCATCCATACTCCTTTTTCTACCCCGTGTGGTCAAAACCACTGGTGACCGAAGTCACAAATATATCAAGTGATGGGGCCAACCCATCGTGTGGTCAAAACCACTGATGACCATAGGTCACAAATATCAACATGTGGTCAAAACCACTGGTGGTACCAAACCACTGGGACTTAGTCACAAATTATATCAACGGTGTGGTCAAAACCACTGGTGGTCAAAACCACTGGTGACCGAAGTCACAAATATATCAAGTGATGGGGCCAACCCATCGTGTGGTCAAAACCACTGGTGACAGTCCATAGAAATCATCTCCCTCCTCTCATCAATCTCACCATCATCATGCTCACATAACAAGTATCATGATCTCATATATCATGCATTTACATATAGCATAGCATTTAACAGCATGTGATGGCATACACGAACACGCATCGTAGATCACGTAATAGGGAACTTACCCAGAATCCAAGCCTATGCCCACAAGGCAAAGTTACTACACGAGAGGTCATATATCATCATAATAACAGTCTATACTAATGAAGTGTGTAAGGGTTTACACACCTGTTTACTTGCGAGACTAGCGAATCCCGAGCTATACTAGCAAAATCCCGTGATATTGCCCCCTACAATCGGCCAACACCCACACTTTAAGATCTATTAGCCATTCGGCTATATTAATAATCCCAATAACTATGTCATACACGAAGTAACCCTCACCTTGGTTGCTGATTTGGTCTCCTACCAAATCCCGAAAATGCTCTTATTCCTGAATTCGTTGAGATCCCTATTTGGCATATATATTAGTTTCGGCTTTTAGGCATAAATTCTTTAACAAAAGGCCCTTGGCCGAAACTACCCCTTTTTCTTACCAAAACGAATTGAAATTTCGGAAGACTCCTTCAAAGTCCCTTAACGCACCTACACACAAGAAAACACATCACCTCTTGTCTTAAGAAGACATTCGGCCAACCTTACCAAGGCTTAGCCTCATGCTTTCGGCATACTTAAGGAGAGTGAGTCAAAACCGAATGTTAAGGGAGAGTTCACTTACCAAGAGATTCGGCTAGGCTCCCAAGAAGAAAAGAATTCAATTTCGGCACCACAAGAAAGGCTAGATTGCGTGAGAAAATGAGGGAATAGGACTAAGGGTATTCGGTTTAAGCAACAAGAAGAAAGGGAAAAGAAGAAAATGTCTATATGGGTTTCGGTTTGAACAACATTGAAAGAAAATGAAAGTAAAATGAGTTAGCCGAAAACACTCCCTAGAGCTCTTTCAAAACCAAAACTCAAGCCCCTAGAGTCCCCCATTTCGGCCAAGGAAAATTTGGAATGAAAAGGAGAACAAATTGATGAATTTCGGCCATGCTCCCCCCTTTTTTTGTGATAACTCTCTATTATTAATCATTACCCATAAAAAAATAATATTTAACAAATTTTCCCATCTTTTAATCCCATCTTCCCATAGAAATAATAAAATAAAATAAAATAAAAACTATCCCATACTTCCTGCAGAAATCTAAAAACAACCCATCTTGCTTTATTCTCCACTAAGTGCTCATGTGCAGGCCACAAGTTCACTCCTTGCCGGCCAAAAAGAAAAAAAATAAAATAAAACCATCCATTGTTGCCCCTAGGTCTCGAACCCGAGACCTGAAGAAAACACCCCAAGCCTCCAGCCACTCTGCTACTGCTCATTTCGTGATATAACCTCGTCACAACTTCCTTTTAAATGCTCCCTCGTTAGCTTCCTTGTCTCAACGCCAAAAAAACAAAATAAAAACACCCTTTGCTCCCAGCGTGTAACACCCCAAACCCGGCCCATTCGTTACGACCGAATTTGAAATGCCACTGCGGAAAACATTTAAAAATATTCTTACTTAAAAGTAAAAACCGTTAAAAATTGTTTCCTTTAATAAAACATTTTCGTAATTTAAAACATTCTAAGAAAAATATAGCCATTTGCAAATAGTATCTCAATTGTCAATCCATAATAAAACATAATAATAAAGATACTTAATAAAAATACTTAAATACTTTAATGGGCCTTATTACAATAAAACAAACCCAAATAGTTTAAAGTACTTAAATAAAAATAAAATGTCCAAATAAAGTAATTCCTTGCTGAGCATGGCCACCTTTAAGCTCCTGCCGACCCGGTCCATTACTGATCATCACCTGGAAGAAAATATTCCCCAACGGGGTGAGTCAAACAGACTCAATGTGTAACCAACACTAAAACTTAACAATTCAGGCATATAATATCATATCACATACTTATTCATATAACAGATATAAAATAATGATGCAACCCGAGCCCAAACCTATATGCCATCCGCTACACATCACCCGTACCATCCTGCACACCGTGGGGACTACTAAGTCAACCCTCCATCCGCTACACATCATCGAAGGCAGTCGCTGCAGTCGACGTGCTCATCGCCCTTATAAAATTCGTGGCATAGCCACCAGATGCATATTTTGTGTCATGAGACACCATATTCGGATATCGTGGTCTTAGGTCACCACATTCAGATATCGTGGTCTTAAGTCACCACATTCACTTCCCCTTTCTCATTTAACCCGAATGCCCCATATCATTCATATCATGCATATTACATAATTTCACATTCTTATCACTTTTCACATGTTACATATATATCATAATTTCATATTCCTAGTAGGAGTAGGAAACGTACCTGAGTACTTTTGTACCATTACATGGTACCTTAGCCATATTCTTATACATTCTTATAGTCACATACATATTAATTATTGCCATAAATATATCAAGAAATAGTGTGAGGTACACACCTGATTTACTTAAAGCTTTTAATCCAAGTCCCGAAAATCCGATCTAAAACCTTAGATCTCAAATCCCGAAATTAACTCCTTGGCTATGGAGATGTCGATATGCCTATAGAGTACATGTTAGATTTAATCCAACGTTAAAACACAATGGAATGGCCTATGGCCGAATCTTATAGTTACCTACCTTGTGGATATTCAAATCCCAAAAGATCACTTCTCCAAATGATAGCTACAAGAATCCTCAAAGACCCCTTTCAAAGTTCGGTCAAAAGAATAAAAAGGGATTAGTTTCCATAGCGTCGACTTAATTGAAGGCATAGAGAAGAAGATCAACAACAAAGAGTTCCTTACCCCACTATTAGAACCGATCGAATAGCTTGCAACAAAAGATCAACCTCACCCCTCTCTGACTACTAAGAGATTCGGCCAGAGGAGGAAAGGTGATTCGGCTATGACGTCTAGAGGAAGAAAGATTGGTAATAGGAAGAAAAGATTGGAGCCTTGAATAGTTTCGGTTTGGTTAATTTGAGAAGAAACAAATGGAATGGGATGAGAGAAACAAATTTCGGCGAAAAGAAAATGAATGAAGAAAAGAATACCCAAAATGATACCCCTTCCTATTTATAACCCCTTATTTCTTTCCTATATTCTCTCCATACCTCTCTTTCAAAATAATTTAAATAAACCCAACATTTAAATAATAATAATAATAATAATAATAACAATAATAATAATCTATCACATCATCCCTTATCTTCCTATTTAAAAATAAACTAAAGCCACCATTATCTTTTATCTATACTAAATAAATCCCCACTTATTCAAAATAAAATAAAAACAAAACCCCATTCATCCACTATCTCCATATTTAAAACAAATAAAACAAAATACCTAATTATCTACCCACCTAAAATAATAAAATAAATCCCCACTTATTCAAAATAAAATAAAAACAAAACTCCATTCATCCACTATCTCCATATTTAAAACAAATAAAACAAAATACCTAATTATCTACCCACTTAAAATAATAAAACAAATCCCCACTTATTCAAAATAAAATAAAAACAAAACCCCATTCATCCACTATCTCCATATTTAAAACAAATAAAATAAAATACCTAATTATCTACCCACTTAAAATAATAAAATAAATCCACACTTATTCAAAATAAAATAAAAACAAAACCCCATCCATCCACTATCTCCATATTTAAAACAAATAAAACAAAATACCTAATTATCTACCCACTTAAAATAATAAAATAAATCCACACTTATTCAAAATAAAATAAAAACAAAACCCTATTCATCCACTATCTCCATATTTAAAACAAATAAAACAAAATACCTAATTATCTACCCACTTAAAATAATAAAATAAATCCACACTTATTCAAAATAAAATAATTAACCCCCATACATCCACCTTGACGTCACATGCCAAAAATAGAACACACTCCTTGCTGCCCAAGTGATTCGAACCTGAGTCCTCCTGAAGCCCCTTTGACGCAAACGCCCCAAGCCACATTGCTGCTGATTCTTTTGTGTCATCAACTTCCCATAATTTCTTTTAAGAGCTCCTTCCCTAGCTCCTCTTTTTAACTTAAAATCCAATTATTTTCCAAAGCTTTCTCTTCCACCCTAGAATTTTAAAAACCCTTAATACACTTCCAAACACTGCCAAAACTCATGAATTATGCACGAACGCATAACCCCTAATCTAGGATGTTACACAGCGTGACTCGAACTTGAGTCCATTCGCCAAGACCCTTAAGTGGCGCCCCAAGCCACTCCACCAAGCCAACTTTCATGTTCATAGTCCTTACCAATTATTCTTTAAGACCTTCCTAGCTTAACCCCTTCCTCTTTAACGCCAAAAAGCCCAAAATAAAACACGTCCTGTGCGGCCACCATGATTCGAACTCCAGCCCTGCTCCAGGTGTCGCCTCCAGGCCCTTAAGTGGCGCATGGAAGCCACTTTACCAAGGCGTTTCTTATGCCATAAATCCCCAACACTTCTCTTTAAAGCGTCCCTGGCCCATCTCCCTTCTTGACGCAAAAAGAAAAGTCTCTGATGCGCCCCGCGTTACTCGAACCTCTTCCCCCCTGCACTCCCTTGCACCTTAGCGCCCCAATCCACTTTGCCAAATAATTTCTTGTGTCATGCTTCACCCCAATTAATATTTATAGCCTCCTCACTTAGCTTTTTCTTCTCAAGAGCTAAAAAGAAGTTTTCAGCCCTAAGTCCGACCTAACCCGGGGTTATGACTAGACCCTAGAATATATCATAACATACGCATTTCTTCAGGCAAATCACATGAAAATAAATAAATTGCAAACAAACCCTAATTCGGGATGTTACAATAAGTATGTTTGTGTAATGTTCTGAAATTAGGCATAATGAACTTGGTTATGTGATTGATACATATATTTTGGTTATTCTGATTGAGTGAACTATGGTTAAATGAATCTTTGAATATGTATATAGGTATTAATTGAATGGTGTTTAATAAATTGTATATAGATATATATGTATTCGGCAAGGTGGTGGTAGTACATGGATGAATGCATGTATTACATACGAATGTGGTTATATAATTTGTTTATGAGTTTGTACAATTATATATATTTGCGGTTATGAAAAGATGAACATGTTAATGATTAAATTGGTTTTATGGGTGTTAGCCATTCGAATAGAAGAATCATGCAAGTATGTATTTATGTATTTGACTTAGAAATTTAATTAAGTGATTATAAATGTTTTTGCATATGTATCCGAATGCATTTTAATGCCATATTGGAAAGTTCATCTAAAGATTTGTTTATGAACTATCATGGTCTCAAATTTGTAAATTAAAATGAAGAAGGAATATATTTGATTTAGTTATATATAAGATATTAAGTATAGTTGAATATTATACATAAGTGGTTGATACCTTTTTGATTTAATGTTATAATGTTCGAAAATCATATATAAGCTTTAAAAGTGATGCCTATTTATTTAGACTTTAATAAAATGATTAGATTAATGATGTTAATTATAAATGATTGATTATGTTATAAATTTGAGGTAGGTGTTAGAAGTGATGCGAATGATTTTGGTTTTACTATTGTTGTATAAGATTCGTATTGACAGAATATGCAAATGACTCTGTTTAAATGTTTCAAAATACATCTGCTGATTATGATTGGTAAGCAAAGTATATGTACATGAATGTTAAATAAAAAAAATATGCCTGTTTTGAGTTGTATCTTCTTCGGTAATGCCTCGTAACCTTAGTCCGGCGACGGATACAGGTTAGGGGTGTTACACTGTGTAACACCTTCAACCCGTATCCCTCGCCGGAACCAGGTTACGTAGCATTACCGAAGTTTACATATCAAACAAATAGAAATTTCAACGTTTCATATAACATAACATTCATGTCAGAAACCAATCAAACTCATACATACTATCCCTTATTTGAGCCCTCGAGGCCTAAAATATGCATTAGAAACAAGTTGGGACTAATTCAGAAACTCAGAAAATTTTTCGAAAAATATTAAAAATTTTCAAAGCTTCAAGGTTCACACGGCCAAAAGACATACCCGTGTCTTAGACCGTGTGGGCATTCGAAATAGGAACACATGGCTGTGTCCCAGCTCGTGTCTGTGCCCATGTAACTCTCTGACTTGGGTCACATGGCTAATCCACACACCCGTGTGCCAGGCCGTGTACCCATTCGAAATGGCCTTGCACATCCGTGTGCTAGCCTTGTGTCTCACACGGCCGAGTCACACGCCCGTGTGTCTGGCTGTGTAGACTCAGAATGTACCTTAAACAACAAGTTTACCATTCCCTGCAAGCTTGGACACTAAGTAATTCAAAAACCATTCGTTTAACCAGTTCAAAACACAATCAAACACATTCAAATCATGTCAAAACAATTATCCTAGGTGCCTAATCAATGTACCCTCATTGGTACCATATTTATATCATCAAAACATACCTCAAAGCATTATTCAAATCCAAATTATAAACATACCTAATTTAATCCATTTTGCCTAATTTATGAACACTTAAACGTCAATTTAACATGCCATAATAAAACTTAAAAAACAAACATATATTTATATGTATAAAACCAACCAATATTAAACTTATAATCTCATTTACATTCAATCTACAAAGTAACTATTATTTAGACACCCTAAGTATATGACACAAAAGGTAAACATCACCACATTTGAGTTCGGGATCGTTGTTGGATGTTGAATCGGCGATCAAAAGTTAAGTACCAATCTGCAAGCGGAAAGCAAAATCGTACGCTGAGTAAAACTCAGTGGCATTTCTATAATTCAAATATTTAAATACATAATAATAATAATAATATGCACATATTAATTATAAGCACAATTGAATAATTAGAACCACATTTATTCATACAATGACATTAGCTATTTAATACTCAATTCATAAATGCACCATTTCATACCATACTCAATTCTCATCACTTGCTATATAGCTTTTCACAGTTTGATCCACATATCATTTAATCAATAACATTATCTATTCCATATTCAATTCATGAATACATAATTCATGTATTTCATTTTCATGTTTCAATTCACTATCCCATTTTCATTCACATACAATATCATTCAATATTAATCATAGTACTATTTTATTTAATTACCCCTATTAACACGACTCGGACTCGAACGGATACACGGATCCAACCAACACACCAGTTTGGCACTCAGCGCATCATCGGATAAATCCGAAGTAATAACTGCGCCTAGCGCTATGTATATTTGACACATAGTGTCTCATCGGTTAAACAGAAGTAAATTGGCACCCAGTGCCTCATAGACTTGAAGTCGAAGAAATCCCTGACCTCTTCCAATCATATGGCATGCCATCTATGTAGTGACCCGATAGTCGAGTAACCGAAAAATATATTTTCGGTCTCCGTTTTCATAAAACTGAATCGTAAAAATTTACTAAAAATATTTACGAAGCTAGTTGTGCACCTAATTGGGTTTTATTTAGGTGAATTTGATTTAATTAGAAGCATTTGGGGAATAGGGATTAGATTGTAATAGGTGTGAAAGTTTAATTAAAGATTAAAGAAAATAAAAAGGATCAAAAAGGCAATTATGCCATTTTTAATTGATGAGGCGGCATAAGCATAGATTTTTTTTGTGTGTGATAAAATATATTATTATTTTATGTTAATATAATATAATATTATAATAAGGTAAAAAAAAAGAGAGAAGAAACAGAGAAGAAAACGAAACAGAGAGCAGGGGAAAGAAAGAAAAAGAGAGAAAAGAAAGAAGAAAAGGGCAAATTGAAAGTTTAAAGCTTGGAGTTTAATTTGGTAAGTTAATTTAGTCCTTTTCTTTTAATTTTGATGCTTTATAAGTTTTAGAATAAAGTTTTGATGAATTTAAGTTGAAGTTTTTGAAGTTTTAAAGTTGTTGAATATAGCATATGATGAATAAAATGATGAATTAGTGGTTTAATTGAAAGAATTTGAAGTTAGAATTGGATAAAGGACTTAATTGCAAAACAAGCTATAAGAAAACAGTTTTAGGACAGCAGCAGTAGAGTAAGTTTGAAAATTCACCAAAAATCGTAAAAGAGGAATTAGAAGTTGAGTGAGATTTGAAATTAAAGCTTATTGAGTCTATTTTCATATGAAAGAAACAGAAAAAGCAAATAAATTCTGTAGTTTGAGATATTTAGACTTTGGTGAGACTAGTTTAGGGTGATTTCGAAATCCCCTGTTCTGACTTTGGAAAATCATAAAAAATTGGAGAAAAATAATTAGGGGCTTAAATTTATATGTTAGAATCCTGAATGAGTCTAGTTTTAATAGAAATAAACGAGAACATCATCTGAATTCTGTATGAAGAGATAATTAATTTTTAGTGAAGAAGGGTCAGAACTGCCAGACAGCAGAATAGGGGTGACTTTGATGAATAAACTGTACTAATTAGCTAAGCTAAAAATTTTGAAAATTTTATGGTATGAATATATGTGAGTCTAGTTTCAGGAAAAATTTACGGTTCTTCATTTGGAGTTATGTAGCTCTGGAAAAAAATAATTTTGTGACTATGACACAAAAGGACAGCTATGAATAAGTTTATGAGTAAAGTATTAAATTGAAATGTGAGCAAAAGTAAGAAAGGATGAATTTATCATAAAATATATGTTTATTTTATTAAATAGTACAGGAAATTATTTGATTATTTTTAACATATAAATGTTATGTGTTTATATGAAATTGAAGAAAAAGAAAAGGAAGGAGAGGACCGAATCGAAGGAAAAGGAAAAGAGAAGGTTAAGGAGTGAAGGAAGAAGAACTTATATCACCTCAATCTTTTGTTGTAAGTACTACAAGAATTTTATATTATTGTTATTTATCTTTTTTGAAATATTTATGTGAATCATTTAAATATATGAGATTCAGTTTTAATGCCCAAGTAGACGAAATTTAGAACTACTGGGATATTAGTGGCATGCCATTAAGGAACTTTAGCGCGCTCTCTGATATTAGCACGTTGGTGCTCTCTGATATTAGCACGTTGGTGCTCTCTGTTCACTTGTGCATCATAATGCACCTCTGTATTTGTTCCGTATATCCGGTGTGTTCTAGGAAGTCTACTTTGGGCCAATATTGTGAATTGAGAATAAATGTAACGACCCAAAATCCGTGGGCACCAGAAAAAAAAAAATGTGTTATCGGGCCTCCGTCTTAGTAAACCGAGTTAGTAAATAATTATTAGGAGTAATTATGAGTCTAATAGTGTGTTTAATTAGATTTTTATTTAGTGAATTTAGCTTAATTTAAAGTAATTAGGAAAAAAGATCAAATTGAATAAGGAGTAAAAGTCTAATTGTAGATTAAAAGAAAATAAAAAGGATCAAAATGGCAAATATGCCATTTAGCATAAGTTGAGGCGGCATACATGCATAAAAATCTGAGATTTTTATGTATTAAAATATATTATTATTAATATTAGATAACTATACTAATATAATATTATATTATAAAATAAAGTAAATGAAATAATAAAAGAAACAAAGAAGAACAGAAAAGAACAGAGAAGTTTTCGAAACAGGGGGAAGGAAAGAAAGAAAGAAAAAGAAAAGGGAAAATTCAGGTTTTAAAGCTTGGAGTTTAATTGGGTAAGTCAATCAAGTTCTATTCTCTTAATTTTGATGTTTTAGAAGCTTTAAAGCAAGATTTTGATGAAACTAAGTTGGTATTTTGAGAGTTTTTAGGTTTTTAAATATAGTTTATGTTGAAGAAAAAGATGAATTATGGATTAAATTAGATGAAATCTAAGTTAGAATTAGTAAAAGGATTAAATTGTAAAGTAAGCTATAGTTTTCTACTATAGGGATTAATTTGGAAGAAATTATGAATTAGGGTTTTATTATGAAAATTATATAATCAAGTTGAATATGGAAGGAATTTAAGTAGAATCAAAGCGTGAATTAAGTTAAGAAATAAGTAAACTTAATTAGGAGTTAATTGCAAAATAAGTTATAAGAAAACAGTTTGGGGACAGCAGCAGTAGAGCAACTTTGAAAATTCACCAAAAATCGTAGAAGTGGAATTAGAAGTTGAGTGAGATATGAAATTAAAGCTTATTGAGTCTATTTTCATATGAAAGAAACAGAGAAAGAAAATAAGTTCTGTATTATGAGATATTTAAATTTTAGTGAAACTAGTTCAGGGTGATTTCGAGATCCTCTGTTCTGACTTGGAAAAATCATTAAAAATTGTATAAAAATAATTTGGGAACATAATTTATATGGTTAGATTCCTTAATGAGTTTAGTTTTATAATAAATAAACCATAACATCATTTGAATTCTGTACAAAAAGATAATTAAATTTTAGCAAAGAGTGGTCGGAACTGTCAGACAACAGAATAGGGGTGATTTCAAAGAATAAACTGTACTTATTGGCTAAATCAAAAATTCTGAAAATTTTATGGCAAGAAGATATTTGAGTCTAGTTTCATATAAATTTACGGATCTTAATTTGGAATTCTGTAATTCAAGATATAGATAATTTAGTGACAATGACTCAGGTAGACAGCTTTGAAAGAACTTATAAGTAAATAATAGAATTGTGTATAAAGGATGTGGAATGAAGAGGAAGAGTAGAAATTGAATAAAATTCAATTATTTATTGTAATTTAATGTTGTAATTAATAATGTAAATTATTATTATTTTCGTAGCTAAAAAGGAACTCGAGGCATCAACCCACAAAGGAAAGGAGAAGGTTACCGAGGAATAACCAAGCAAATTCGGGTTTGTATTACTATAATTCAAACTATTTATTTATTCATTAAATGTTAGATTAATTTATGAATATGGTAAGTAAATTA
The DNA here is from genome assembly GCA_005393395.2 of Gossypium australe. NCBI lineage: Eukaryota > Viridiplantae > Streptophyta > Magnoliopsida > Malvales > Malvaceae > Gossypium > Gossypium australe. The sequence continues at coordinate 16,157,653 of CM016626.1, forward strand.
TAAGGTAAGTGTTTTTATTGAATTGAATGGAAATTGAGTTGAATGATGAATATGTATTGAAATTGAATTGTATGTGGTTTGAAATGGAAAAGTGTAATTGATATTGAAATTGAATTTGTTATGAAAATGAAAATGAAATTGAGAACTGAAATACCCTATTAACTAGTCGGGCTGAGTCGGATATAATTGGCATGCCATAGGATTTGGAAGAGTACGGGATTTATCGGCTTTGCCGATCAGGCACTTTATGTGTCGTATTTTAGGCACCTCGTGTGTCGTATCAGGCACCTCGTGTGTCGTATCAGGCACCTCGTGTGTCGTTTCAGGCACTTATGTGTCGTATACTGATCAGGTACTATATACCGTTTTAGGCACAATGTGCCGTACTGGTGTGTTTGGGTTGGAATCCGTGTATCCGTTAAAGTCCGATTCTGTTAATAGGGGTAAATAAGGAAAAGGTTAAATTGAATAAAATGAAATGGTTGAGCCATTGGAAGAAATGCGAAAATAGAACATGAACTGAAAAAATGTGATTGGAATATGAGTATGAGAATAGAAAGTATGAACCATTGGTTCAAGAAATGGATAGTGGCTCAACATGATTATGTATTATTTCAATTGTTGAATAGCTAAAATTGAATTGTATGAATATATTGAGAAGGACAAACTTATATGAAAGTTATGTTTGAATTGGTTTAGTTAAATTAAAGTTATATGAATTAATGATATGATTATTATGTTTATAATTTGAATTATGGTAATACCACTGAGTATATGTATACTCAGCGTACGGTTGTTTCCGTGCGCAGGTTGTAGAAGTCAAATACTGAACCAGCATCCGAAGCCAGACCCGACTTCAGCAAACTTTTGGTGATGTATATTTCCTTTTCATAATGTGGCATGTACGTAGGTTGTGTATAAAGGTTATTATGTTTTGAATGTAAATGGTTAAAAATGTTAGTATTACAAGTTTAAGAATTATAATGAATGAAGTATATTTATTTTAATCTAACTAATATTTTGATAAATTTAAGTTGATATTATATTGATTGAGTTTGATTAGAAGGTATTTAGAATAGAAAATAAATATATGGAATGAATTGGTTATGATTGAAATGAATATGGTTTAATTTACAGGGGGTTTTATATAATAATAAGCAGAAATGTTGCCGAAATTTATATTAAACAAAATTTATATTTGTAAATTGTCTGATATGTCCGGTAATGCCTCGTAACCCTGTTCCGACGATGGTTCGGGGTTAGGGGTGTTACAATAAAAGTGAATTACTGATGTGTTAATGTGAGTTTTATACCTTACAGAAGATAAGTTAAATTTACTTAAAGCAATGCATAGTTGAAGAGACTTATATGTGAGTAAATATGCAATAATTGATTGAGTTTAAAATATTCTGTTATGATTGCTTAATTAATTATTCTTGTAGTGCTTCCTAAGCCTTCACTGGCTTAACGCGTTTATTTGTAACGCGTAGGTACAAATAGACTAGAAGAGAAGTCCAACTAGAAGATCTCTCATCTCATCACATCTTCAAGGACTACAAAAGTAGGTACTATATTTTGTGTTAAAATGGCATGTACATAAGTGTTATTTTGGTCACTTAAAATTACTACATGACTTTTGTTGTAAAGAATGATATTTGGTATTTTGATGTTATAAGTAGAATCTAAATATGTTTAAATATGAAATTGCATTGGTTGAATTGTTGGATTTTGGAATTGGTTGAATTGGTTATATTTGGGATGAATACGGTTTTAATTGCAAGGGGTTATAAGTGAAAATAAGCAGAAATGCTGTCGAAATTTTTATAAAAAAATATATATTTTCGCTAGTTTTGTAGAATGTTTGAACAAGTTCTATTCTACGTTAAATATATGCTTTGGCTTCAAGAGCCCAATATAGGAATTAAATTACTAAATTATACCATGAAGGTAATTTTTTATTTATAAGTAATTAAAAAATTGACTAATATGTTCGGTAATGCCTTGTAACCCTGTTCCGGCGACGGTTTAGGGTTAGAGGGTGTTACATTTATTGGTATCAGAGCCTAGGTTTTCTGAATTCTTGGGTCGAGTATGAGTCTATTTGTACATGCCATTTTATAAATTGATGTGATGAGATGAGTTTTAGTTATTTAATTATGTAATTTATAGATATTGTAGAAACTTAAAGATGTCAAATAGATCTCGTGAAGAGTCAGAAAATGAAGTAGAGAGCAGGGCGCCAAACCTTGATAGGAAAAGAGATCAACATAGAGCCCAAGTTCGAAGTGAATCAGTAAACTTAGGAGATGATAGAGAGCCTGAATTGGAAGAAAGAACTCAATCTGAAACTGAACCAATACCGGCTAGAGAAGAAATGTAACACCCCCTACCCGTATTCATTATCGGAATAGGGAACGAGGCATTACCGGAGCTTACAATATTTATTTATTTATTTTTACTCAATATAACTCCTTTATAAACAATCTAGTCTTCCCTGCAAAATTTTTTTTAAACCGAGACTAATTCATATCAACCAATCCAATCAACATACCTTCAAAATAGATCCATGCAAATTTATAAGATAACCTCATTACATACTGAAACTAGAAATTTGTTAGCCATACCAATGGCTGACCTTACATTCATTTCATATTAACATCTACTTTATTAGCTTATACATGCCATTGATTTCCAAAATAAAGTTTCTTTATATACCGAAATCTTGGGGTTGATAGTGTGATGTGTCTCCCACCGAATCCGACCTCCGAGCTCTTAATACTACAAAATAGAGAAAAGGAAACAGAGTAAGCACTTTGTGCTTAGTAAGCCCATGTAACAAGAATTATACTTACCTAACATTTTCAATATAATGTAATAACCATTTATATATCCATTCAATGCATTATTACCTTAACATTTACAAACTCAACATTCAAGTCAGTCCAATAATTTTCATATATCAATAATATATACTATCATTGATGAGCTCATCAATACCATAATTTCCATATTTTTTTTTTATATTTATCCCATTGAATTACTCGGAATTTCGATGGATTTTCAGAGGTACACTTTAGTGTACAAATTCGGGTCCGTCAATTCATATTCATGTGCGCACATTTTCATTTCAGAGAGCACACTCCCGCGAACCTCATCTTTACAGCGGGATTACCAGTCCAGGCTAAATCCCCTGTAATATAAACTCATAGAGTATTGTCGGGATTACCAGTCCAGGCTAAATCCCCTGCAACGACAATTACTCTAATGAGTTTGGATCTGAATTACCAGTCCAGGCTAAATTCAGACCCTAATTCGGATTACCCGTCCGGGCTAAATCCATTTTCCACATATTCTTCGGGAGGGCTATATCAGGATACGATCACCCGTCCGGGCTAGATCCTTTTTACCGTCAATTCCTTTTCAGAGATCCATCGAATTTTCCTTTCATTCAACCGGGATTTCTTTCCCTTTTTATCAAATATATCAATGTTTCATCAAATTTCATACAATGGACATTCAAATCATATTCATATCAATAACATACATTTCAAGCATTTAAGAATATAATTCAAGTTACACGAACTTACCTCGATTCTAGTTTGTATACAAAATCTACTAGTCCGGAACTTTTTCCTTTCCTCGATTTAGCTTTGTGTTTGAGTTTTCCGGATCTAAATAAATAAATTTAATTATCAATTCAATACATTTCATGTTCACATGTAGCATTCATTATAATTCTATTACTATTTATAGTTCATTCAAAGCTGTCTACTTGAGTCATAGTCACTAAATTATTTATTTTTCGAGCTAAAGAACTCCAAATGAAGAACCGTTAATTTTCCTTGAAACTAGACTCACATATCTTCACACCATAAAATTTTCATAATTTTTGGCTTAGCCAATTAGTACAGTTTATTCGTTAAAGTTTCCCCTGTTTCATTATTTGACAGTTCTGCTATCTCTTCACAAAATCTCAGATATCTCACTGTACAGAATTAAAATAATGTTTTCATTTGTACCATAAAAAAATAGACTCACTAAGGATTCTAAGAATATAAACCACTCCCCATAATTATTTTTATTCAATTTTTTATGATTTTTCAAAGTCAGAACAGGGGAACCCGAATTCATTCTGACCTTGTCTCACAAAACCTATTATATCTCATGATTTACAATTCTATTGCTTACAACGTTTCTTCCATAAGAAACTAGACTCAATAAGCTTTAATTTAATATTTTTTCCATCTTCTAATTCAACTTCTACAATTTATGGTGATTTTTCAAAGTTAGACTACTGCTGCTGTCAAAAACTGTTTTAGTGCAAGCTGGTTATTACCATTTTTCCCCTAAACTTTCAATGAATGATAATTTCGTCCCTGCTCAATTAACCTCTCAATTGAGCTTATTTTTCTCAATTAACACTTTATTATATCACTTTAAACTACTTTATAACCTTTGGAAATCATAATTTCAGTAATAGACTTTAATTCCAAACACTTTCATAATTAGGTCCCAAAAATCAATTTCTATTGAAATTACCTAATAAAATCATCTCTTAAACGAATTAAGGCTTAAATTTCATGCTATTTCATCATAAACTTACATAAACCAACCATGGTGGCTTTCAATTTCATCCATGAAATCAAAGACTAATGAATTTAATGATAGGACCTAGTTGTAAAAGTCTTTAAAAACACAAAATTACAAGAAATAGGCAAGGATTCACTTACTTGGTGCAAAAATTATGATATACCAGCTTAGATACCCCTCCTATGGCGTTTTTTGCTGATGAGAGTGAAGAAAAATGAAGAGATTTCTAGATATCCCTATTTAGTCCTAGTTTTATTTAGCAAATTTTGTTATTTTCCCATTTTACCCTTATTTCTCCTTATTTTCTTCCTGATTTCATACCTTTGCCGTCCAGCCCAATTAGACCTTGGGTCTATTTTCCTTTTAAGCCCTCTTTATTTTATCATTTAAACTATTTAATCATTTTTCATAATTTTGTATTTGTTACAATTTAGTCCTTTTCATTTAATTACATACTCAAACGTTAAAATTTTCTAACGAAATTTTAATACCACATTACTAACATTTTATAAATATTTATAAAAATATTTCCTACTCAATTTTATGAGATCAAGGTCCCGATACCTTGTTTTTACCTAATTCCTTCAATAATTCCTTTTTCTAACTAACCACTAAATCGGTAAAATTTTTCTATCGATATTTTAATACGATTTTCCTATCATATAAATATTCATGCAAAAATATTAAAATAAATTTCTCTTTAAATCGGATTTATGGTTACGAAACCATTGTTCCGATAACCTTGAATTTAGGCCATTACAAGAAATTCCGATTGCAACTTTGTTACAGACAATGAATCAGTTATTGCAGCAAGTTGTGAGAACTAATAATGCTCCATCTGTTCCGCTACTATCTTCTCCTATTATTGCTCCACATCCGCAACCATCTATAACCAGTCATCGATCTCCCTTGGAGAAAATCAGAAAATATGGAGCTGAAGAATTTAAAGGAAAGAAAGATGATGACCCAGCTGAGGCTGAGGAATGGTTAGAGAACAGTCAAAGAATATTTGAAGAATATTAAAGGGGTTGAAAAGTTGAAATGTGCAGTATCTTTATTAAAGGGTGAGGCTTATCAATGGTGGACCACTGTTATGAATATCCATCCTGCAGAGAAAATTAATTGGGATTTCTTTGTATCTGAATTTAGAAAGAAATATGTGAGTCAACTTTATCTTGAGAAGAAGAAACGAGAATTTCTGGATTTGAAGCAGAACAACATGTCTGTTGCTGAATATGAACGTGAATTTATCAGATTGAGTAAATATGCAAAGGAATTAATAGCAAATGAAGCAGATATGTGCAGAAGATTTGAGTGGGGATTGAATGAAGAGATTTATGTTCCTCTTATACCATTACATCTACAAGAATTTCCTATTTTGGTTGATAGAGCACAAGACTGGAAGAAGGGTTAGCTCGTTCAAAAGAAAAGAGTTTTGGGAAGAGACTAGCCACTAGTTCAGCACCACCACCATTTTCAAAAAGAGTAAGGGATTTTAGAGATTCTAGATACAGTTCTCCTACTGTTGGGCAAAGATCCAGAATTCAAACAAGACAAACTCAGCAGATGACCTCTATGGGTAGTACCGGGGGTTCTAAAAGAAAACCAACACCGTCATCATGTGAGCACTGTGGAAAATATCATTGGGGAGAATGTCGACTGAATTCCCGAGCCTGTTTTCGATGTGGGTCAAAAGATCATTTAATCAGAGACTGTCCGAAGATGTCAGAAAGTGTTACAGAACAGTCTGTGAGAGGTAACTCGGTTTCACAAAGAGGTAGACAACCTGGAATTTCTGGTGGCACTAGTAGTGGTACGAGATTGGTGAGGGAAACAACTGATAGATCTGAATCCCGAAGGCCTCGAACTTATGCTATCAGAAAACGAGAAGAGGGAGACGCTCCTGATGTGATTACTGGTACATTCTCTTTATTTGATTCTTCTGTAATTGCATTAATTGATCCTGGCTCTACACATTCATATATATGCATTGCATTAGTGAAAGAAAGAGAGTTACAAGTAGAACTTACAGAATACGAAATAGTAGTTACTAATCCTTTCGGGCAAAGTGAGAAAGTTAATAAAGTATGTAGAAGATGTCCCTTAAAAATTCATGATTATGAGTTTCCAGCAGACCTTATGGCACTTACGTTTTATGAGTTCGATGTGATATTGGGTATGGACTGGTTGTCAGAACATGGGGTTATGGTTGATTGCAGAAGAAAAAGAATTTCCTTGAGAACTTCAGATGGAGATGAAGTGATTGTAACCGGTGAAAAATATAGTGCATTGACGAATGTGGTGTCTGCAGTGAAAGCTTCTAAGATGATGAGAAGAGGATGTACTGCTTTTCTTGCTTACATTTTAGATACTCGTACAACGAATTCTGAGATTGAAAAGATACCAGTGGTTCGAGATTTTATTGATGTGTTTCCAGAGGAATTACCGGGTTTACCTCCAGAAAGAGAAGTAGAGTTTGGGATTGAGTTAATTCCAGGCACTGCACCGATATCTATAGCACCTTATCGGATGGCACCCACTGAGTTGAAAGAATTGAAAACGCAGCTACAAGAATTATTGGACAAGGGATTTGTACGTCCTAGTGTATCACCATGGGGAGCACCAGTATTGTTTGTAAAGAAGAAAGATGGGTCTTTGAGGCTTTGTATAGATTACCGTCAGTTGAATAAAGTGACTATAAAGAACAAATATCCGTTGCCCAGGATTGATGATTTGTTTGATCAGTTAAAAGGAGCTAGTGTATTTTCTAAAATTGATCTCAGATTGGGGTATTATCAGTTACGGTGAAAGAATCTGATGTGTCGAAAACTGCATTTAGGACCCGGTACGGTCATTATGAATTCTTGGTTATGCCATTTGGATTGACTAATGCTCCAGTTGCTTTCATGGATCTTATGAATATAATTTTTCAGCCTTATTTAGATCAGTTTGTGGTTGTATTTATAGATGACATTCTAGTGTATTCAAAAGGTGAAGAAGAGCATGATAAACATCTCCGAATTGTGCTACAGATTTTGAGAGAAAAGTAATTGTATGCTAAATTGAGTAAGTGTGAATTTTGGTTAAAAGAAGTCACTTTTCTGGGACATTAGTATCGGCAGAGGGTATTCGGGTAGATCCCAAGAAGGTAGAAGCTATACTTGAATGGAAACCACCAAAGAATGTGACAGAAGTAAAGAGTTTTCTCGGATTGGCTGGTTACTATAGAAGATTTGTTGAGGGATTCTCTATGATTGCATCTCCATTAACGAAATTGTTGCAGAAAAATGTAAAATTTGAATGGACAGAAAGGTGTCAGCAAAGTTTTGAAAAATTAAAAGCAGCATTAACAGAAGCTCCTGTGTTGATTCAACCAGAATCTGGTAAGGAGTACGTGGTTTTCAGTGATGCTTCATACAATGGTTTGGGCTGTGTGCTAATGCAAGGAGGAAAGGTAATAGCATATGCTTCTAGGCAATTGAAGCCACACGAAAAGAACTACCCGACGCATGATCTTGAATTGGCTGCAGTGGTGTTTGCGCTAAAAATATGGAGACATTATTTATACGGGGAAAAATGTTATATCTACACTGACCATAAGAGTTTGAAGTATTTGTTGACTCAGAAGGATTTGAATTTGAGACAGAGAAGATGGGTTGAATTGATAAAGGATTATGATTTAATTATTGATTACCATCCAGGTAAGGCTAATGTTGTTGCTGATGCTTTAAGCCGAAAATCTTTATTTGCTTTGCGAGCTATGAATACCCGATTGTCTTTGGTTGATAATGGTTCAATCATAGCTGAATTGAGAGCTAAACCCACATTTTTACAGCAAATACGTGAAGCTCAAAAGAATGATGAGAAGTTACAAGTTAAATGGGCACAGTGTGAGTCAGGTACTGATTCTGAATTTCAGGTTGGAGTTGATGGTTGTATGTTATTCAAAGGTAGGATATGTGTACCTTAGAATTCAGAACTCATACAGAAGATTTTATACGAGGCTCACAACGGTACTATGTCTGTACATCCGGGGAGTAATAAAATGTATAATGATCTGAAAAAGATGTATTGGTGGCCAGGAATGAAACGGGATATCTCTGAGTTTGTATCAAGATGTTTAATATGTCAGCAAGTTAAAGCTGAACATCAGGTACCTTCAGGATTACTTCAGCCAATTACTATACCGGAATGGAAATGGGAAAGAATCACTATGGATTTTGTATCGGGGTTACCGTTGTCTCCGAAGAAAAAGGATGCTATTTGGGTGATTGTTGACCGATTGACAAAATCAGCGCACTTTATTCCGGTACGTATGGATTATTCTTTAGATAAACTGGCTGAATTGTATATATCTGAGATTATCAGGCTACATGGAGTGCCTGTCTCCATTATATCAGATAGAGATCCCCGATTTACTTCTCGTTTATGGGATAAATTGTAAGAAGCTTTAGGTACTCAGTTGTATTTCAGTACTACATTTCATCCTCAAACAGATGGCCAATCTGAGCGTGTAATTCAAGTATTGGAAGATATGCTCCGATGTTGTATATTAGAGTTTGAAGGTAATTGGGAGAGGTATCTGCCTTTGATTGAATTTGCTTACAATAACAATTATCAGTCCAGTATTAAAATGGCTCCGTATGAAGCTTTGTATGGTAGAAAGTGTAGAACACCGTTATATTGGACAGAGCTCAGTGAAAAGAAGATACATGGGGTTGATATGATCCAAGAAACAGAAGAAAAAGTAAAAGTCATTCGAAATAGTTTGAAAGCAGCATCTGATCGTCAAAAATCTTATGCTGATCTTAAAAGAAAAGATATTGAATATAATGTGGGTGAAAAAGTATTTTTGAAAGTGTCGCCATGGAAAAAAATTCTCCGATTTGGGAAGAAAGGCAAGCTCAGTCCAAGATTCATTGGGCCGTATGAGATCTTAGAACGGGTTGGTCCAGTTGCTTATCGGATAGCCTTACCACCGGAATTGGATAGAATTCACAATGTTTTTCATGTCTCAATGTTACGAAGATACCGGTCTGATCCATCTCATGTGATTACTCCTGAAGTAATAGAAATTCAACCGGATTTAACTTATGAAGAGGAGCCAATTAAGATACTTGCTCGAGAGGTAAAGGAATTGAGAAACAAACGGGTTCTGTTGGTAAAAGTGTTGTGGAGACATCATAATTCGGAAGAAGCAACATGGGAAAGAGAGGAAACAATGAGACATCAATATCCGCAGTTATTTACGTCAGGTAAATTTCGAGGACGAAATTTATTAAGCGGGGGAGAATTGTAGTGACCCGATAGTCGAGTAACCGAAAAATATATTTTCGGTCTCCGTTTTCATAAAACTGGATCGTAAAAATTTACTAAAAATATTTACAAGCTAGTTGTGCACCTAATTGGGTTTTATTTAGGTGAATTTGATTTAATTAGAAGCATTTGGGGAATAGGGATTAGATTGATTAAAGAAAATAAAAAGGATTAAAAAGGCAATTATGCCATTTTTAATTGATGAGGCGGCATAAGCATAGATTTTTTTTGTGTGTGATAAATATATTATTATTTTATGTTAATATAATATAATATTATAATAAGGTAAAAAAAAAAAGAGAGAAGAAACAGAGAAGAAAACGAAACAGAGAGCAGGGGAAAGAAAGAAAAAGAGAGAAAAGAAAGAAAAGGGTAAATTGAAAGTTTAAAGCTTGGAGTTTAATTTGGTAAGTTAATTTAGTCCTTTTCTTTTAATTTTGATGCTTTATAAGTTTTAGAACAAAGTTTTGATGAATTTAAGTTGAAGTTTTTGAAGTTTTAAAGTTGTTGAATATAGCATATGATGAATAAAATGATGAATTAGTGGTTTAATTGAAAGAATTTGAAGTTAGAATTGGATAAAGGACTTAATTGCAAAACAAGCTATAAGAAAACAGTTTTAGGATAGTAGCAGTAGAGTAAGTTTTAAAATTCACCAAAAATCGTAGAAGAGGAATTAGAAGTTGAGTGAGATATGAAATTAAAGCTTATTGAGTCTATTTTCATATGAAAGAAACAGGAAAAGCAAATAAATTCTGTAGTTTGAGATATTTAGACTTTGGTGAGACTAGTTCAGGGTGATTTCGAAATCCCCTGTTCTGACTTTGGAAAATCATAAAAAATTCGAGAAAAATAATTAGGGGCTTAAATTTATATGTTAGAATCCAGAATGAGTCTAGTTTTAAAAGAAATAAACGAGAACATCATCTGAATTCTATATGAAGAGATAATTAATTTTTAGTGAAGAAGGGTCAGAACTTCCAGACAGCAGAATAGGGGTGACTTTGATGAATAAACTGTACTAATTGGCTAAGCTAAAAATTTTGAAAATTTTATGGTATGAATATATGTGAGTCTAGTTTCAGGAAAAATTTACGGTTCTTCATTTAGAGTTATGTAGCTCTGGAAATAAATAATTTTGTGACTATGACACAAAAGGACAGCTATGAATAAGTTTATGAGTAAAGTATTAAATTGAAATGTGAGCAAAAGTAAGAAAGGATGAATTTATCATAAAATATATGTTTATTTTATTAAATAGTACAGGAAATTATTTGATTATTTTTAACATATAAATGTTATGTGTTTATATGAAATTGAAGAAAAAGAAAAGGAAGGAGAGGACCGAATCGAAGGAAAAGGAAAAGAGAAGGTTAAGGAGTGAAGGAAGAAGAACTTATATCACCTCAATCTTTTGTTGTAAGTACTACAAGAATTTTAAATTATTGTTATTTATCTTTTTTGAAATATTTATGTGAATCATTTAAATATATGAGATTCGGTTTTAATGCCCAAGTAGACGGAATTTAGAACCACTGGGATATTAGTGGCATGCCATTAAGGAACTTTAGCGCGCTCTCTGATATTAGCACGTTGGTGCTCTCTAATATTAGCACATTGGTGCTCTCTGTTCACTTGTGCATCATAATGCACCTCTGTATTTGTTCCGTATATCCGGTGTGTTCTAGGAAGTCTACTTTGGGCCAATATTGTGAATTGAGAATAAAAGTGAATTACTGATGTGTTAAGGTAAGTTTTATACCTTACAGAAGATAAGTTAAATTTAGTTAAAGCAATGCATAGTTGAAGAGACTTATATGTGAGTAAATATGCAATAATTGATTGAGTTTAAAATATTCTGTTATGATTGCTTAATTAATTATTCTTGTAGTGCTTCCTAAGCCTTCACTGGCTTAACGCGTTTATTTTTAACGCGTAGGTACAAATAGACTAGAAGAGAAGTCCAACTAGAAGATCTCTCATCTCATCACATCTTCAAGGACTACAAAAGTAGGTACTATATTTTGTGTTAAAATGGCATGTACATAAGTGTTATTTTGGTCACTTAAAATTACTACATGACTTTTGTTGTAAAGAATGATATTTGGTATTTTGATGTTATAAGTAGAATCTAAATATGTTTAAATATGAAATTGCATTGGTTGAATTGTTGGATTTTGGAATTGGTTGAATTGGTTATATTTGGGATGAATACGGTTTTAATTGCAAGGGGTTATATGTGAAAATAAGCAGAAATGCTGTCGAAATTTTTATAAAAAAATATATATTTCGCTAGTTTTGTAGAATGTTTGAACAAGTTCTATTCTACGTTAAATATATGCTTTGGCTTCAAGAGCCCAATATAGGAATTAAATTACTAAATTATACCATGAAGGTAATTTTTTATTTATAAGTAATTAAAAAATTGACTAATATGTTCGGTAATGCCTTGTAACCCTGTTCCGGCGACGGTTTAGGGTTAGAGGGTGTTACAATCTATATCCGACTCAGCTCAATACAATTAATAGGGTTTAATTTCACTTTCCAAATATAACCAATATTTGATTATCATATTTGCACATATATATATATATATATATATATATATATATATATATTAATTTCAATCCATTCAATCAACTTTTAATTCAATTCAATATCAAAGTGCCAATACTCACCTCAACACTTACCATATGCATTAAATAAAAAATACAACAATTAACAACTAGTTTCGGATTATAGAAATACAGACCAGGAATTCCGAGCTATTCCACGTCAACTTTATCTTTCCCCTTTTTGGTTGAGGATTCTGGTACGACGTTAGCTACAAAATTAAAACAATTAAAATTCATCAATACAACACAATTCAATTTCACATTGAATATTTCAATTTTTACTTAATATTTGTCTAAATTCCAATTTAGTCCCTAAACCGAGACTAATCTTTTTTTTTTCACATTTAATTCTTTATTTTCATGCAAATTCCACTTTAAACTAAATTTAACTCTCTATTTTCAATTAAATTCCTAAATTTTGAATTTTTCACAATTTAGTCCCTATTACTCAAAATTTACAATTCATTCTATAATTTAATCCTTTTTCATTTCTAACTTAAAAATCTATCAATTTAATCCCTAATACTAAAATTATTCAACATTAACAATACTTAAAACTCAATAATTGCTAAAATTTCGACATGGGTCGAGTAGTACTTAACACCGGGATTCCAAAAACATAAAAATTACAAGAAAAATGGACTAAATTGACTGACCAATTAAACTTGAAAACTTTTGAAACCCCTAAGCCTTGCGTTTGTTTCTTTCTTCTTTTATTTCTTCTTCTTTCTCAATTTTGATTTTGCTTTTATCTTTCTTTATTTCATTTACTTATTTGTTTTATTATATTTACTTTATTATTATATATATTACTTAAATATTAAGTAAAACATATTATAATATATTTTTAAATTTAACTTATTAATAATATATATAATAATTTTACACCTTATGGCGCCTCACTAAAGAAACAATGGTATAATTGCTTCTTTAGTTCCTTTAATTTTTTTAATCTATAATTCAATTTTCACCCTATATGCAATTTAGTCATTATATCTAATTACTCTTAGGGTTCGTTTGTTTACATGTAAAAGGTTTTACAGAAAATGTTTTCTCCATTTTCCTGTATTTGTTTCACAGAAAATAGTTTGGTCAACGGAAAATGACTTACATGTCAAAGTAAAATAAGCCATTTTTCCTGTAATATGACTTACCCTTTTGAAAAGCATAAGTTGTTTTCCGGAAAAGAGCTCATCTATAGATAATTTTATTTTTATATAAAAATTAACTTAAATCAAGCTTAATATTACTATATTGATGATAAATTTTATTTTTATTTTAAAATATTATATTTTTAAATATATTAAACATACATATTTAATTATTTATATTTAGTCATATAATAAATTATTAATATAATTAATATAATTTATTATTTTAATAAATTAATTAATATTTCAATTTATTTTAATAATAAATTTTTAAAATAATAATTTTAAATAATATTATTCACATATTATTGAAAATATTCAATATTAATATTTTAATAATAAATTTTTATTACAATTATAAATATATTGATAATAAATGTTTTGTAGTATAAAGGTTAAAATATGTCATAAGTTTATGTACACTTCACAGATTTGTAATTTAGTCTTTGTAGTTTTATTTTCAAGAATTTAGTCCCTCTACTTTTCAAATTTGAAAATCAAGTTCAATTGTTGACATTGTTAATTTTTTTTTTTAATTTTATTGATGTCACATTTTTAAATAAAAAATACTCACTTAGTAGTCATGTAATTAAAAAATGACGTTGCAATGAATCTGAATTTAACATAATATTTTTAATATGTGCAAAAACAATGTAAAATATAAAATTATAGATAAAAATAAATTCAATTAAACAATGAAAAAAATAAGAAAATCTCAAATATATGTTTGTTTAATTGAAAACAACTTTTATAAAATATTTTTAAGAAATCTACCAAACAACATAAAATATTTTACACAGATTCATCCAAACACCAGAAAATATTAGCTTTTCCAGAAAAGTAAATCATTTTCTAGAAATCATTTTCCGGAAGTCGTTTTCAGTTAAACAAACGGGGCCTTAATTCATGCAAATTTACTTAACCAAAACCTAATTAACTACACAACTAACTTCGTAAATATTTATAATAAATATTTACGAGTCTAATTTATGGGAACGGAGTCTCGGGAATTCACTTTCCAACACCCCTGACTATCGGGTCGTTATAGTCTCACTCTTGCATCTCTGACAGACCAAACATTCCCTAATCCAGTGTTTAACATCAGTTGTTAGGCCTTTCCAGTATAGCAAACTAGCTAAACGTTTCCTAGTAGGATGGATACCCGAGTGACCCCTTACGGCGCTGGCATGAAAATGATGAAACAGTTCCCTTCGCAACTTCAGGTTCTTCCCCACCATAATTTTCCCTTTCTTTCGCAAAAATAGCCCATCCCAATAGTACTTTTGGTCTTGATATCTATGTTGTTGGATATCTTGTATGATCCTTTTCAACTTATCATCTATTTCATATGATTGTTTCACCTGCTCCAAGAGTCCAAAAATGACAGAACTAGTTGATAATTGAAAGAACTGACCTTGCTCCAACTGAGACTATCGAGAAAGAGCATAAACCACCCTGTTGTTGATACCTTTTCTGTAGGAGACCTCAAAGTTATAACCTAACATTTTAGCTACCCATCGTTGCTGAAATGAAGTGATAGCTACTTGTTTAGACAAGAACTGCAGGCTTTGGTGATCGGTTCGAATTTTGAAATGTCTCCCCACAATGTAGTTATGCCACTTCCTAACTGCCAATAAAACTGCTAACATCTCATTTTCATAGATTGATAGAGCTTGATGTCTTACACCTAAGGCCTTGCTAAAGAAAGCCACTGGTTTCCCCTGCTGTTGCAGCACTGCTCCAATTCCAAACCCACTCACATCAGTATCCAATGTGAATTCAAGCTGAAAGTTCGGTAACACTATAACAGGTGCTGCACATAAGGCTTCTTTTAATGATTGGAAAGCTAATGTTTCCTATTCAGACCAACCCCAACCATTTTTTTAATAAGTCTGTAAGGGGCTTGGCTAGCACTCCGTAATGTTTAATGGATCTCCTATAGTAGCTGGATAGTCCGAGAAAGCTTCTTAATTCTTTTACTGATTGAGGAATGGCCCATGAAGAAATACATTCAATCTTGGATCTATCTATGGACACTGTTCCCTCATGTAGCACATGTCTAAGGTACTCAATTTGAGAAGTACCAAAACAAAATTTATTCTTTTTAGCAAACAGTTGTTGTTCCTTTAAGATGAGAAGAACTGTTCTCAAATGTTGCAAATGTTCGGACCAAGACTTTGAATATACCAGTATGTCATCGAAGAATACAAGCACAAACTTTCTCAGCAATGGTTTGAATATTGAATTCATAAGAGCCTGAAAGCTAGAGGGAGCATTAGTGAGGCCAAAGGGCATCACTAGGAACTCGTAATGCCCCTCATGTGTCCTAAATGTTGTTTTATGTACATCAGGTTCCCACATTCGAATTTGATGATATCCAGATCTCAAATCTAGTTTGGAAAACACCCGAGCTTCCCTCAATTCATCCAGTAGTTCCTCAATTATGGGGATGGGAAACTTATCCTTAATTGTATGTTGATTTAATTGTCTGTAATCAACGCACAACCTCCAGCTTCCATCTTTCTTTTTTCCCATCACTATAGGAGAAGCAAAAGAGCTATTGCTATCCCTGATTATCCCAGCTCGGAGCATCTCTTGAATAAATTTTTCCATCTCTCCCTTTTGAATAGTAGGGTATCTGTAGGGTCGATTTTTTACTACAGCTCCTTCATCTGTCAAGAGAATTCTATGGTCTTGCAACCGAGGTGGTGGTAACCCTTTTGGCACTTGAAAAACATCAGCAAAGTCTTCCAATAACCCTTGAAGCTGTTCTTCACTATCATTGACTACCATAGCCGAAAGTGTCACTTGACTAGGTGAGCTCATTACTAAGGTATAATGCCTCAAAGCTTACCCTATAGCCACAAATCATCTTGAATTCGAGCCACTAGTTTCTGCTGCTAATGAGCCCGGAACAATACCATGAATAATACATGGTTCACCCTTAACCATAAATTCCATGGTCAAGGAACCAAAGTTCCAAACAATATCTCCCAAGGCTAGTAACCATTGGACCCCTAACACCATGTCACAACCCTTCAGTGGTAATACCATTAAATCTGTTTCAAACTGGTAGTTTTGAACTTCCCATTGAACTCCTTTGCACATCCTCTGTAACAGAAAGTACATTTAATAGAAGAAGATTCCCCCCTTTTCGACCCATTTTCTAATCTTCAATTAGATTTTGTTTGATTATCAGTTTGCAACTTAAAACTCTCTATGAATCGAATCAATTTTTTATACACAGCAGCAGAGAAAATGAAATAATAAAAATTTTATGTGAATATTATGCGTAATTTTAAAAATTTCAGGTCAACTTTCCTTCACAATTTTTAACTTTGGTGGCCAACATGAATGAACTTACTAGTGAATGTTTAAATTGTAAATTTTTTTATTTTAAATTCTTAAAATAAAATTTTAATAATTGAATGATTATTTCTGTAATTTACCCTTTAAAAATTCATGAATGATTTGTAAGTTTTTTTTTTTTAAATTATGATAAAAGCTAACTGTCCAGCGGTTTAAAGCATATCCAAACAAATTCTTTGGGAAGTAAGGCATAGTTGTTTTGAGAAAAATCTAGTCACACATAATATATTTGGATTTTCTAAAAAATATTCATGGATGAAATTATTTCTAATATATATTACAACATGGAAATAAAAGATATAAAACTTCTAAATTAAAGTAAGATATATTCATGTTTATCTTAGTGGGACCACTTTTTGGAAGTGATTGTGTGCATGGGAAAGGAAGAAGATGATGCAGACAGTTCCCAACAAAATTTGGACCCACATGTCTCATTGTCACAATGTTGGAGGCCCTTTTAATTGTCAAAATTTCATCACCGGGATTTGCTTGCTTCACACTGCTTTAAACTTTTAAACTTTGGGATTGCAGAATATTGATGTTGTCAAACACTATCCTAAAACTTTTTTTTTTATATTTGGTATAGTGTTTTTATCTTTTTTATGTTTAGAATTAATTTTGTTGGAGTTGAGAAATTCGAATTTGGTTTAAATATTTGGAAAATATATTTGCTTTTATTTTTAATTAATTTGAGGCGAGGTACAAATATTTGGAAACAAAACCAAGAGGAGAGGTTCAAATTTGAGGCGAGAAAAAGAAAATGGTTTCATCCCATCTGGTCATTCCTAATACAAATATTTTAAATATAATTAAGCAGATGAGATTGAATATTAAATATGGAATAGTAGAGGTTCAATTTATTAATTATCTTTAAAATGACAAAATCATGTAAGATGAATAGAATGTGAGGCAGCTTGTCTTTATCGTTACAAATCCATTAATTAGTCAAAAGACTCGACCATAGCACATGAAAGGAGACCATTATGAGCCACTCAACATGAATATCCTTTAATCATATTTATATGCTTATCATTGGATTTGATTGGTTTTAAATTTTATAAATAAGGTGGGTAGAATAATTTTTTATTTTTAAAATATATTAAAAATATTAATTTTAAAATAAAATGTGATTGTTGATGTTAAGAATCAGTAAAGGAGGAGGCATGGAGGAGGCACGGAGGAGGATTTGGTGGTCTTGGTGGAGGCCAATTCACCCAATTTAGGTGGAGAGCCAAAAGAGGGAAATGAGTAAAAAGGTTGATATTGTGAAGGAGTATGCTAAGGGCAATAAAAAGGCTTGAATACTTGAGGGTCTATCCCTTCTTTATTGTGTCGAAAGTATTTATAGGAGAGGTCCTATGTTTGATGGCATTGATATGGTGAACTTACTATCATGCCATCATTGCAAGACACATGATTGGATGTTTGTGATGGGACACATTTCGTCATTCATTCTAAACTATGGTGCAGGGTGATTAAGCTCACATACAATTTGGTGACCTAAAGAGTCACATTCTTAAAAAAAAAAGGTGCATAGTGAAAACCTTCAGTAAGCAAACAAGTGGCTATCTCACAGGGATGACTAACCAGAATCCTCCCAGAAAGATAAAAGGTTAGCAAAAATCAAGTCTTTCGGATAATTGGTCTGCTAGCCATTGACTAATAGGTAGAAAGCGAAAAATTTCTCCCTAATAACTTATTGTGTTGCCATATGTCCTGGGCCAAAAAAATATAATAATATAGACTGAGTAAATATTGCAATTTATTTATTTATTCCCAATAATTTCTAATATTACCATTACAATTTGATATATGATATGGATTAAATTCAATTGTACAAAATCTAGGGGCAAGAATAGAACCAAAATATTAAAATAAAATAAAAAATCTATCCATGAGTACTTGTTTTCGCTGATCCTCATTCCTCCACGTGCACAAGCATGTTACCAAATAGTGTGCCCCATTTTCATGCATGTTGGCTTCCACATGGTTTTAGCCGCATCATGTATGATGAAGGGCCAATATTACTCTCTCTCCCTCTCTCATTAATCCGAGATTTCGGAATATTGCTAAAACATTATTTTTATTTAATTTTTGTTTTTTTTATTGTTATTTATACGTTGGATTCGTTAATAATATAATTCATATATTGACGAAAACGAATTTATCTTAAGTAAATTACTCTAAAAGTTTACAATATCTTCCTTTTATTTTGGATATTTTAAATATCGATTGTTTTTTTTTTTTAAATTTCGATGAAAATGAAAAGAATTATGATTAGGTGTATTTGGTACGTGTATCAGCTTGGATGTAGATTTTTTTCACCCTATTTTTCTGCCTTGTTTTGTCACTGATTTCGTCATTTTATAAGTTTTACTTAAGAAAAAAAGAAAATAACGTCTTAAAATTTATTTAAAATATTTCAAGTTAAAGATTGAATCCAATTTTCTTGTTTGTTTCTATATAAAATATTTAATTTGTAAAATTTTATAATTGTGTACGAAAATAATGCTAAAAAATGAAACTAAACTTCTTTAGGAAGAGTTTGTATTCACAAGTTTAATTTTTTGTGTAGCTGATAAAATTTATCCAAATTGATTTTGATAAAATTTAATTTCTCAAATTCTTTTTTGATATTATGTCTACAACTACTCATAATTACTCTCCAACTCATAAATAAGAGGATAATGCATTTCAACAAACTCAAGCCCATGTTCTTTTATACCCAAATTCTAAATTACCAAGAGGTGGATTTTTGTATACGGAGATGTGGAAATAATGAATTTCTCTATGCTTTTTTCTCTATTATGCTTTTGATTTAATCTAACAATATATATATTACAGGTACAAAAGTAATTAAGAAAAGAATCCTATATGTTGGCAAGTAGCAACCCTTATTATGTAGGGCTGAAGGGAGGGGCAAGCAAGTGTCTAGTTTTAGGGGTGAGCAAAATTCGATTCGATTCAAAAATTTCGATAAAAAATTTTAAATTTTGAATTAAATAGTTTGAGTTAATCGAGCTATTCAAATCAACTCGAGCAAAAAATCAAAATTTTTTGTTTAACTCGAATATAAATTATACAATTCAAGTTATCAGAAAATCCAAATAAGAAATAGCAAAACTACGTCGTTTTAATAAATGTTTACCCATTAAGTTAAAAGGCAAAACCATTATATTGTTTATGTAGTTAAATAATCTTGTACTTTGTCTACTAGTTAAATAATCAGTCCATGTAAACGCAACATTGAGTATAAATAATAGGATTCGTTAACTCGACTCGATTTGACTCAATTCGATTCGATTTGAAAAAAATTTAAATTGAGTTCGGTTGCTAAAATAAGATTCGTCAACTCAACTAACTCAAATTTTTTTGACTCGATTCGACTCAACTCGATCAAATGCTCACCGCTACCTGGTTCCCTTAGAAATGGTGCTTTAAACCTTTGAAATTTTATAAATTTTAAATAAATGAATGATAAAATTATAGTTTGTTCTTTCAAAAATAATAAAATTTTGATTTATTCCTTCTAAAAATTACAAAAATATATACAAATACAATGATGAAATTATATTTTAATAAAAATATATAACTCAATCTTGAACCCTAAAAATAAAGTTTCTGTCTTTACCCCTGTTTTATATGAGACATCATCAAAATATTAATGTTAAATATGTGGGCCATGTTTTTAATATACTTTGTTTTTATTAATTATTATTATTTTTTTTCCTTTTTTTTTCTATTATTTTATCTTAGTTTATGTTATTTTTTAAATGCAATATTTCTATGTTACATATAATTTCAATGGTTTCGACAAATTTTATATATTACTATTATACTTATCACATATGTATGCACGTGAAAATTATATATCTAGAATAGAGATATGTATGCACGTGAAAATTATATATCTAGAATAGAGATATAGTAGTAATAAAATATGCATAATATAATTAAAATAGAAATATTATGTTAAAATGAAGTTTTGGCTCAATAGTAAAGTTAAAATTTTATTAATGTCAATAGCATTGATTCAATCCAACCATATGCAATTTTTTTTTATTTTTTTTAAAATTAAACGATTAAAATACCCTCGAATAATATGGGTTATTTCAATTACGGAATGTCATTTTCATAATTTCTATAATTGTGCTGGTAGTTGACTCGTAACACCAACTTAGATACATAAATAATAATAAACATGGATATACAAATATATAATGAATATACTTATTAAAGTTTCATATAAAAACTACCAATAAGTGTTGAGTGCAATAGCAAAACACATTGCACTCTCAAAAGAAAAATATGGTTCAAACCTTGAAGAAGACATTATTACGAGGAATAGTCATGAACCTTGGACATGGACCATAAAGTGGGCATAAAAAATAATGGACAAGTTTTTATTGATGTGGCGTGAAAATGTGGCTTTGAAAAGATAGTAGTCCAAAGTGAGAGTGTTGAAGCCATTCGATTGTTAAATGGGGAGGAAGGTTTGCAAAGCCCCATTGCTTTGCTTCGGGACATTAAGGAGCTTGTAGGCCGGCAATGGGAAATGCAGTTATCTCACGTTTACAGATCAGCAACTATGGCAGCAGATTTCTTGGCAAATCCAATCTCCTCATGTCCTATGATTTGCAGATTCTTTTGGGTCCTCCATGGGGCATTTGGAGTATTTTGGCGCATGATGCTTTAGATAAAGGAGAGGAATATGTACTTGCTCCTTAGTTTACCCTTTCATTAATAAACTCTTTTCTATATATATACACATCAAATGGTTAGTTCAATAAACTAAAAATAATTATCAATTACGAAATAACTATAGCAGCAACAGGGTGACAGTAGAAAATGTTTATCTAACCGTATTTGGTCAACAACCATTGAAGGAGTTTCATGAAAGACTCAGGTACCAAAATGCAAACCTTTCATCAGTCCAACCAAGATATGAGGAGCACAATTTGCCTCCCTTGATATCTGCTCGATATCTACTCTCCATTCAAGTCTACACAATTTTTGAATTTGCAACACCAAATCTATATTTGAATGCCCTCTGATGCCACCATGGATGCCTTCAATAGTTAGAGTGCAGTCAGTTTCAACAATAACATTTTCCCAATTAACATTTAAGGGTTAGTATTTGCTACGTACATTTACCATATACATTTTTATTCCACAAGTAGCCTTAAAAAATTGCTATGTGGTCCTTCTCTTAAAATATTTTATTATGTCCTTATAGAACATTTGTTAGTCCCTAACTTTATTTGTCCACTTACAGTTTACAAAATATTTTCTTCATATATAATTATGAGTTTTAACTCCACAAGTGAATTTAAGAGACTATCAAGTATCTTTAATTAATATTATAAAACACCCCCTCTAGTTATTACTTATTATCTTTGAATAGATTTTTTTGATACTATATACAAAAGAAAATGCATCATGGTTGAGAAATTTTTAAAAAAAATTACCAAATATTTATTCCTCAAGTGTGGCATAAAATTGAAAATATTTATTTGTAAGTTTGATTAATAAATGGTTCTTAACAACATTTGCTTCTCAAGTGTTGTATAATTCTTTTTTCGAAATTTATCTACCAATTTATACAGTTTTAAAACATTAACACTTCAGGGTAGTATGTATTTCATACCTGCTATTATATCAATTTTATCCTATCTAAACCGTTCCTATACATTTATCAATTTTATCAAATTCACTTAATTAAAGTTCCATCATTCTTAAATTCATACAACTACCTATGACTATTATGGTTAGAAGATTTATCATTAAAAAAATTATAAATATTTTGAGTTTATCGATAAAGAGTTTGTAAATATTGAGGTTAAATTTGTTAAATTTTTTAATTTTAGAATCAATTAATAGAATATATAAATATTGAAGGACTAAATTTGTTATTAGGTCAATAAAAAATTCATATTAAATTTTTATTGCTAAGTTAAAGGACAAGTATAGGAGAAGCGACTAGAATATTTAATTTTAAAAAATTAATTTTTTTAATAAAAAAATTATTAGGTGAAAAAAACAGATAAATACTATTTTTATAGTTTACCCTTTAAATAATAATCCAAATTAATCTAATATGAAATATTTAAACTATCTTAAAATATCCCTTGGGTTGAGCACAAGTGATAAGATAAATAAAAATTCAATTCAAATGCATATATTTAAATATTTAGTTTAAAAAAATTATTTCAAACGTAAAAAATGGAAAATAAATAAAATAAAGAAATAGTAGTAAAGTTAATTGTAGTTTTATTAAGGTTGATAAATACAAATTCAAATAGCCTCCAAAAAATTCTCCTATAGTTTATGATCCACATACTGGTTGTAGCACTTTGATGTGTGAGTTTGAAACCTACAATAATGCACTCACCGTATGAAAGATGCCCCTTTTGCGTTATGGTTCCACAAACAAAGGGAGTCGCTCTCCATCGTTCGTTTTGGTCCTTTGAATGAATAAAACCCTCGAAATCAAAGCTTCGGTTATTTTTGGAAACATCGGATTGTATATATTTACTCGTACTCTCACTTAGAGTTTTTCATATACTGTGTTCTACTATTTTACTAAATAAACAAACAAAATACAATACAATACAAAACCTAACCCCAAATATTCTTCTCGGAAACAGAAAGAAAAAGAGTCGTAATTGTTATAAATAAGACGTCAAAAGTGTAGCATCCTTTTGATGTAAACAACCCTGCGGGGATTTACTGTGAAAAAAGAAGAGCCACTGGAGATTAAGAAGATTAATACAAGAGGATACAAAGGCTAATATAACTGTGTTGGGTTTTTTTTTTCTTTCAGGAGGAAAAGAAAAGAGAAAAGATGGTGGACATAGACGACACCTTGCAGGAGATCAAGAACGAGAACGTCGATCTTGTAAGGAAAAAAAAAACACAAGATTTTATCTTTGTTTTTTCACTTTTTGCTTGATGGTTAGTTTGTGTTTTTTTATGTCTTAGGTTTTTAAGGTACATATTGAGATGACACGATTGTTATGTTAGCAGTCATTGCAATGCAAACACCAGATTCAATTTTACTTTTATGTTGCATGGCCACCTACTGAATTTGTTTGATAGCTGATACTTATTATATGAATCGTTTCCCATGCTGACGATGGCTCCCTTTGCCAGTTTGGATGAAGCATTTTTTAAAAAATAAAATTTAAAGACTGTTTAATTGTTTGATGATAGAATTGATAATTTTGGTGTGTGTGTGTGGGGGGGGGGGGTTGTAGGAGCGTATACCCGTTGAAGAAGTATTTCTGCAGTTGAAATGCACCAAGGAAGGGTTGACAACCGAGGAGGGGCTGAAGAGACTGCAAATCTTTGGCCCAAACAAACTCGAAGAGAAGAGTGTAAAGATTTGCTAATCTCACTCCCACTGTTTCCTCATTTTCTGTCATTATATATAACGAGAGAAGCTGATTATGGTTGAACGAATATTAAACAGGAAAGCAAGGTTTTGAAGTTCTTGGGATTTATGTGGAATCCTTTATCATGGGTGATGGAGATTGCAGCAGTTATGGCCATTGCTTTGGCCAATGGAGGAGTATTAATCATTCTCTTTGATCACGCTTTCTTGCTATACTTGCATTGCAATTAGGTAAACCATCTTTTTTAACTGGATAAACCAAAAATGCAGGGCAAGCCCCCAGATTGGCAAGATTTCGTTGGTATCACGGTTTTGCTTATTATCAACTCCACTATCAGTTTCATTGAAGAAAACAATGCTGGCAATGCAGCAGCGGCACTTATGGCTGGTCTTGCTCCCAAAACCAAGGTGCTTTATATGAGACATCAATAATTGGCCAACACAAACAATACATGCATATGTGATAGTAGAAAACTGATGTTTAATTTGCATGTTTGAATAATTGATTAACTAATAGGTCCTAAGAGATGGAAAATGGTGCGAGCAAGAAGCTGCAATTTTGGTACCAGGAGATATCATCAGCATCAAGTTGGGAGATATTATCCCAGCAGATGCACGTCTCCTAGAGGGCGATGCTCTCAAGGTTGATCAATCTGCCTTAACTGGTGAGTCTTTGCCGGTAAACAAGAACCCCGGTGATGGGGTTTACTCGGGTTCTACCGTCAAGCAAGGTGAGCTCGAGGCCGTTGTTATCGCTACTGGTGTTCACACCTTCTTTGGTAAAGCAGCTCACCTGGTTGATAGCACCAACAACGTAGGCCACTTCCAGAAGGTAATCTCACAAGCTTATGACAAGCATCATTTGTGGTATATTCCTAACTTGTATCTGATGTGTGCACTGGGATGGGAACTGATTGATCAGGTGCTGACCGCAATTGGGAACTTCTGCATATGCTCAATTGCAGTGGGCATGCTAGTTGAGATTGTGGTGATGTATCCGATCCAGCGTCGAAAGTATAGAGATGGAATTGATAATCTCTTGGTGCTTCTCATCGGAGGGATTCCTATCGCCATGCCAACAGTTTTGTCGGTGACAATGGCTATCGGGTCTCACCGGCTTTCTCAACAAGGAGCTATTACAAAGAGAATGACAGCCATCGAGGAAATGGCAGGAATGGATGTACTCTGCAGTGACAAGACTGGGACACTTACTCTAAACAAGCTTACTGTAGACAAGAGCATGGTTGAGGTTGGTCCATGAATTGGGTTCAACAGCCAGCCATTAACATACCGTCAACTATGAGAGTCAAATCATTTATTGTGGAAACTATAACTCATTGATCATGCAACTGAAATTTCAGGTATTCACAAAGGATGTTGACAAGGAAATGCTTCTGTTACTCGCGGCAAGGGCCTCAAGGGTTGAAAATCAAGATGCTATTGATGCCTGCATTGTTGGAATGCTAGGTGACCCCAAGGAGGTGAACTCTTCTTGCTTGTGCTTCTCAATCCATTTCCATTATTTCCTCATCCACTTCATCTTATGCAAATAAATCTTACATTTAATATTTGGTTTACAGGCAAGAGAGGGTATCACAGAGGTCCATTTCTTCCCTTTTAACCCAGTTGATAAGCGTACAGCCATGACATACATCGAGTCCGATGGCAGTTGGCATCGAGTCAGCAAAGGTGCACCAGAGCAGGTAAAATATCAGCAGGAGCTTTATACCACATTTTTCTTTTCCTGGCAGTGTTTTTTTGCTTCTTATTTTTACCTGAAATCTCTATCAGATCATTTCTCTCTGCGACCTTCGAGATGATGTGAAGAAGAAGGCTCATGATATTATTGATAAATTTGCTGATCGTGGACTTCGTTCTCTTGGTGTGGCTAGACAAGTGAGTTTGCAACCCATTTTTCTTGATAGCTATGCTTTCTTTTAAGAAGCAAATGGAAGAAAAGCTTATTTTGGAATAAACTTAATTGTATTTTTAGACTGTTCCTGAGAAAACCAAGGACAGCCCGGGGAGTCCATGGGAATTTGTGGGCCTTTTACCTCTTTTTGATCCTCCTAGACACGACAGCGCGGAGACGATTCGTCGCGCACTCCATCTTGGTGTGAATGTCAAGATGATTACCGGTGATCAGTTGGCCATTGGTAAGGAAACCGGTAGGAGGCTGGGCATGGGAACCAACATGTATCCATCATCTGCTCTCCTGGGCCACAATAAAGATGAAAAAGTTGACACAATCGATGTGGATGAGCTTATTGAAAAGGCTGATGGCTTTGCAGGAGTTTTCCCAGGTAACGGAGTTGATATATTTCGTAGCTAGTGTTGTAGCTATCATGTTGTCCTAACTCCTAACTAATGAACTACCATTCAGAGCATAAATATGAGATTGTGAAGAGGCTACAAGAAAGGAACCACATTTGTGGCATGACTGGAGATGGTGTGAATGATGCACCAGCCCTTAAGAAGGCAGACATTGGAATTGCTGTGGATGATGCAACCGATGCAGCTCGAAGTGCATCGGATATAGTATTAACAGAGCCTGGACTTAGTGTGATTGTTAGTGCTGTTCTAACAAGCAGAGCCATTTTTCAGAGAATGAAAAACTATACCATCTATGCCGTTTCCATCACTATCCGTATCGTGCTGGGTTTCATGCTCCTTGCTCTTATTTGGAAGTTCGATTTCTCCCCCTTCATGGTTTTGATCATTGCTATACTCAATGACGGAACTATTATGACCATCTCTAAGGACAGGGTTAAGCCATCTCCTATGCCTGACTCATGGAAGCTCAAGGAGATCTTTGCCACCGGCATTGTTCTCGGAACCTATCTTGCTTGCATGACTGTTGTTTTTTTCTGGGCTGCTAACGATTCCGACTTCTTTTCGGTAAAATAAAAAAGAAACACCATTTACATTCTCCTTAAGAACCATACTTAAGAAGTATGAACCACAAAGCATGTTGATCCATAATTGCAGGATAAGTTTGGGGTAAAATCCATCCGGTACAGTCAAGATGAGCTTACAGCCGCTGTGTATCTCCAAGTGAGTATTGTGAGTCAGGCACTCATCTTTGTGACTCGTTCTCGGAGCTGGTCTTTTATCGAACGTCCCGGTCTACTTCTAGTGGTTGCCTTCATTCTAGCACAACTGGTGAGTTGGTGTAAAATTTCACATCAATTGCAGAATTTGATATGCAAAAGAACCAACTTATATTTCATTTTTTGGTGTGTTGTTCTACTTTGTAAGGTGGCTACTGTCCTTGCCGTTTATGCAAACTGGGGATTCGCTAGAATTAAAGGCATCGGATGGCCTTGGGCTGGTGTTATTTGGCTCTACAGTATAGTTTTCTACATCCCACTTGATGTTCTCAAGTTCTTAATCCGGTATGCCTTAAGTGGAAAGGCCTGGGATAATCTCCTTCAGAATAAGGTATGCAAATCATTATCCTTGAATGACAACTGAGACAATGCTCTGTTTCTCTCTTCTTGATATTCACACTTCATATTGCACACAGACTGCTTTCACAACAAAGAAGGATTATGGAAGGGAAGAGAGGGAGGCACAATGGGCCACGGCACAACGAACCCTTCATGGATTGCAGGCTCCCGGAGCTGAAGAAATCTTGAATGAGAAGAGCAGCTACAGAGAGTTGTCGGAGATCGCCGAACAAGCCAAGAAGCGTGCTGAAGTTGCAAGGTATAATAAGATATGATCACTGGTGATTGTGAATATGTTCGTTGTTTCACTAGTTTTATTTCATGAGATGAACATGTTATGTATGGTTTACCAGGTTGAGGGAGCTTCATACGCTGAAAGGGCATGTTGACTCAGTTGTGAAACTCAAAGGACTTGACATTGAGACCATCAACCAAAACTACACTGTATGAGAAATGCAGGGCTGAACATTGCAAATTAGCGATATCCAATTTTTTTTCTTTATTAGTTGTTTCTGTAATAACAGAGTGGCAATATAAAAGACAGGCTTCATTCAGCTGGTTCTTGTTGTCCGTATCAATGTAATAAAGAAAAAATTTTCTTCCATTTAATGATTGAAGGAAGATTTCATTAATTCCGTATAGATTTCCTTGTTTCTTTTCTAGCTTTTTGGTTGTCATATAAGCACTTTTCGAGTTCGTATATCTCTTCTTTTCGGCCTAAAGAAACAAACTAATGGAACCCTAACACCATTTAGTAATGAATAATCGAAACGAGTTCATATGAACAAGCAAAGCCCTTTAACCAATATGATTTGCTGCTTGATATCAGAGAAAAAAACAATAACTGTTATAAATAGACTCATGGTATAAATTCATGAATTAAAAAATTTAGTTAAGACTTGTGAATTGAATCTTAAATTAAATTGTTGTCGGTGTAATCAATAAAAAAACCAAATTGATATATATGTTAATATTTTTTAGAAATTTTGAATATTTGAGCATTTTATGTTTTTCAAGCAGATATAGAGAGAATCTTCAACAAGAATATATACATATATTCTTCTTTCAAAAGGTAAGAACATATATGTATGTGTGTGTGATTTCCCTATTCTTCAGTTTCAGTAATGCTTGCTAGACTTGGTTGCCATTGGTCAAATGATGCGCGTCTCTTGGGTGACCCTTTTGCATGGCCTCTGGCTCTCATCCTCGTATGCAGCCTTGTCTGATCATCATGATCAACTGATACCACGTTCCCAGGCGATCTGGTTTTCTCAGCAGAATCATCGCCATCACAGGCTTTATGATGATCGTGACTGCTCTTAGCACCTGTCATCAAGCAAGCGAAGCAACTTTTGTCATCGAAACATGACCCATCCTCCTCCTCCGTACCTTTGGGAACACCTTTTTCCGCACTCGAATCTGCACTCGAATCTTCATCCTCCAAACTATGGTTCAGGCTGGAATATGGAATTTTATTATTCTTGTTCGTAAAGAACCAACACCTAGTACTGGAATCATCGTTGACAGGATCCTGTGATTCCTCGCTTTGCTGGTAGTTGCTTCTTCTTGGTGTAGGACTAGGCGAATACTTGTTGGAGAGTCGTTGAAGCTTTCGGATAGTGCTTATAGGCACCACATAGAACTTTTGACCCAGCATTAACTCAGTCTCGGGTGCAACAATGGCGCATGGTTGCTGGAAAACATGTGGGTAAGCCACCACACATCTTGGGTTCCGGTAGATTATCTCCGCCGCAAGGATAGGTCGGTCATGGAGCTCCACGTGACCTCCTGGATGAACAATCTTCACAAAGAGGTTCTTTGTGTTTTTAGTGCAAATCCAGCTTGAAAACACCATGTTCTTTTTTTTTTTTTTTTTTGGGGGGGGGGGGGAAGGAAGAGAATGATTATGATTATAATCGGAGAAGTATTTCAAGGCACTGCCGTTTCCTAGAGACGGTCGAGAATATCCTTTCAATTTAAATAGCTATGAAAATTTCTTTCATTAGTTTGCTCCTTGTTTTGGTTTGATTCATTGAAAATATCGTGGGAATGATGTTAAAATTCAAGCACACGCATTACTCAAAATTTTGTCTTCATTAACAAGGACAAACATGTCATGCCATTGGAATCTAATATTAATGAGCACTTCTTAATTGGATATCATTACATTTTTATTCCTACGGGCAACTATACTTATTTTTTGGCTCATCACGTGGCATATTCCATTTTTTCACATAAAAACATTTCTAATTGTTGAACCCATTTCATTTTCACATAAATTATTTTAAATTATAATTATTTTTCACTCCAATTTTATAAAAAAAATTATTTTAGCTCTTCATTTAATTTTTTATTTTTTTAATTCTTAAATTTATATCTTTTATTAAATCACTTCGAAATTAATGAAAAATTTAACATCTTTTAATTTTATTGATGTGGTATACACGTCAGTGTTTAATTAATTTTTTAATATTTTTAAAATTATTTTTAAAATTATTAAAAATGTATAAAATTATAAAAAGAACATTTTTTATATTTTCTAAATTTTAAGAAATTAATTAAATGCTCACATATTATTCACGTGACAATTCATGTATATGTCACATCAATAAAAATAACAAAAGTTAACTTTTTTTATCCATTTTAGAATAATTTGACAAAAAATATAAATTAAGGGCTAAAAGAGAGAGAATAATTAAATAAAAAACTAAGATAAATTTTTATGTAAATTCTTAAATATAGTCGAAATTAATGTTATTTTTGTGTGGGGGTGTTATTAGCAAAGCCTGAAACCATTTCATAAGGTCAACATCGACTGTCGAATACTTCAAGATACATTGGCATTGCCTGCAAAGCTTTATCATTCCGTTCTTATTTGGAAATATTCCGCATAGGGGAAGTAGACAAAATTCAATGCTTCGGCTTTGGTT
Organism: Gossypium australe; assembly: GCA_005393395.2. NCBI lineage: Eukaryota > Viridiplantae > Streptophyta > Magnoliopsida > Malvales > Malvaceae > Gossypium > Gossypium australe. The sequence goes on from CM016626.1 coordinate 16,188,466, forward strand.
TGGCTTAGGCTTAGGCTTAGGCAATTCCCCTTTTTCAAGTGAATCTAATTCTAATTGCTAACTAATTTTATAAACCACATTGGAAAATACAAAAAATATTTTGTTTATATGCAAGACTTTGCAAAAATACCAAATTAGAAAAGATTTAAGTAAGATTATCATATCATAATTCTAATTATTCTGTTACATTTATTAAATTTACACTACCCAACAAAGAATTTGTCCTTTTTTTTCATTTTAAGTCGTCTTAAGTTGTTTGTTTAAATAAAATGGACTTGAATATTTGACAATAAATGAATAGAAATCAAAGTAGATTTGAAGATTAAAAAATTCTTATCCATCTTCAAAAAAAAAACATTCTTATCCAAATTCGTTAAATATCCTAATCCACAAAATTGATCAAATTGAATAATGTTTTAACAATTAAGTGCCATCCTTAATCGAGAATTTCATTTTCTATTCCCTTTTTTTTTTTTTTAGTACAAGGATCAGAGTAATACACAGATGATGTTAAATATCTGTATTTGGAATATAAGTTCTACGTTGTAACATCAGAAAATCACCAAAAAGACACTTCGAAGAAAAGGTTCATTTGGAAAAGAATGAGGGAAAACTAGTCTACCAAATGCAGTGTTGTAGCAAAGAAGGGTAGATGCAAAATCAAAATTCAAGACATCATGGTCACAAGTTCAGAATTTGTATAATCGGCACTAAAGAGATGGAAGAGAGGAGGCACCGACCGGCTATGTAAGTCTTAACGAACCTCCGAGTTCTATCGGTACAAGAGGGATAAGAGAATGCAGGACATCGGTTATGAGTGGCCTATAACTTGGTTCGGGCTGTATGCACAGCACCGCAACAGCAGCGACCTGTTCACAAATGACATAATTTGATGTTTATAAAGAGAACATGGGCATATGACGATGCGAATAAAATAATTTTCCATGTACCTGATATAAGTGCTTTAAATCCATTGTGTCTTTTATTACTGGATCAACTAACTTCGGAAGTTTCAATCTGTCGGTAAGCTGGGGCATGACCTATAAAAATAGTATATAAATGAAATATTAAGCCATGGCTGAAAGAAATTCAAAATGTATGGTCCAAAGAAATTACCCATGTAACAAGAGATTGGTGCTGAGTTGGTGACATTTTCTCTAGCGGTTTCTTTCCGATTAGCAGCTCCAAAAGTACAACTCCGAAAGCATATACATCACTTTTATCGGTCAATTTACCTGAGAAACACAATCAGGTTTTTACTCTATCAAAGAGTGAGATTTCATCTGGTACTAAAATCTCTCTTTTATGGAGCCATTTAGGAAGGAAGAACAACTGTCTCCTTCATCTTTCTGTAGATTCGTAATTGCTCAAGGATTTCATGAATCACATTCAATGTCACTAACATCCCCATTTCTGTATGTTGTGTTTGCAAAAAGACGTATTGAACTAGAAAACGCAGCGGATCTCATTCGTAATTTCTTACTTATCGAAGCATAAAGAGCTTTGGCTTACCCTCTAAGAGGTACTCTGGAGCTACATAGCCCAATGTTCCGGACAACTTAACGTTTTTGTTCTGAGATCCAGTAGTCACAGCAAGGCCAAAGTCCGATAGCTGAAGCAATGAAAAGATAGTTAAGGGAACCATTCAAAGTTGACATTCCAAGAAAGACCCGTAAAGACACGAGCTTTCATGTCTGTCATGCATAATGTTACCTTAGCATTGAAGTTGGAATCCAGAAGGATATTAGATGACTTTATATCTCTATGGACGACTGGTGGATTGCAGTTCTCGTGAAGATACTCTAACGCTCTATCAGACATTTCAAACCAAATTAACAACAGATAAGCAATGAATCAGAGTAAGAGATTAGAACAGAATCGGATATGGAGAATTCACCTAGCAACATCAATTGCAATTTTCATTCGTAAATGCCAGGTTAAAGCTGATCCTTGAGAAGGTCCTATAATGTCCAAACCAATTAAATTAGATCAAAAGATAAACTTTAGCCATCTTCAACTAACTTTCACTATTCTTTGTGACTTTGGGATCAAGAAAAGGAGTTCATATACCGTGTAACTGACTCTCCAAAGAACCATTTTGCATCATTTCATATACAAGTAACTTTGTTTCACCACAGATACAATAACCTAAGAGCGATACAATATTCTGATGCCGGATTTTGACCAGCCAGTCCACCTCATTCTGCACATTGCAATAAACCCAGGAAGGATGTATCAAATGCACACAAACTAGATATCAAAAATCTATTTCAGTCGGGCACAAAATGTTACCTCGAATTCCCTTTCAGCATCCACTCCTCCATTATCTAATTTTTTCACAGCAGCAACAAATTTGTCATCGAAGCGAGCTTTATAGACACGTCCACGACCGCCCTCACCCAGAACATTACTTTCCCCGAAACCGTTTGTTGCAGCTTCCAATAACCGATACTCGATGACAGCTACTGATCCCTTTTTCCCAGCCATCCATAAGGAATTAAAACGATCCACAATTGGACTCAATGAAAGTGCTTTTGTAGGTTCTGCAGATTGCGTAGCGAAAACCAAAACAAAAAACAGAGTTGAAATTGGAAGACAAGAATCAAGGCATAATCTTAACCTCAAGGTGAAAACTTGGAAGCCAAAAACATAAGGTGATTAAGTGAGACAAAAAAAAGATACCTAGGTTTTTTTGTTTGCTTTTCCCATTGGAGTTGTTCAAGATTTTCTGTCTACATATCCAGAAACATAACAAAAAGAGCAATATTCCAGCAAGGAGAGTGGAGGCAACAATTAGAGCTATAAGAATTCTCTTGTTTAGATCCTGGTGGTGCACTACTCGAACAACAGCCACCCCTGCTTTACCATTAACATGGTTATTTAAACTAGCATATCTGTAGGCAAACGGAAGGAAAAGAACCTTCATTCTTGTTTGCATAAATAAAAGAAATGGGGCACTTAAATGGACACAACTCAAACAAATTGTTGGTTACTATTCCAAACAAGTTAACTTTGGCCACTTTAATGGAATTAGTAATTATTCCTAACAGCCAAACTACTGAAAAATCATAAGCCTATAGGCACAGTGCACAATATGTGTTAAATCCTGGGAAATAAGAGAAAAACGTAATAATAACAGTAGAGTGATGCAGAAATCTAGACCATCTGAAGCAAGCAACGAAACAACCCCATTTAGGAGAAATGAAGAACAGATTACAAACTCAAAGCCAAAAAAAAAAAAAAACGTAGAGTTGAAAAACCTGGAGAAACAGCTTCCATCTTTGTAGAAAACTGAGAAATGGGTTCTTGTTCAGAAGGAAGAACAGAAGCGGATGTGAAGGGAACAGTTGACTGTGGTCGGGCATGAATTAAGAGTGAAAACAAAGAAAAGGAACCTGCCCACATGGGAAATAATAGACACACAAGATTCATCGTGTCTCCGCTACGACAGAAGGGACGATAGAGAGAAATTTAAAAAAAAAAAAATCAAAATGTAGGAACTAATGAATGAAACTTCTTTTCCTGTTCAAAGATCTTGCTGTTTCACTTTTGAATCTATCTATGGTTAACTCTCCTTTTGAGGGGGAAAAATTGCAGGAAACTAAGAAAAAGAAAAAGAAAAAGAACTCTTGTCTTTTTTTTATTTATCTTAAATTTAATCAGTTAAATTATGTGTGGGGGAGTTGATGGACATAGTGCATCATGTGTGACAGTTAAAAAAAGAGAGAGTTTCATTTAAGTTTTATGAGTTTAGGGTTTAGACAGTTGGGATGTAGATATACAAAGTTGATTAGTCTCAGAATACAGTTATTACTTAACTGCTGAATTTAAGATCTTTTATGGATAGTGGCTCTTCTTCAACATTACGATATAATTAATTTGACAAATTAATTTTTCTTTTCCAGAGGACCCTAAATACTGTTTAAACCTTTCATGCATTTCTCATTTGTAAACATGGATTAATTAAATATTAATTAAATCCTTAAGTAGTTTGGCGCGTTTAAACTTTTGAAGGTTGTTTTTGTTTTGGATGGAGAAAATTTGTATGTATGTTGGTAGTAACTTTAACATAGTTATAGTGGGCCCCGTTAAACATGATTTAGAAGTTGCCTTAGGTTTTACTTGGATCCAATTCTTTTAAGATGCAGCCATGGACCCGCCTAAACCAACAAAGGTAGTCTTCAATTATTACCAACTTTCAACTTTTATGTCTTCCCAAACCTTTTACTTCCTTTTTCAACTCTTATTTATATTATTATTTTCAAATATAAATATTTATATTACTTACCAATCTCAATTTCCTAAACTCCTCAAATTAAATTTAAATCTAATAAAGAAGAGGATATTCTCAAATAAATAAATAAATAAATAAAGGATGAGACATTATGAGATGGGGCATCAAACTTCAAGTGGCCGTCGCAAAGGGACACCTACCCGACCTTTAAAATCCAACGTCCCAATCAGAGTTTCTTATATATATATATATATTTAAAAATAATATTAAACACTAAATTGAATTTGGATGTTGAAGTTTCCACCTTAACCATCATATTAATTTCATTTATTGCCGGGTCAAGTAGGAGACTGTTTTCTTCCATTCCCAATCGAAGTTAAAGAAGCAAAAATCTATTTATGCCAGCAAATTTTTAATCTCTAGTTTTAAGTATCCAGCATTTAATTATCCTAATACAAGTATGCAACTTAATCTGCGATATATATAAAAATTATTTCCTCATAATTTGGTGAAAAGCTCTTCACATTCACATGAGAGAAGTGATTTATGTTATTTATATAGGTCACATGTGGCGATGGTGGTCAGCTAACCCTAACAGCTGAATTAATTATTTCTTCTTATATCTTCTTTTATTTTTTATTTCCAAATTTCTTTACACTTAGAGGATTTTATAAAACAATGCTAAATATTAAAAAGCTTTTTGTAATGGGATTTCTTAATTTTTAATTTATTGTAGGGTTAAGTAAGAATCTATTTTCTTTGATTTTTCATATGAATAATTTTACTATTGTGGAAATGTTGTAAAATTAAAGTTAAGATCGTGTTTGATAATTTTTTCGTAAAAACTGTTGATGTTTAAATAATAATAATAAATATGACTCTTACCACCTGCTTTCTGTTGGGTTAATTTTTTTTTTTAAATCAAATAGCCCATGATATGTACAAAGTCCTCACACTCTTCATATATTTTAAATTTAATCCTCATGCTTTTAATTTTAGAAATTTAATTTTTTCACTTTTCAAATTTAAAAAATTTAAGTTTAATTATTAACACCATTAAACTTATTTTATTCAATTCGCCAGTGTAAAACATTGAAATTAAAAAAAAAACTTCGTCACATAAAAAATACATAACAATAAGCTTAAATATAACAAAAAAAAAATTAATGGTGTTATCAACTCTTAAAATTTATTAAACCTTTTAATCAAAATAAAATATTTAAGCTAACTAATAATATTATAAAGTTGAGATACCAAATTATATCAATAATTAAAGTATAGATATTAAATTTCAAATCTAACTCAAATATAAGAACTAAAATTAAAATTTAATCATTAATATATAATTAAAAAACAGGAAAATTAAATATATGTATTTAGATACATGTCATAAATTTAAATTTTTAAAAAAAAAATTGCTTACATTTTTTTTTCATTTTTTAAGATCGTGAAGAGTGGTAATTGAGAATATATATTAAGGCAAAGCAAATAAAATTTGTGTTAATAGGCTATGATAAAATTATAATTTTTTTGAAAATTCAGACTAAAATTTTATATTAAAAGAATTTAAATTGAATTATTAATTTACGAGAGATTATAATATAATTTTAACATATAAACTAAAATGGGTAAAGGTTTTTGCTTGTCTCTTGGACCGGTCTGAATATAAATAAAATATTATTGATAATATTCGAAACATTTATGTACAAAGTCAATTAGGCCCCAATATTTAAAGTTGAAAGTCTAAAAAAAACGAAAAAATAAAAACCCTTGAATCATTCTCTATTTTTCTGAACATTCATTGGCTCAAGATTTTGGTATGCACAGGGGACAGAGTCGGTAAATTTAGATTGTGGACAATCTTCTAAAAGGGATAAGTATTTTTGGGTTTTAATGTGTGGAAACAAATTTATTTATTTTTATATAAAATAATTATTCTTCAAAAATTTTTGTGAATCCTTTTTTTCTTTTGCGAAGATACTTAATAGTGGTTTGTTGAGTGTGTTACAACTGAAATGATGTTTTTATCCTCTCTCTCTTTTCTTTTCTTTTCTTTTTTTTGATAGATTATCCTCTCTCCTTACATTAGTGTTGGGAGGAGATTTTTAAAGAGGATGGTGAATTGGACATGAATTGTGGTCATCACACACTCTGCTCCACAAGTGCAAGGGTAGTGTGGCAGACTATATATCAACTAGAAGTATAGTAGCTGACGGGAAGCAGTTAAATAAAGCAACGTTGAACTTGAAGAAAGGATATGTTGAGGTGCATTCATAAAATTTCATTTTTATCTTCAAAGAGATGAATAAGCTCACTTTACGTGAAGTGATGGGATAAGACTACAAAGCAAAGTCTGGCAAAATTTTGCTCCTAAATGTAAGTATTAAACAATTTAACGATGAATGATAATATTAAGAATTTAAATACTTACAATTCATATACCTCTCATTAAAAGAAAATAATTTCTTACATAAAAAAGTTTTGCTTCTAATTCAATATGAATTTTTGGATGGAATCGGATTTATTTAATAATTCGTATTCAATTGATGGATGCTGTTCGTTATCCAACGGCTCCTCTGCTGGGATTTTATGTTTCTTTGTCGAAAAGCAATCGCAAACTAAATTAATGCTGCGAAAACATAGGCCTCAGAATTGCACGTGAAGCGGTGTTAGTTAACAAATATGCAGCTCGACTTGTTCACATTGAATTTTTTTCATAATTAAAACTACATTTTGGGACACCTATAAAACACAACCAGCCTTATAATAAAATAACATCATATAAAAATCATATTTCTACAAATTAACACTTATCAAAAAGTAATAAAAATTACAATTTTGTTGAATGAAATGAGAGAAAAAGTAATGAAAAATATTGTTGAGTCGTTGAATTTGGGAAAGCCAGGGTTTTTTTTCGTATTACTATCTTTTTCTTTAATAGTTGGCAGTTTTATAACTTCATGTGAAATTTGTTTTGTTAGAAAATATTTAAATTCTATTAAATTACCTCTCAATCTCATTTTCAATTATCTAGTGATACTTTAACTTAATTTTTTTATATCATTCTTTTAATTAAATTAATATTGATTAACTTGTAACATCAATTCAATTAATTGTCTAAATAATATTATAAATATATTGATTTTTTTCATTTCTCCAACTAAATGAGTATTAAGAATTTAGATATATAAATTTAAAAAATAAGTTAAAGAGAATTATATATAATATAATCGGCTTTTTTTAGATCAGTAGATAAATAAGAAAAAAAGAGTAAGTAAATGATTCAAATATTTTTAACTTAAAATTGTTAATATTTTCATTTATAGTAGTTTTAGAGTTTTTTTTTTTTGGTAGAAGTAAAGGATCCAGTTCGAAACCACCGGATAGGTACATGAGAAAAATCTACTAAAATACTTTCAAGACTTTTAACATAAAATAGTAAAAAAAAAAAATAACACAAATTAATTAAAATAAATCACTAGTCGAAAACATCTTAATGATTGAAACATGAACAATTAGTAAAAAGGATTTAACTACTAAAAACAGGGAATTATGGCACATTTAATGGATCTAACTATCAAAACCAATCACTAGATGAAAACATCTTCAAAGGGTTTTTCGTTTTATATGGAAGTGGGGACAGATTTTGAGATGGTGTCTCATTCTTGGGTAAAAGTATAATAAAAATAATTGTATTAAGAATTGAATTGTATTTTATCATTTCTATTAAAAAATAAGAAAATTAATTCTTGTATTTTAGATCAAAAAGTAAATTGATTCTGTTAAAAATTTTATTTATTTTTACTATTAAAAATGAGATATATGTGGCACGCCACGTACTATTGTTTGATAATTTCGTCAACCATGCCAATTTTTAACAATAAAAATAAATGAAATTTTTAATAAGATCAATTTACTCTTTAATCTAATCACAATGGTCAATTTACTTATTTTTTGAGTAAAAGAAACGAAATGCAATTTAAGTTTTAGTAAAAAGGCCTTAATTGTACTTTTGCCATCATTCTTAATCTTTTACCGCTTATTACTTGTACTAAATTATGATACACTTATAATATGAGTATGAAAATTATATAAAATGATAATAAAACTTGAATTACAATTAAATTTAATTTTTAAAATTTTTAAGATTTAAGTTTAGATTCCATGTCTATTATATATGTTTTATTTTGAGTAAAAATATTATTTTATAAATTTTATATGAAAAATAAAACATTGTATCATTACAAAATTAAATTTTTACATAATTTTTAATATGTCATTAGTCTATGTACATTTTACAGATTTGTAATTTAGTCTTTGTACTTTTATTTTCAAGAATTTAGTCTCTTTACTTTTCAAATTTGAAAATTAAGTCCAATTGTTGGCATCGTTAATTTTTTTGTCAATTTTGTTGATGTCACATTTTTAAATAAAAAATACTCACTTAGTAGTCATGTAATTAAAAAATGACGTTGTAATGAATCTGAATTTAACATAATATTTTTAATATGTAGAAGGCCCAATCCGTCCGGGCCCTCTACTAGAACCAATTAAATAAAAAGGGAGAGGCCCGATTACAAACGGCCCAAACGGCCCATATTTTTCTGGAAATTCTAGGGTTCAGAAACCCTAAAATTTCCAGCCGCCGCAACCCATGTGCGCCCCAGCACAAGCACGCCATGCTGGCCTCCACTATCGCAGCACCTCCACCACGCCCATACCTGCAAAAAGACGAAAAACAACAAGGCCACAACGGAAAGCTATTTGTATTTGTTTATCCATTTTCACATACTGTTTTGAGGCTATAAAGCCGAAGAAAAAATGTAAAAAGAGGACCTTTTTTTTAAATTTTGAATCAGAGAAATAAAAAACTTTTCAATCAAAAATCAGAGGAAGAGTCAGATCTAGATTTTCTAAGGTATTTCCTTTTTTCTTTTCCTTTTTCGGGGCTTTTTATTTAACCATTATATATATATATAAGATAAAAGAATAAAGGAAGAAAAAAGGAAGAAAAAACTTACCTGTTGCGATTTCCGGCCACCGCGCGCGGTGGCCGGCACAGCGTCGACGGCGAAACCTACCCCCCCTTTTATCTCGAAACCTGCACACAAAAAAGGAGAGGATTACCCTTTTTTTTTTCGAAGAAACAGAGAAATGAAGCAAAACAAAATTTTTGCTTTATATAGTCGAGCAAAACGGTGCGTTTAGCACCTGTCCCAGAAACGGCCAAAACGGCGCCGTTTGGCACGACCCGCGACCCGACCCGAATCTACCCCAGGGTCCGCGTGTTTTTGACCGGAAGGGCTAATTGCACTTTTAGCCCTTCCGCATTTTTATAGTTCTTTTAATTAGGGTTTTATTGTTTTAAAATTTGTCCCAAAAGTCCAGTTTGGTTTATAATTCGATCCCCTTTCTGTTATGCGCTTTGGCTAGGAGGTTTTATTGCGCGCGAGGTCCCTTCCCTGCGTCGCGTCTTCCAACCTGGTCCTCTCCCTTTATTTTATTTTCAAACTAACCCCAAACTATTCATTTTTGATTCAATTCGACCCCTCTTTAGTATTTTTGCAATTGTTATTATTTATTTATGAGTTGTGCATTATTATGACTACTATATTTTATTATTACTCTGCGCGTATATTGCATATCATCGCTATACTTATATTATTTTTTTGTACATATTTTATGTCTACTATTATTATTGTTATTATATTTATTATATTTTACATTATTCCGTTGTGCATATTCCATGTCATTGCTATTATCATTAAATATTATTAGTACTATGATTATTATCATTATTATTACTATACTTATATCATTATTATTATCATTATTACTATTACTATTATTATTATTATTATTATGTTATTATTATTATTATTATTATTATTATTATAATATTATATTTTCGATCACTACTAATCACTATTATTATTGTTATTGCATTTTGTATATACTAACTTTATCATTATTATAGTTACTATATCTATAATAGTATTTTGTACATAATTTATGTCGCATCATCACTATTCATTGCATGACCCTATCCCCACTTTCAAACCATGTTTCTTCAAAACATTTTTATATCAATTTTGTTCTAAAAACAAATCTTTTTAAAAAAAAAAAAAAGGCAATATCCCGTGTTTGGAAATTTGAGGGACCGTGCCCTATGTGTTGGGTCTCGGTTCTCTTGCTTGACCAAACGATCGAATAACCTTTTGATATTTTAATAAATGAGTATTAGGGATTAAGAGACGACCTTGGAGTTGAGGATTAAAATTATCGTGTCCTACGTATTGGATGTGATATTTGGTCCCTTCGAAACAAGGAAGTCTTAATATTCTAGGAAGACTCAAACATTTCCAAAAGACCCAAATTTCTAAATTCTTTTCCAATTTTGTTAAAACTTTCGACATTGGGACATCAATTAATCAATTTGGTACCGATTTTCGGGCGTTGCGAGGGTGCTAATCCTTCCTCGCACGTAACCGACTCCCGAACCTATTTTCTCAAATATTCGTGGACCAAAAACGCTGTTTTAGTAAATCAAAAAAACGTTTTATTAAAGCAAAAGGTGATCCGATCACACCAAGCAAAGATCGGTGGCGACTCCCGTTTTTATTTTTTAAACCCAAGTTCGATTCCCGTTTTCAAAACGGATGGTTTCGACAGCTTGGCGACTCCGCTGGGGACCAATGAAGAGAGTCAGGCCGTAAATTGATTGATTTTTGTCCCTTTGATTGAAAGTTTAGAAAATTGTTTTGAAAAATTGCGTTTCTCTTTAACACATTTGTTTGTGCTATAGTGTCGAGTCTCGTGAAATACTTTGGCATTGCATTACATGACCATCGCGGTCACACCCTTAAGTGGGAGTGAGAAGCTACTCTTTCGTGAGGTTTTTACCTCCGTGCAAGATAGTGGATCGCTTCCGGGATACATCCGTACCTATGTCTTCGTGAGATTTTTATCTCCGTGCAGCCATAGGGAAATGTATTCCCCTGAACTGAACTCGGTCCATATGAGCCTATAATGGGTGAAGATCGAGGAATCTGCTGGTTCAGGTACCCATACTTTAGAACCAAACCACATGTAGAAGAACCTAAGAGCCCGTTGTAGATAGAGCCGTGCAAACCCTAGTTGTTACCTTAAATACGAATTTGATTATCTCCTGTTTATTTTAAGTTCCTTTTGTACCTGAGATTAACTTGTGGTGTTTCATTTTCATTGCATGGCATCATAGAAAGGGTGTTGATCCGCGTTCAATTACTAGATAGAAAAGCTTGACATGGAAAGGGGGTTTCTTGATAGAGCGGAGGATAATGCGGCTGTCCAAGTGTGGTCCGAAAGAGCACAGCAAGAAAAGGGAGATAGCCTGAGTATAGAATATGAATCAGAACTGTGGGACTTCACCCGCGTCAGCGTAGCACAAAATGACCTGCGGGAATTAAAGGAAATATGGGATTCTTGGTGCAATGAGGACAAACAACTGTTCTACCATAATTACGGTGACCTGCACTATCTGCTGTATATCAAGGTAGACGAGTACCTACTTCGAGCCATTACTCAGTTTTGGAACCCCGCCTACAGTTGCTTCACTTTTGGAAATGTAGATTTGGTCCCAACTATAGAAGAGTACACAGCCTTATTTCGATGCCCGAGAATTCAAACTGACAAGGCATATTCAAGGTTCGCTAATGTGTCGGCATTCTCAAAAAGGCTAATGAACATCACGGGAATGAGCGAGCAATGGATTACGGCCCGAATCAAACAAAAAGGGGATTGTAAGTGCATTCCATGGAAACACTTGAGAGACTTAATCTTGGCACATCCTGATAAGAGAAAGAGGGTCGACATTTTCGCTCTAAGCATCTACGGTTTGGTCATCTTCCCCAAAGCATTAGGGCACGTAGAGGATGCTGTTTCGGACCTATTCGATAAACTTGACAAGGGAGTCACACCTGTCCCCGCAATCTTGGCCGAGACCTTCAGATCGTTGAACGCTTGCCGAAGAGTGGGCGAAGGAAGATTCATAGGATGTGCACAACTGTTGCTTTCATGGTTCTATTGCCGTTTCTGGAAGATGGAAAAGGTTTCATGCAAAATCTTTTTTGAAAACTACTCCCCTCTAAAGGAATTAGCGGATACGCCAAGGCGAGACGACTTATCAGGAGAGAAATGGATAGCAATCCTCCAAAATTTGCAAGTGGAAGACGTAGAATGGAAGACTCCGTGGATGATCCCTGACGAAATCTTGTATCGATGCGGAGAATTCAACTGGGTCCCTTTACTCGGGATATGGGGAGCTGTTGGGTACGCCCCATTGTTAGTAATGAGGCAGTATCAATCGAGACAATTTATACCGACGACACATGGATTAGCCCAGTGTGAATTTTCGTACAAGGACGATAATTATAAGAAGAAAGTTCGTGAAATGTCAGATGCATGGACTCAAACTCGGAAAATGAAGAGACTCGCCATAAGGACGATGACTACGCCTGAATACGATCAATGGTGGGTCAAAAGAGTCAATGACAACATCCCAAGGCCAACCCAAGGGAATGCTCGACCAATAGGAGAGCAGCTGCAAGTAATCCCGTCTGAATTAGAGATTATCAAACAAGATTTCGAGAGAAGGAGCCGAGAACTAGGTAAAAGAATAGAGCAGCTAGAAGAGGAAAAGATGCAGTTGGGGTTAGATGTTGACCTCCACAAGTTCGAGGCCGAAAAATTGAAGAAAGGCAAGAATGAGGCCGAAGAGGATTTGGACAGCTTAAAGACAGACTATAAGAAGCTACGCTTGTCCATTAGAACTGCCGGCTTGGGGAAGACATCGGAACAATGGCGACAAGAAATTAAAGAAGAAAAGTCCAGAGCCGATCAGTGGGAGAAAAAATTTCAAAATGCTCGAGTACGGGAGGGTGCTTTGAAAAAGAGCCTATCAGAAAACCAAAGTGAAAAGGAGAAATTACGCGCCCGAGTAGCAGAATTAGAAGGGTCACTACTTTTGCACCGCAGTCGCAACTCGGTAGCCGAATTAAGAGCTAGTCAAAGCAAAATCGAGAAAATGAGAGAAAAGATAGAGGAGCTCGAAACCGCATTACAAGATAGCAAAATTCGGTTTGAACTCCTTGAAGTGAACAATGAACACTGGAAAGAGCAACTCCACCGTTCCCAGGAACAGATCAGAAACAGAGACTACGTAATGGGCGAAGCCGTGGTTCAAATCCGAGAGGCGGCCGACCATTTGCAAACCTTGGCTGTTCGGGCTAGCACGTTAAGTCTGATGTACGAATCAGGATCGGAGCGAGGCCAAAGTTTAGCTTGGCTTCTTAGGAAAGTTAAGGAGTTAGGCATTAGGGCAAAGTCGTACATGTAATCGTCCGTTCTATGAAAAGAAATTCGTTTTCCAGTAAAGTTTATCTAATGGGATTGAATCAAATCAACACCTTTCTGTCTTTTTTGCATTACATAAATTTTGCAAATTTTACATTTCATAAATCTTGCATTTCATAAATTTTGCATTTCATAAATTTGCATTTCATTTCATGCATCAGCATTGCACGCATTCACATCATGTCACGTACATAGAAAAGAGTCTGACATACTCGATTCATAACAGTGAAGAAAGGGAAACCTGGAAGCTGAACATCCGTACGGCACCCGCACTAAGATAAAGAAAATGGATCAGAAGCTAGAAAAAGTCCAAAAGGAGATGAATGACCAAATGGAAGCACAGATGCAAAAGCACTTAACTAAGTTCCAGCAAGAAATGGAGGAATCACAGAGGGACATGAGGGCTCAGATATCTCAGATGTCCGAACTATTGAACAAGTTCATGGGGAAGGAGAAAAGCCCCATGGCCATCACTGGAGGAGAGAATGATGATGGTCCTTCAGAATCTGTCTTACCACAAGTGCCTTCGCAGCATGAGGAACATCCCCGGAGGCCACCTGTCACTATTAGGCCTCAACAAGGCCAAGTCAGCATTGGACCTCCCGTGAATTGCCAAATAGGCTTAGGGTCCAACCCAGGAGACGGTTTCACTAATCTTATGGTACCGGATTTTGACGAAATGGATAAGGAAAGAATGAAGGCTGAACCCTCAACGCAAATGGAAGATCGCTACAAGTGGCTAGAAGAGAGAGTCAAAGCAATAGAGAAGTCTAAAACTCGTTACGGGGTCGATATCAAAGAACTAAGTCTGGTCCCAAACTTAGTGCTTCCACCAAAGTTTAAAACTCCGGATTTCGAAAAGTACAACGGGACCAGCTGCCCGGGAGCACACCTGAAGATGTTCGGTCGGCGAATGGCGGGATATGCTGACAATGAGCAATTATTAATACATTGCTTTCAGGATAGCCTGGTTGGGTCTGCGGCCAAATGGTACGATCAACTCAGTAGTACCCAAATCAAAACATGGAGGGACTTAGTTCAGGCTTTCATGAAACATTATGGCCACATAGCAGACATAGCTCCTGACCGAGTCACTCTCCAAACTATGGAGAAGAGACCAAGCGAAAACTTCAGGCAGTACGCGCAGCGATGGAGAGAGGTAGCCACACAGGTCCAACCACCTCTTTTAGAAGAAGAAGCGGCCACACTCTTCATTCATACCCTAAAGGCCCCTTTCATCAACCACATGTTGGGAAGTTCTATGACCGATTTTTCAGAAATTGTGAGATGTGGGGAAAGGATAGAATACGCGGTCAGATGCGGCAAGATAGAAACAGGGGAAGGTTCCAGAAAAACAACTCTAAAGAAAAGAGAGGGTGACATAAATAACGTGAATGCCCATGACAAAGCAGTCACCCTGACTCAACCTAAAACTGTAATCACTGATCGCCCAAGACTGCATAGACAAGAACCTAGTGCGAGGCCGAACGTAGAGAAGCTCCAATTCACTCCGATCTACATGACGTATGGGCAGTTATACCAAAAACTATATGACACGCATGTTGTTGCCCCTCATTACCTACAACCCATACAACCCCCATACCCTAAATGGTACGACGCGAATGCGCAATGTGAATACCACGCAGGGGTTGTCGGACATTCGATAGAGAATTGTCTCGCCTTCAAGAAACTAGTTGAAAAACTTATCCAAATGGGCGTGGTGAAAGTCAACGACACAGAGCACCCATTACCCAACCACGCTACTAACGGGGTGAACATGTTGGGGGAGAGGGTAGCGAAGAAAGTAAAAACAAACGTCGATGAGATAAAGACCCCGCTGAGTTCGGTTTGGAGGCAAATGATAAGCCGAGGCTTAATCACCCAACAGCCGGGAGGAGAGACTGAAGGAGCGGAAAATTATTGCAAGTTTCACGCTAAAATGGGCCACGATATTCAAGAATGCACCATGTTCAGGACTCTCATTCAAGGTCTCATGGATAACAAAGAGATAGAATTCTACGAAGAGATCGAAGATCTAGAAGAAGGAGAAGTTCAGGCGTCAGAAGAAGGATCGGCTAGAAGGATCTACGGGGGGAATTATCCTGCAGTGGTTATATCGCGACCTAGAGCGGTCGAAATCACGCCAGAGAGAGAGGCCGACACATCGAAAGAAAGGACGTCTAGGAGAGTCCATGGGGGCAACTACCCTGCAGTAGTCATATCACGACCTAGAGTGGTCGAAATCACGCCAAAAAGAGAGGCCGACAGATCGAAAGAAGAGACGTCTAGGAGGGTCTATGGGGGCGACTACCCTGCGGTAGTTATATCACGACCAAGGACGCGGGAGACTGAAATATCGATCACACCGAAGGTCATAATTCAAAAACCCACGACTACCCCCTACAAAGACAATAAAAAGGTACCTTGGAGCTACGATTGCAGGGTAGAAATCCCTGGAAGAGAAAATCCGGTCAATGCTACAGAAGAAGATAGAGATGGAGGCTTCTTTACACGTAGTGGGAGACGTTACACCCCGAACACAAGTACGGTAGCAAGCAAAGGGAAAGTGGTGGCAACTGAGTGAAAAGAAGAGGAAACCATCGAGCCCGAAGCATTCGTCACCGTGCCCGTGACAGAGAGCGACGCCAGAGAGTTTTTAAAATTCCTTAAACACAGCGAATATAGTGTTGTGGAGCAGCTGCACAAACAGCCCGCTCGTATATCGGTACTGGCCTTACTCATGAGCTCAGAAGCTCATCGAAATGCGTTGATGAAAGCACTAAATGAAACATATGTCACAGGGGATATATCTGTTAATAAGTTGGACCGTCTCGTCGGTAATATAAGCGCGGACAATTTCATTTTCTTCAATGATGACGAGATACCCTCAGGAGGCATGGGATCTACAAAAGCCTTACACATAACCACGCGCTGCAAAGGGTACACGCTGCCGGGGGTGCTAGTTGATAACGGATCAGCCCTAAATGTATTGCCTCTATCCACACTGAATAGGTTACCTGTGGATAGCTCCCACATGAAGGCGTGCCATAACATCGTAAGAGCATTTGATGGAACGGAGAGAAAGGTCATGGGGAGAATTGATATACCCCTTCAAGTTGGCCCGAATACATATGAGGTAGACTTCTTGGTGATGGATATTAAACCTTCCTACAATTGCCTGCTTGGGAGACCTTGGATCCATTCGGCAGGGGCGGTACCGTCGTCACTGCACCAGAAGTTGAAATTGGTAACGGAAGGTAAATTGGTCACGATCAACGCTGAGGAAGATATCATAGCATCCGTTACTAGTGACGCTCCATACATTGAAGTAGATGAAAAGGCAATGGAATGTTCTTTCCGGTCATTGGAATTTATCAACGCAACTTTCGTTGCCGAAGGCAGCAAGATCCCTATGCCTAAAATATCCAAGTCAACGATGATGAGCCTTCAAATGACAATTGGGAAGGGAGCTTTGCCCGGGAGAGGACTCGGGAGAAACCTGCAAGGAAAGACTGAGGTGCCAACGCAAAGAGAAAAACGAGACCGCTTCGGCTTAGGGTTCAAGCCAGATGCGAAACAAAAGAAGAGAGAAGAAGAGAAAAGAAGAGAGAGAAGAAAGGCACGCCTGAATGAGGAAGAGATCAAGTGGGAGCCAATGACTTTCCCTCCTCTGTCCAAAACGTTTGTCTCGGGGGGAATCTTATACCCTGACCGAGGCATAGCAGCAAGAAAAGCAACGGAAGAAATGTTGGGGAGCTTAACCATCAACGCCGTATCGGAAGAAAGGTCCGAGGAAAGAGCTTTATCTGGGATTCGTCCTTATGCTCCTGGAAGCGTTTTGGACAATTGGACAATAGAAGAAATTCCTGTAGCTTTTAGGAGTAATTCAGAGTAATGTTCGAAACACGCTTGTTGCTCTAGGCCTAGGGGCAATGAGAGACTCTTTGTTGAATAGGCATATGCCCAAAACGTCTTTATTTCAATAAAATGCATATTTCGAGCAAATTTTCTTTTACTCTCCATTCATAGTCATACACATAAACATCCATTCTTAGATTGTTGCTTCTGCACCTTTCTTTGCCCTCTTGACAGGTCCCCAGATATCAATGACGTGAGCGACACTGCTATCGACTCAAGGTCCCCTTTTGAACAAGATACGGACATGGAGGATTCTCAAGAATTCGAAGATGACCAAGATCGTAACATGTCTCCTGATTTGTTAAGGATGGTAGAGCAAGGCGAAGAACAAATCCTACCCCACGAAGAGACAATAGAAATGGTGAACCTAGGAGAAGGAAAAGAGTTGAAAATTGGACTAGTATAGCCGCAAAAACGAAGCAAGACCTCATCGAATTACTCAAAGAATTCAGGGACGTCTTTGCTTGGTCATATCAAGATATGCCCGGGTTAAACACAGACATAGTGGTGCATCGACTCCCTATCAAGGAAGAATGTAAACCCGTCCAGCAGAAACTTCGAAGAATGAGGCCAGATGTTTTATTAAAAGTAAAAGAAGAGGTCAGAAAACAGTTTGACGCCGGTTTCTTGCAAATGGTTAAATACTCAGAATGGGTAGCAAACATAGTGCCTGTCCCTAAGAAAGATGGAAAGGTGCGAATGTGCGTGGACTACAGGGATTTGAACAAGGCCAGTCCTAAAGATAACTTTCCACTACCCCACATTGATACATTAGTGGATAACACAGCCGGACACTCTCTTTTCTCTTTCATGGATGGCTTCTCTGGGTATAACCAGATTAAAATGCACCCCGAAGATATGGAGAAAACCACGTTCATTACCATGTGGGGGACATTCTGTTATAAAGTGATGCCTTTCGGACTAAAGAATGCAGGGGCAACATATCAAAGGGCCATGGTGACTCTCTTCCACGACATGATGCATAAGGAGATCGAAGTTTATGTAGATGACATGATCGCGAAGTCCAGAACTGAGAGAGAACATGTGCAAGTCTTGAGGAAACTATTCCTAAGATTGAGAAAATTCCAGCTGAAACTCAATCCGACCAAATGTACCTTTGGGGCTAGATCCGGAAAATTGTTGGGATTTGTAGTTAGTAAAAAGGGAATTGAAGTTGATCCTGATAAGGTGAAAGCTATCCAAGAGTTGCCTCCACCACGTACCCAAAAGGAGGTTCGAAGTTTCTTGGGAAGATTAAACTACATCGCCCGGTTTATTGCACAACTAACGGAGAAATGCGACCCCATATTTCGCCTCCTTAGGAAGCACAACTCAGGTGTATGGAATGAGGAGTGCCAGAAAGCATTCGATAAAGTCAAGCATTATTTGTCTAAAGCCCCAGTACTGGTATCGCCATGCCCGAATAAGCCACTGATATTGTATTTGTCAGTATGCGAGAACTCCATGGGATGTGTGCTAGGCCAACATGATGAGTCAGGAAGAAAGGAAAGAGCGATATACTATCTCAGTAAAAAGTTTACAGAATGTGAGACAAGATATTCGCCGATCGAAAAGTTATGTTGCGCTCTGGTTTGGACAACCCGGAGATTAAGACAATACATGCTATATCACACCACTTGGCTTATCTCCAAACTGGATCCTCTCAAGTTCGTGATGGAGTCAACTGCACTGAATGGAAGAATGGCCCGATGGCAAATTCTGCTTTCAGAGTTCGACATAATCTACGTAAATCAGAAGGCCATAAAAGGGAGTGCAATAGCGGATTTTCTAGCCAGCAGGGCGTTAGAAGAGTACGAGCCATTGGACTTCGATTTCCCAAACGAAGAATTAATGTATGTGGCAGCCACTGAAGAAGAGGTCCGAAAGAAAGGGCACCCGTGGAAGCTAAACTTCGACGGAGCTTCAAATGCGATGGGGAATGGAATTGGGGCAGTCCTGGTATCCCCCAACGGAGATCACTATCCTCTTACTAGCAAGTTGGATTTTGATTGCACAAACAACATGGCCGAATACGAAGCGTGCATCCTGGGAATCCGTGCAGCCATTGAACGGAAAATTGGAACGTTGGAGGTATACGGCGATTCCGCGCTAGTAATCTACCAACTGAAGGGTGAATGGGAGACAAGAGACCCCAAATTAATCAGCTATCGAAGGCTGGTTTTGGAATTAATTAAAGAGTTTGACAACGTCACTTTCTGTTACCTCCCACGAGAAGAAAACCAGATGGCCGACGCTTTAGCCACCTTGGCTTCTATGATCAAAGTAAATAAAACGGAAGAAGTGAAGCCTATCCAAATGAGCATCTACGAGGCTCCGGCACATTGCTGCAGCATCGACGAAGAAAAAGAAAGAGATAGTCACCCATGGTACCACGATGTATTACGATACGTGAAGGATCGTGAATACCCCGATCAAGCGACCGAAAAATGATAAGAGAACATTGAGAAGATTGGCCAATGATTATGTCCTGGATGGAGAAATCCTATACAAGAAAAGGAAAGATCAAGTACTGCTGAGGTGCGTGGATGCAGTTGAAGCCAAGAAGATCCTCGAAGAGGGTCCACGAAGGTGTCTGTGGGACTCATGCTAATGGATTTACGATGGCCAGACAAATCATGAGGTTCGGGTATTATTGGTCAACTATGGAGGGAGATTGTATCAGCTATGCCAAGAGATGCCACAAATGTCAAATCTACGGAGATAAAATTCACGTGCCTCCTTCACCCCTACACGTCATGACATCCCCTTGGCCTTTCTCTATATGGGGAATGGACGTCATCGGGCCGATCTCACCAAAAGCTGCGAACGGGCACCGATTTATCTTTGTGGTAATTGATTACTTCACCAAATGGGTAGAGGCTACTTCATACGCAAATGTCACGAAATCAGCGGTCAGCAAGTTCTTAAAAAAGGAGATCATATGTCGGTATGGGATGCCTGAAAGGATCATATCTGACAACGCACTAAACTTGAATAATAGCACGATAGCGGAGGTCTGCAGCCAATTCAAGATCCAACATCACAACTCATCACCATATCGTCCGAAGATGAATGGTGCAGTTGAAGCAGCCAACAAGAATATCAAAAAGATCATAGGAAAAATGACTGAGACTTACAAAGATTGGCATGAAAAGCTACCGTTCGCCCTTTACGCCTATCGAACGTCAGTTAGAACTTCTACCGGGGCAACTCCTTTCTTTTTAGTTTATGGAATGGAGGCAGTACTGCCGATTGAAGTTGAGATCCCCTCCCTTCGGGTCTTAGCTGAGATAAAATTGGACGAAACAGAATGGACTCAATCTCGGTACGATCAGCTGAACCTAATTGAGGAAAAGAGGCTAAAAGCCCTTCGGCAAGGACAAATGTATCAAAGGCGAATGATACGGGCTTACAACAAAAAGGTTCGCCCTAGGGAGTTCTATGAAGGAGACCTCGTCCTGAAAAAGATTCTTCCCATACAGAAAGACTTTAGAGGAAAATGGATGCCAAATTGGGAGGGACCTTATGTAGTAAAGAAGGCCTTCTCCGGCGGAGCTCTAATCTTGACAGAAATGGATGGCAAAAGTTTGCCGAATCCTGTGAACTCAGATTCAGTCAAGAGATACTTCCCCTAAAAAAAAAAAAAAAAAACTGGAGAGGTCAGAGTAAAAACCCGTAAAGGGCACTTCGTGACTCAAGGGGTTTTGGACCGAAAACCCAAAAATGGGCGATCCAAATCATTGATTGGAGGGGATATGCGGTAACCTCGCTATAGCCAAAATTAACAAGAAGAAGAAACGTCACGACTTGGGGGCATCAGTGAAGTCTTCTTATTCCGCCAGATGCCTATCGAGTTCAAAAGGAGTCCTCAAGAAGTTTTGCGCAGGGAAACTCACGCTATGATATCTGGACACTTGTTCTTGTCTTCTTTGTAACGCGTTTAGTTAAACTTACTTTGTCAAAATCTGATCCTTTGGTCAATCTATTCATTTTGAGCCTTACCCTCAATATCTCTTATGATTATACTTTTAAGCACTTTTCATTGGAATAACGATTAATGGACCACCAGTATTCAAACTAAGAGAGTTTCGTATACTACTCTGAAAACTTCTAATTGTTACAAGAACTCAAAGAGGGAGCAATGTTCAAAACTAACCAGGTGCATGGGGCAATCGAAACTTAAATTGGTGACCCCCAAAAGAGACCAATCAAACCAAGAAAGCAGGGTGATCCGTCGCAAAGAGATCATTTTCATACATGCATTCACATCTTAATCAGGGGCATTCGATTCATTCCAATCATTGCATCCTAATCATAGTAAAAAAGACCATTCTCATGTCATCCATAGCACATGTAGATAGGGGCATTTGAGTCATTTCAAGCATTACATCATCACTTTCAAAGGACAGGTTCCTCAAACAATGGTGTAACAAATTCAAAGGTGGAGCAATTTGAAGACTGATAATCTCCTGAAGGAGGCAATATGAAATTATCTTATTACCACTGACCATTAGTGGAATAAGCTGAAAATTGTCTATTACCACTGACCAGTAGTGAAATAGATTGAAGACTGAAGATTGAAGAGTATTCTACTACCACTGACCAGTAGTGGAATAGATTGAAGATTATTCTATTACCACTGACCAGTAGTGGAATAGATTGAAGATGGTTCAATTACCACTGACCAGTAGTGGAACAGAATGAAGATTGAAGATGGTCCTATTACCGCTGACCAGCAGTGGAATAGATCGAAGGTTGAAGATTCTTCTATTACCACTGACCAGTAGTGGAATAGATTGAAGATCGAAGGTTGAAGATTCTTCTATTACCACTGACCAGTAGTGGAATAGATTGAAGATTGAAGGTGGAAGGTTGAAGGTTATTCTATTACCACTAACCAGTAGTGGAATAGATTGAAGAGTGTTCTATTACCACTGACCAGTAGTGGAATAGATCGAAGATTATCATATTACCATCGACCAGCGATGGAATAGACTGAAGATTATCCTATTACCGCTGACCAGTGTTGAATAGGTCGAAGATTGCAAATATTATCCCCCTGAAGACTCCACAGAACAATAAAACGGATTGAAGCCGCAGTGAAATATGAAACTGCTTAACAAAGAAAAGTACCAGAGGAAAACATCTAAGAAAGGCAAGACGCAGCGAATCCCGACAGATTTGGGCCTTCTTTATGTCTTTGCTCTATTCCTGTTACACGACAATGAGCAAAGAGGGGCAGCTGTAGAAGGCCCAATCCGTCCGGGCCCTCTACTAGAACCAATTAAATAAAAAGGGAGAGGCCCGATTACAAACGGCCCAAACGGCCCATATTTTTCTGGAAATTCTAGGGTTCAGAAACCCTAAAATTTCCAGCCGCCGCAACCCATGTGCGCCCCAGCACAAGCACGCCATGCTGGCCTCCACTATCGCAGCACCTCCACCACGCCCATACCTGCAAAAAGACGAAAAACAACAAGGCCACAACGGAAAGCTATTTGTATTTGTTTATCCATTTTCACATACTGTTTTGAGGCTATAAAGCCGAAGAAAAAATGTAAAAAGAGGACCTTTTTTTTAAATTTTGAATCAGAGAAATAAAAAACTTTTCAATCAAAAATCAGAGGAAGAGTCAGATCTAGATTTTCTAAGGTATTTCCTTTTTTCTTTTCCTTTTTCGGGGCTTTTTATTTAACCATTATACATATATATAAGATAAAAGAATAAAGGAAGAAAAAAGGAAGAAAAAACTTACCTGTTGCGATTTCCGGCCACCCCCCTTTTATCTCGAAACCTGCACACAAAAAAGGAGAGGATTACCCTTTTTTTTTTCGAAGAAACAGAGAAATGAAGCAAAACAAAATTTTTGCTTTATATAGTCGAGCAAAACGGTGCGTTTAGCACCTGTCCCAGAAACGGCCAAAACGGCGCCGTTTGGCACGACCCGCGACCCGACCCGAATCTACCCCAGGGTCCGCGTGTTTTTGACCGGAAGGGCTAATTGCACTTTTAGCCCTTCCGCATTTTTATAGTTCTTTTAATTAGGGTTTTATTGTTTTAAAATTTGTCCCAAAAGTCCAGTTTGGTTTATAATTCGATCCCCTTTCTGTTATGCGCTTTGGCTAGGAGGTTTTATTGCGCGCGAGGTCCCTTCCCTGCGTCGCGTCTTCCAACCTGGTCCTCTCCCTTTATTTTATTTTCAAACTAACCCCAAACTATTCATTTTTGATTCAATTCGACCCCTCTTTAGTATTTTTGCAATTGTTATTATTTATTTATGAGTTGTGCATTATTATGACTACTATATTTTATTATTACTCTGCGCGTATATTGCATATCATCGCTATACTTATATTATTTTTTTGTACATATTTTATGTCTACTATTATTATTGTTATTATATTTATTATATTTTACATTATTCCGTTGTGCATATTCCATGTCATTGCTATTATCATTAAATATTATTAGTACTATGATTATTATCATTATTATTACTATACTTATATCATTATTATTATCATTATTACTATTACTATTATTATTATTTATTATTATTGTTATTATTATTATTATATTATTATTATTATTATTATATTATTTTTCGATCACTACTAATCACTATTATTATTGTTATTGCATTTTGTATATACTAACTTTATCATTATTATAGTTACTATATCTATAATAGTATTTTGTACATAATTTATGTCGCATCATCACTATTCATTGCATGACCCTATCCCCACTTTCAAACCATGTTTCTTCAAAACATTTTTATATCAATTTTGTTCTAAAAACAAATCTTTTTTAAAAAAAAAAAACAAGGCAATATCCCGTGTTTGGAAATTTGAGGGACCGTGCCCTATGTGTTGGGTCTCGGTTCTCTTGCTTGACCAAACGATCGAATAACCTTTTGATATTTTAATAAATGAGTATTAGGGATTAAGAGACGACCTTGGAGTTGAGGATTAAAATTATCGTGTCCTACGTATTGGATGTGATATTTGGTCCCTTCGAAACAAGGAAGTCTTAATATTCTAGGAAGACTCAAACATTTCCAAAAGACCCAAATTTCTAAATTCTTTTCCAATTTTGTTAAAACTTTCGACATTGGGACATCAATTAATCAATTTGGTACCGATTTTCGGGCGTTGCGAGGGTGCTAATCCTTCCTCGCACGTAACCGACTCCCGAACCTATTTTCTCAAATATTCGTGGACCAAAAACGCTGTTTTAGTAAATCAAAAAAACGTTTTATTAAAGCAAAAGGTGATCCGATCACACCAAGCAAAGATCGGTGGCGACTCCCGTTTTTATTTTTTAAACCCAAGTTCGATTCCCGTTTTCAAAACGGATGGTTTCGACATAATATATGCAAAAACAATGCAAAATATAAAATTATAGATAAAAAAAATTCAATTAAACAATAAAAAAATAAAAAAATCTCAAATGTATATTTGTTTAATTGAAAACAACTTTTATGAAATATTTTTAAGAAATCAATCAAACAATAAAAAATATTTTACACAGATTCATCCAAACACTAAAAAATATTAATTTTTTTAAAAAATAAATCAATTTCTAAAAATCATTTTTAGTGAAACAAAAGAGCCTTAATTTATTTGTTTTTCAAATTTCAAAGATGAAAGGTCTGCTTCGACTTCCAGATTAGTAAAGTACATTGCAACATGTGGCAGACTTAACTAAATATGCGGGGTATCATCTATTAATTAGCTTTCTTTGCTTTTCTTTTCTCTTCTCATCTATATGATCCCAATTTGTTTGAGATTTTTACCTTCTCTCTTTAGGGTTTGTGATAATCTATACATTTATAAAGGTACTTGGGAATGAATTTGGTGTCAATTAATTCAACAATTAAAATTTTATTATAATCTATTTACGAAGTAAAGAAGAAGTATGCTATTTTTTTAAAAAAAATTATCTATTATTTTTATTTCTTAATGTATTTATCATAGGTTTAATAATTAATCTTCCATATTCTATAGGTCCATATAAAAAACTAATATAATATGAAATATCTGACTAAAAACTTATTTAGCAAATATATTTATAAAAATTTAATGTAAAATTAAATGCATTTTTAGTTAAACTGGTAAAATTAAGGTGTAAAAAATCACGTATTATATATGTAATTTTTTAGATTTTATATAAAAGTAAAAAAAAATATCTTATAGTAATATTTCTTACTTTGTAAAAATAAATAATTTTTTGATAATTTCAAAACTAAATTGAAACACAGATAATGAATGACTTAATCAAATATTTAAATAATTGTATAAATAATAGTAGTAACCATGATGTGAGTGAAAAAAGAAATTATATAAAATATATTTATTAAAAGTTTACATAAATATTTGATTTTGGTTGAAATGATAAAATTTAGAAAAATTAAATATTATAGATATGTGACTTAGATTATTTGATTATTATGTGTGAATTTTTATTTACTATAAATATATTAAAAACACAATTATAATAATATAATTTAATTACTAAAAATATATTTTTAATATTTTTCAAACTCAAATGGCTTGTTATACGAAACAATCAAATATTTAATATAAATAGGAAACTTTATCCATAATAATAAATTAAAAATTATCATTCATTTAAAATAAAATCATTTTAAATTAAATCCTCTAGAAGGTGCTGAACAAATTATTCGTGAGGATGCACAGGGCGTGGGGCGTCTTCGCCTAGTCACTGTTTCTTACGCTGTGGACGACAGGAATCCCAATGAGTTTTAAATGGCTACTTGGGCCTTCAAGAGAAATTAGTAAGCTTTTAGGACCAAATTCCTTCCAATTTGGTAGTGTTCTTGAAATTGGGTTCATGACGCTTTGTGTTTACATTTTCTTTTGGACCATGGTTTTATAAAATTTTGACCAACGAAAAATATTTAACCACTAAATGCTGGAATAAAAGTCAATTATGAATTTCTTTTATACAAATCTTATTTTTACTATAATTCTTTCTCAATTTTTAAATGCTCAAATCTTTATGTTCTTAATTGCTGCGATAGCAATTGTTTAAGTGTTGAAATAATGATTAACTTTTTTTATTTGAGGAACACACCATTTAAATAATGTTTAGGTGTCAATATTTGACTCTCTTTTTTGTCTTGCAGATGATGAGAGTGCAATCACCCAAAAGCAGTAGAGATGCTTTGAAAGAAATTGGCATAGAAAAGAATCTCCTGCTTCCATAAGTAAAAGAAACCTGGATGATTTGTAGGGTTGGTAATGCATTTTAGAGAAGGGCTCTCCCTCGACGATACCTTTCAAGCACGCTAGTGCCACACACTTGTATGTCATGCGGTTAATGAAAATTAATTAAACAAGAAAGTAAAAGTGAAAAAAAGAAAGTGAATGATACAATTTTTGTAAAAGTTTCAAAAATATTTAAATTAAAATTTTTATTTTAATTTATAAAATTTTTAAAATTTAAGGACCAATTTAAAATAGAATGTCTAATTGAATTAATTGAGTCGTTTAATTAATTTTTATGAACAAAACTATTTTAAACTAAACAAAGTTTAGATAAACAGTGGGTTTTTTGATACATAAATAAATGAAATTTGAAACCCAAAATACCGAATAAATTCAATAGCATTTGTGTTAACAAAAACAAAAATTTATCTCCATCCAAATTCTAAAATATTCTAAATTTTTATTGACTTTTAATAAATTTTCGTCCACTGCATTTAAGGTCCAATGGCTCCCCTCTGACATCTTCATATTCTGAACATTTATATTAGCCTTTTTAACCCTCCATTAGAAAAGGTTACTCATTTAAGTTCTTCGTCCATCAAAGCGTTTTAATCCATAGATTAAACCCAATTCTGGGAAAGGCATGAAATTGTGGAGGAAGATAAATAAGTGATACGTAAACTGAAGTTCCAAAGGGAGAATCATGTTGTGTCAACTAAAATACTGGCAGTAAAGCGGGGGGATTTTATAGTTTCTATTCGTTTTGCATTTAAAAGAGAATCATTACGTTTTGTCTCACCATGTGATATTCATATCAGTTTGCACATGTAGTGATGGTAGCGATATATCTATTGAAAACCCTAACTCTACTTAGCTGGGCCCGCCCTTCTCCTTTCCATCTTATGATCTTATCCACTCTCTTAATTCACTAAAAATTAAATGCAGTATGCAATGCAGGTTCCTTCCAAGACTTTGCCACCTTGAAGTAATTCATTAAATTGTGAAAATAAGCAGACTGAAAAGTAAGCACCAATTGTCAATTGAGAGAAGCACTGAAAGCGAATCTAAGGATGGCAAATTTATTAGTGGTGCAGCGTAGGCATGCATGCATGCCTGTATTTGGAACACACCCGTATTAAAATCTTGATTTCCAAATTCCAAAACAGACCATAATGTTGTGAAATTCAAGGCGGTTTCTTTTATTGCACGCGAAAGAAAAGTCAAGTAAACCATACTTGTAATCAACACTAGTGTAAAACGACACCTCACTTTCATACATTCTTATATATAGAGAGAAATAATAAGCGAGGAGACGGGAAACAGGAAGCAGAAATGAAAGCAAGCAGATTAGTGGTTTTGGTAGTGTTAGCTTCGCTTTTGTTCACCCAAATTGCAACAGAGGCCAGGTCACATTCTCACCACAGAGGACAACAACAACAACTTAGAAGAAGAAGAAGCGGCGGCGGTGGAAGAACATCTTCAAACTGTGACCCTTTGTTTCAGTTCCTGTTTGGAACCTGCGGTCAATGGCCTTTCTCAACATCTCCCTCTCCCGACAATCCTTTTCTTCCTAGAAGACCTCCCGCTCCTTTAATATCTCCACCGTTGCCTCCGCCTTTACCACCTCCTGCTCAACCAATTGTTCAACCATCCCCACCACCTGTTGTCTCTGCTCCACCACCTTCATCACCACCCCCCTCCCCTCCACCTCAATCCCCACCACCACCACCTCCACCACCTCCACCATTAGTGCCTTCACCACCACCACCATCAATCCCACCACCACTATCAATCCCACCACCACCGCTAGTTCTTTCACCTCCTCCGCCTGAAGTTATTCCCTCGCCAGTATTCCCATGGCTAAGTCCTCCAGACACCCCATCCCTTCCAGATCTCTCACCACCACCAAACGTTTTCCTTCCACCACCAGAGGAAATTACACCCCCACAACCTGAGTTGACACCAGCACCACCTCTAATCCCTACATTTTCTCCACCGGCTGATGAATTTACACCAGTTCAACCCATATTTGCTCCTCCAACCAACCCGAACTTACCACCAGGCGATGAATTTACACCAACAACGCCATTTCTGCCCATATTCGCTCCACCAACAGATGAGTTTCAACCCGCACCGCCATTTATGCCTATAGTTTTTCCACCGCCAGCACAAGATCTGCCGCCTGATGTGACTAACCCGGCACCTCTAGTACCAATATTTTCTTCACCACCTGACCCTCCACAACTTCCATTGTTACCACCAGAACAGCCCTTTACAGATGCACCACCCATTGAGTCAACTGGTCCACCAAATGTCTTTCTGCCACCACAGGCGGTTCCCACAATCCCTGAGATTCCTCAGCAGCCGCTTCCATTTTCATCGACTCCAGCAGCACCAGATACGGGTTTAGTTGATCCAGTGCAGCCAATGTTGTCGCCTCCACAATCTTTCTTGCCACCGTTCCAGCTTCCCCCATCGTTTGATTCGCCACCTTTTAAAAATTAAACTTCCGTCGACTTATATTACACAGCATTAAATATATGTTTTTAGAATAAGGAGAAGGTAGTTGATGGATGCTTTTCCCTTGTTGAAAAGTTTGACTTGTTTTGATTAGGTTCGCTTTATGCATCGTTTTTCCTGTTTCGTCTATAATATTTTGTTTACGTTCAACGGATATAACAATGCACGGAAAGTTTGATTTAAAGAAGGAAGAACATGAAATCAAGTCCAAGACCTAATAAACTGGTCTAATTTTGTTGAACTAGCTAGTTGTATATTTTATAATTCAACATTAAATTTAATTTATATATTCAGATTGATTATTTCATTAAAAAGTTCAGTTGGATGGTTTGATCTGATTTTTTATTGATAAATCACCCATCCTTACTAGATTATTTTTAGAAAAACTGACTTGATTATTTATAGAAAATTGATGAAAAATAAATAAGGTTTTAGTCAATGTGGGAGATAATGTCTTAAGTTCTAAGTTTTATGAGCATTTATTCTAGGTTTAAATAATCATAAACTTTCTATAAAAATTAAAAATTTTAATTATTTTCCAACTAAGCTTATGTCATTAATTTAGTTAACTACTTAAAAATAGTATTAATTAATTAAATTGATTTGATTTGCCGACTAAGTCCTATGATTCAAGTCATCTTACATTTGTCAATTGTTGCCTGTATACCAACTTAACTTTTAGTGGTGTCAAAAAAGCTCATTTTTTGAGTTGAATTGCTAAATGAGATGATTAAGTTTGAAAGTGAAAATTCATGTGTCGTTTACAAAAGTGATAGATTAAATTATTTAGTAAAATTAGAATGAATTGATTGATAATTATAGTATCGGGATTAAATTGCAAACAATCAAAAATGAATAAAAATTGAATAATAGAACAATGGAGGATTAATGTGACAAATAAAATGTGGTGATAAAAACAATTTAACCAATGTTTTGGCCATTTTACCCAAAAAGGCTCATTTCTAAAATTATTTACAAAATGGGCCAATTTTCTGATTATTTACTGGAAAGAGTTGAATTAGGCGAAATCGCGTCCACGTCAGCGCGTTCTCAAGTGATGTGTCAACAAAACGCGTCCCTGGAAGAGCATTTTATCCACGTCAGCACAAAGCGCTTCCTTGAAGGAGCCCTTTGCTGACGTGGACAAAACGTTTCCCTAGGGACGCGTTTTGTCCCCTTTTTTTTAGAGTTAGGGTTTTTTACTTGGTTTAGGGTTCATGGGTTTATAGGTTTAAAGTTTAGGGTTTTTAGTGTTTTATAGTTTAGGGTTTTAAGGTTTATGGTTTAAGGTTTAGGATTCAAGGTTTAGTGTTTAAGGTTTTAGGATTTTAGGGTTTTAGGGTTTATGATTTAAGGTTTAGGGTTTTAAGGTTTTATAGTTTTAGGGTTTATGGTTTTAGGGTTTTAGGATTTTAGGTTTATGGTTTTAAGGTTTAGGGTTTAGGGTTTATGTTTTTATATTTTTAGGGTTTAGGGTTTTAAGGTTTAAGATTTAGGGTTTATGGTCCAGTGTTTTATGGTTTAGGGTTTATGGTTTATGGTTTATGGTTTTAGGATTTAGGGTTTAGATGTTAGGTTTTATGGGTTTAGGGTTTAGGGTTTATGGTTTTAGGGTTTAGGGTTTATGGTTTTAGGGTTTAGGGTTTAGATGTTAGGTTTTATGGGTTTAAGATTTAGGGGTTTATATATTTAGGGTTTAGGCTTTAGGGTTTATTAAGAAAAAATTTAATTAAATTAGGGTTTAATGTTTAGGGTTAATTAATTAAATTAACTATTAATAAATAAATTAATTAAAGGGTTTATTGTTTTAGGGTTAATTAATTAAATTATGTTTTAGTTTTTTAAAATAATTTTGTGTTTAGGGTTTTGTAAAAAATATATTAACAATATAAAAACTTTTTTCTTTTTTTCTACAGTAGTATCTGAAAAAATAATTTTGAAAAGACGTTTTCTGAACAAATAGTGTTCAAACGCTTCAAGCGGGATGCACTGTCAGCAAAATTACTGAAAAATGCTTCCACGTGGAAGCTATTTTTTTCTCCAGTAGTATCTGAAAAAATAATTTTGAGAAGACGTTTCTGAAAAAATTGTGTCTAAAACGCTTCAAGCAGGATGCACCGTCAGCAAAATTACTGAAAAGCTCCCATTTTGACGCTCTTTTTCTACAGTAGTTCTATTTGGCCTTAGACTATAAATAGGCTAAATTTCATTCTTAGGTTGCATAAGTTACAACAAGAGAAATTGATGTTAAATTAGAATAGAAACTGAAGATGAGTGACTGTATTAGTGCTGTTATTTACTATGATAGTGAGGCCCGTAACACCGAGAACGACGTTGTTTTTTTATCGGAGAACATAGCGTGGTTGGTTTTTAACTAGAACATAGATTTGACAGAACTTCGTAAAAGAATTAGGCGTAAAATCTTCGGAACAATGCCAATGAAAGTTTAGTTTATTAAGTATCGATTTTGTGCTTCGGTTGATCCCATGAGATATGACTCATTCGACATCAAAGGTCCTCGTAGCTTGGAGGCAATGGTGCAGACTCATCTTGCTAGTGGATCACCCTATCTTGAGTTATATATAGAATTTTCATCGCCAAATGATGTATTTGCGACTTCAACATCTACTTCTGTTCGAGAGGAATACACGACCCCTGCCCGACAGTCTGTTAGTGGGTGGCAAAACATAGAAGCTCCCGTGTTTAGTAGTAGTATGGAGTACACAACCCCTGCACGACACTCCGTTAGTGGATTGGACATGCACCTCGGTGGGTCGATGTTTGATACTGAAAATACGTACTGGGGAATGACATAAAGTTTTAGTGGTTGGCAATTCACATCTGATTGGGGACGTTATGAAACATCCACAATAAGGGATGATGTACTCCTTACGACGTCCACCGGCGAAGAGACCACGTTCGTTGTAGATAATGGTGCATCGGATGATGAGTCTGATGTGGATCCACCTTGAGAACCTGGCCTTGATGGTGTAGAAGTTGCATTATTTTCTAAACCGGAGCCTGTTCCAACCATACCTGAAAATGTTGAAGAGGGTTCAGATGAAGAAGAAGAAGATCCGCGATTTAGGACGTACTCGCCTCTAGCCCACATGTATAATGTTGATCTATCTCAAGATGATGCGTTGGAGTTTCCAAATCTATCACACAGAAGGCGTGACTGTACAAGTTCGTCATTAGATTTGAGTGAATTGGAAGTTGGTAAGGAGTTTCCACATAGCATCATGAACGGGGTTAACTACAACATGGTTAAATCCAAATTTGATAAGTTTGAGGCCAAGTGTGCAGTGCAAGACGGTATATGTTCATGAAAAATCATGACCTTGTTGAGTAAAAGGACAGGCTTGTGGGAGATAAAAATGTACAAAGGTCCACATACATGTATTGGCGGTACAATATCACTAGGTGTTTAGGGTTTTTGAATAATACTGTTATTACGTAATTTTGAATTATTTAATGTACTTCGTTTACATGTGTTTCACAAGATCATCCCAAGATAGATTTAGATATGTTAGCTAGCTTAATACTACCGACGGTGAAGATGGATCCCAGGACTTCAGTGTCGGTCTTAATTGCCAATATTCGTAGCTAATTAAGGTACACACTCTCTTACCGTAAGGCTTGGATAGCTAAGCAGAAGGCATTAGAAAGGATGCATGGTGGGTGGGACATTTCATATAATGAAGTATGACAGTAGTGTAATGTGCTGGAGAGATATGTCCCAGGTTGCATAACAGACCTTGAAACGACACCTGCATACTACAACGACCGATTGCTCCGTGGATGCCAAGTGTTCAAGCATCTGTTCTGAAGCTTTAAGCAATGCCGATACGCATTTCTATACTGCAAGCCATTGGTATAAATTAACGGTACCTTTATGTATGGTAGATATACCCATTGGCTATTCCTAGCTGTGGCACAGGATGACAGTGAAAGAATCCTTCCAATTGCGTTTGCAATAACACCGAAGGAGTCAGCTGATGATTGAGATTTCTTTCTTTTTAGGTTAAGGAGCAATGTCTGCCCCCAACCTGATATCTGCATTATATCGGATCGGGGCACTGGAATTCTAGCCGCAATTTAGCTACAGGGAAGCTTATGGCATCGCACACGCCATCGGTATTGCCTAAGACACATTGCATCCAACTACTATGTATAATATCGATCTACAACTGAACAACAGCAAGTGACTAACATGGGTATTTTAATCTCTATTAATATATAATTTTGTTTATAATATTCAATTTGTTCTGAATGGAATAGTGGTATATAATTTTCATTATCAACTTATATTGGCAGGGTATGAGATAAATAAGGACCGTTTTCATGAGATGTTGGCGTTTTTGCGTTCAGTTAACGAAGAAGGCGCAAACTACCTCTGTAACATACCTTTCGAACAGTGGAAACAAGCATACGACGGTGGCCTACGATATGGTCATATGACCTCAAACCTGGTTGAATACATAAATTTTGTTCTAAAAGGAATGCGTCATTTGCCGATAACATCGATTGTGTGAGAGATTTATTTTCGTTTAGCGACACTATTTCCAAAACAAGCAGCAAGTTATAAAGGCCAAATGTAAGGAAGCCATGTATGGTGCGCGAAAGTATTGCAAGAAATTAACAAGGCGAAGGCACGGGCCTACACCATGCATACAGAGTGTCACGATCGCGACAACCTATGGTTTTGTGTGACGGAGTTTGAAAGAGTGAACCAAGATATTATTAGTGGACGAGATCGTGTACACTTGAGAAATAGGACCTGCGACTATAGGAGGTTTGACGCACTTCGTTATCCTTACGCTTATGTAATTGCAACTTGTCAGAATCTCCGTCTGGATCCCATGGGCTATGTCGACGAAGTGTACAAAATAAAATACATGTACAACGTGTGGGGGCACGTATTCCCACCACTCCTAGATAAACATAAGTGGTCGTTTGTATCGTTTGCTCCGTTTAAGCTATTACCGGATAGAGAATTGCGTTGCAAACCAAAGAGTCGACCTTACTCGACTAGAATACGTAACAATATGGATATCCGAGAAACAACCAACCAACAGAAGTTGTGCAGATGCTGTAGGAACCCAGGCTATACAACTCGATCATGTCCAAATCGGAATAGCTGATAGTTGTTGTAATAAAATTACGTTCCATTATTTATATTTTATTAAAAATATTGCCTTATTCAAAAGAACTTTTATTTTATTAAAAATATAAAAATAAATTACAATTAAAATATTAAAAACAACTTTTATTTTATTAAATGAAATAATATAAAAAATTTTGTACAAATATATTAAAAGTATAAAAATATTAAAAATATTGCCTTATTCAAAAAAACATATTTTATTAAAAATATAAAAAGTAAATTACAATTAAACTATTAAAAGCAACTTTTATTTTATTAAATGAAACAATATAAAAAAGTTTGTACAAATATATTAAAAAAAATCAATTTTGGTGCCGGTCAGAATTAGTGCCACATGGGGGTCGTCAACGGTTACGCACTGGATTCCTCCTTGGTTCAGCTTCCAGCGGGGGTTGTGGTTGCTTCGGTGAGGATTGTGGTTCCTCCGGCAAGTGATCTAGTTGTGGATGTTAGGAAGATGACCCACATTGATAGAATAATGATTGCGGAGGTGTTTGCATCATTAATGGCGGATGTGTTTGAATTCTATAAGGCGATGGGGATTGTTAAAAAGAAGAGCTCTCCGACGATGCCTCGTGCGATCCCTCATGCAACGACGGTCTATAGATCGGCGGTTGACTCAGAGTAATTGGGAACAGAGATGAACTGGGTCATGCATTCCAACTTGCCGTAGGATTGGGAAAAGGAAGCATATAAGGGTTAAGATACATATAAGGGCTAGGATACGCACTTGGCATAATCTGAAAGGCTAGCCCGGTGACTGTGTGGGTGCTATTGATGGGCCCGTGTCATCATCCCTTCTTCTTGGATTTAAAGGGCACCATCGTTCCCTTTGGACACGAATTTTTCGTCGCCTCTCCTCTTCCAACAGTAAATATGGCTTGCCGTGGATTCTAAACCATAACATGTATTTCGGCACGCACGCTAACTCAGGAACGATGATCGGTTCCCGAGTAGGTATATAATCATACCGATTTTTCGACATTTCGATAAATTCTTACCAGTATCTCGGCCAATTCGTATTTAATTACCGTAAGTCGACTCTGTGCTCATCATCGAGCACCTTAGGTGCCACGTGAATCGGTTGTCGAAATTTAATTTGTCGCAATACCCTATTTGACTGGTGCATCTCCACAGTAGCATATTATACCAATGGGACCTTCACATGCCAAATGTCCAAATTTTGAAAGAATTCATCTGGAATTATTGCCCGAATTGCATGATCATCGTATGGTGTCCATTGAAATTATATGAACATGATAAAAAGAATTAGTTATATACATAATACTAAATACTAAATACGAAATGACTATTTTATTATTTATAGATATTTTATTTAATATTTACTTGTGCTTCCGACCGTTGGTCTACTAGAAGCCGTATATCTTAAAGAGAAGTTAGTATTCTAATATAACTCGCCGAATGGTTCCACCTAATTAAATAAATTTTTAGCATACAATTATATTTTAAATGTACGTAATAATTATAAAATCTAATATAAAATTTACCTCATTATGAGTAGGAATGTATATGGATGGTCCACTCGATGACGTAAAAATGGAAAGCGAAATCGTGCCCACGATTACAGTAGTGATAGGCAACCTCCGATTTTGACTTTATTCAGTCGCGTCGTCCTGCACGCCTCCCGATACAATGTTGCTAACACAGCAAACCACCAACTAAATTCACCAGCTGCTTTAAAATCAACGAGTTTCAACAGCCATCTCAGATGTACGAGGTTTTGTGACAAGTCTGACATCAGATAACCTCTAATCATCTTAAGAATGTATGCCCGAGGATATCTTATTTTTTCTAGTTCAGTCGAATCATTATCCGGCTCCGGGAATTTGTCTCGTAACCAGCCCATCTCGATCCGACCTCCGTTAATATTATCTGGAATAGCACCCAAAAGCTCGTAGCATATGGCTCCCCAATCAGCAAATTGAGCGAACTCAGTGACTGTGTACCCATTCACCGGTAATCCCAATTGCAACTGCACGTCTTCTAGAGTGATAGTACACTCTCCGCATGGAAGATGGAAAGTGTGCGTGTAACACCCCTTACCCGAGACCGTTGCCGGAGTCGAGCACAAGGCATTACTAGACTTAACTTACTAGTTCGGGGCATAAAAATTGAAACTGTCCATCTGCGTCATGTTCACTAAATCAATTATAACTTGAGTTACGAAACTCGAAATCTAGATCCGTAAATTTTCCTTGAAACTAGACTCATATATCTTCTTACTGCAATTTTTCCAGAATTTTTGGTCTGGCCAATTAGTACAGTTTATTAGTTAAAGTCTCCCCTATTACACAGTTCGACAGTTCTGACCTCTCTTCACTAAAAATCAATTATCTCATAATATACAACTTTTTTTTGTTACACCGTTTTTCATATAAAAATAGACTCAATAATATTTAATTTTATATCTCATGCACAACCTAATTCCATTTCTACTATTTTTGGTAATTTTTCAAAATCACGTCACTGCTGCTGTCCAACTATTCCCCTGCATATAATTACATAATTTCTTTAAAATAACTATCAAGTAGGCATTTCATAACATCCAAAACATGTTCTTAATTAACCATTTTAATGCTAATCATTACCAAGCATTTACAAGCCAATATTAAGCCATATCATAAGGTCATACACACAAAATGACTAAGTCCCTATACATGCCATTACTTAAAACGTTCGAGTCACAAAATACCAATATAATCCTTTGATAGTGTGTAACGATCTCTGACGTCCTTTCGATCCTCGAGTTGGCTTGTAATACTATAAAAAAAATTAAAGAATGGGAGTAAGCATAAAGCTTAGTAAGTTTACATGTAAATAGATAACAACATTCTTAATGAATTATCTTATACTTTTCTTATCAAGATCACTTAAGCTTTTAACTCAATATACTTAAACTTGTATTCTTACCTTACCTTCTTAGCTTGAACTTGTCTTACCTTTACTTTTTAGCTTGAACTTGTCTTACCTTTACTTTTTAGCTTGAACTTGTCTTACCTTTACTTTGGTATACTCTTTGAATTTTCCTGTTGAACCACTTTGGAATATTAAGGATACACGGGTACCTTTCCTTATGAAACTTAACCATTGCCATGTCTTGACATGGTCTTACGTGGTATCCTTGCCTTATAAACTCACCAATGCCATGCCTTGGCATGATTTTACATGTATGGGACCTTTGCCTTATAAATTCACCAATGCCATGCCTTGGCATGGTCTTACAAGGGACCTTTGCCTTATAGTAACTTATCAATGCCATGTCTTGACATGGTCTTACGTGACTTCCTTAAATCCTAATGTCATGACATTTGTATCCTATACATTCCTAAGGTTCAACCAGAACTTTCTGAGATAGCTTTTCCGTCAATTCATACTTGAATCTTTAAATAATAAATTTACAAAATAAATATGTAAATGCTGGAATTTAATAGTATTAAATGTAAAATAATAGAATATTGCATTTATTTACCGCAAACTTACCTCGAAACAAAATACGATAAACTATATCGATTTAGTCCACTATCTTTTTCTTTCCCCGATCTAACTTCGGATTTCGTTCTTCTTGATCTATAATAGCAAATTTAGCTTATTTATTACTCACATTTACTAAAATAGTCCTTAACTCTAACTTTAGTAAAATTACAATTTTGCCCCTAAACTTTTACATAATTACGATTTTGCTCCTAGGCTCGAAAATTAAACTTCAACCCTTATTCTTATGTTTTATAACATGCTGAACATTTTTCCCTTCTATAGCAACTTCAAATTCTTACTATAACACATACTTATGAACAATAACAACTTTTACTAATTTAGTCCAAACTACTTAAATTCATCAAGAATCCAAAGACAAAACTTGTTAATCTAACACATATCTTTTATTTTCTACCATCAAACAACAAAAATCACAAGTTCTCATCAATGGCATAACTCAAAATATTCATCAAAATTCAAAATTCAAACATGGGTTTTGTAGCACTCAAAGCAACGATATCAAAAACGTAAAAATTATCGAAAACCGAGCTGATTACATACCTTGATTGAGCTTAATAAGTTGCCAAACTCTTAAAGCTTTCTTTTCTTTCTTATGTTCTTTAGTTTCGGCAGAAACAAAGAACATGCATGGTTGTTCTTTTTTTTTTATCTATGATATAATATATATATTATTACTTATATTATAACTTTACTTATTATAACATTATTTCCACCCACTAACTAGTGACCGAATGTGAGAGAGAGCTCAAGCTTCTTCCTTTTTTCTTACTTTCGACCAAGGAGGAAGATAAAGGCTTTCTTTTTTTTTCATGTCATATCTTTATTATTATCTTATATTATAATATATATAACTTTAACATATATATTATGCTTATAAAAACAAAATAATATAAAAATTAAAGCCATGATGCCGTCCACTATGCTATCAAATGAACAATTTATAACTTAAATCCTCCCTTATAGATAAACACATCAATTCAACCACTTAATTTCATACTGGCTATTTTTCCCACTTACTCGGTTTAGTCCTTTCACTTAAATTAAACACCCAAACAAACAAATTAACCTACAATATTTTAGCACATGCTCAAACACATAACATAGATATCAAATAAAATATTAAAATATTTTTCTGACTTTGGATTTGTGGTCTCGAAACCACTGTTCTGTTTAGGCCTTATTTCGGGATGTTACAGTGCGTCTTGAGTCTCTACCTCTCTATCAATACAATGATTAGTTTCGGGTCCAACTTTCACCCCCGGCCTATCGTGGCCACGTGCCAAAAACCTGCTTCCCGCAGGTAATTCTCTATCAAAAGCGATGGAGGACCAGACATATTACGGATATAGCATTGCAACATCCGATCTACATACTGTTATAAAAAATTATAAAATAAAAATTAATTAAAATTACATAAATGAAAAAAAAATATTAAATAGTATTAAAAAATTAAAATTATCACTTACCATTGTCATTTGATTGACGGAGATGTGTTTGTTATCGAGATGAATTAATTCTCCGGTCATTGCTAACACGATCGAATATTTTTTAATTTAACAAAAAAAACTAATTAAAAAAAAACTAATTGAAGAGAGCTTTGAGAAAACTTGAGAGAAACTTGATAGAATTATGAGAGGACTTTTGTGTGAAAAAAAATGAAAAGGGCCTTTTATAGTTTTTTTTTTTGGATTGTTGGAGTCCAAACGGTCAAAAAAAAAGTAGCCGTTGGGCTGACATGGACAGAACGCTCCCCCAGGGACGCGTTTTGCTGACACGTCACCTGAGAACGTGTTGACATGGACGCGATTTCGTGGAATGCGGCCCTTTCCGGTAAGGAATCAGAAAATTGGCCCATTTTCGTGAATAATTTTGGAAATGGACCTTTTTGGGTAAAATGGCCCAATGTTTTATTAGCAAATGAGAAAAGGATTTTGGTTCTTCATGCTTTTGCCGATCCAAAATTAACAACCTAGGTGAGTTTTTCCTTTGAAATTTTTGTAGATTTTGCACGTGAGAATCCTACTCTAGCCGACTCATTAATTCATTTTTACTATTATGTAATTTAGTTTAAGATATCATTGTTGAAACTAAGATGAAATAGAAGTTGAGTATCATGAATTATTGAGAATTATGTGGGTTAGATTAAGATTTGGTAAGTTAAGTAGTAAAAATGTTGAATTTAGCTAGAAATTTAGTTAAAATTAATAATAGTGACCAAATTGAGAGAAATTGAAAACTGTTAAAAAGATTATGTTATGAATTGAAAGCTTGAGGTCATTGTATTATATTTATTAAGTCAGATCCAAATTTGATTGGATAGATTGTGTGATATAAATGTTTCAAGTATTAGAGTAGTAAAGGACTAAACTGAATTATATGCATTCATGTTTGATTTCATTGAACTATGTTGAATAACAGGATTAACGATGTGTCCGTAATTGTATTATCAATTGTAGCCAAAGACGATGTAGGAACATCAAAGGCGAAGGGAAGGAAAAGATGAATGTTGTATAGTTTTTGCGATTTGTGCTTCTATAATTCAATTTCAATTTGCTTTTGTAGATTAATTAGTCATTATAATCAATATGATTATGCATCAAGGTAATTGTATATTTCTCTTATGAATTTTGAATAATAGATTCGATTAGTGATATTTGAAATAAATAATGAATTGCTTGGAGTTGTTTTGGATGTGATTATGAATATTTGAACATTGATATTATAATGATATATATTACAATGAAGATTATGATGTTAATGCCCCCATTAAATAATGTTAGACGTACTTTTAGTATAGTTGGCATGCCATAGGGTCACCGTTATAGTGATTTGCTAACCATAGTTGCCAGGCAACCTGATATGGTAGAATAATCACATATTAAAACCCATCATTGCTGGGCAACTAGGGATGACAGAATGAAATAGTCCTAATTTTAAAGGGACGTTGACTTATTCGATATATATAGTTTCGAGTATTTATTCTATTGTCAATTGTCAAATAATAGGGGCCAAAATGAATAAGCACGATAATTGATATTAAAATGTGAATTTAATAAGAAAGTTGGAAAAATGATATGTCGAGTTGAAGTAGTAAATATTAATGTAATTGATACTTGTTATATATAATTACTTTAGTTTATTCTTAATAAAATATATTCATTATATTAGCAGCACTGAGTATTCAATACTCAACGTACGATTTTGTTTATTTTTGTGTGTAGGTCTTGGACGAGGTTTTCTATAAGTTGGAAATGTCAAAGCATTCATTCTCAACAACTCATCTCAAGAATAATTTTGCTACCTCTTTTGTATGTATATAGGTGTTTAAGTTTGAATGACATGTACCTAGGTTGTTTTTAGTCATGTTGTTTAAATTGCCATTTTGGTATATTGATATTTGGTTTATGAAGTTTTATAAGTTGAACTTTAATCTTTAATTATTAGATAACTATACTAGTTTATATAAGTTTGATTATGAGAAATAGATGGTTAAATGTTGGTGCATTGGTGATTATGATTTGATGATGTTTGATTGTGTTTATACCTGTTAGATTGATGGTGTTACTTTGATTTGAAGATTAGGTACACTTAAGGTGCCATTTGGTTTAGTTTGGACCATTGAAATGTGCATTTAGGACAAATTTTACCATTGTGTCTCGTGACCATAGGAACAAAATTTACCTTATATTTTGACATTCATGCTTAGTGTCTCGAGGCTAGAAAATTCTATCTAAGTCTCGAGATAAGCGGTATTCGTCTCGAGACAAGTAAACTTTGAAGCTAAATTAGTTTTGTCTTGATTCCAAGTCTTGAGATAAGAACCCTTTGTCTCGAGAAGTTAAGTATGACTCCTATTTCAGTCAAATTTGATAAATAATCTTCTAGTTAAACTCTATTTATTTGTTTCAATCAAACACTGATTAGTTTAGATTATTTTATTATTATTTGACCTATGAATTTAGCCTATAAATAGGCTCTTTTACAACATTAGAAATGACACACATAGATATTAGAACTCATAACACATTTATAAAATTTTGTGTTTACGTTTTGAGGGTTCTTTATTTTTGGGTTTTTGGAGTTTAGTTTCTATCTCCATCTTTTGTACTCTTCGTTCTTTTGCCATTATAGTAAAATTATCTTTGCCCGTGGTTTTTTATCCTTTTTGGAAGAGTTTTTCCACGTTAAATTTGTGTGTGTTCAATTTCTCAATTTATTCCGCAATTTTTTCTTGTTGCTTAATCGGGTCGATCCTAACAAGTGGTATCAGAGCTAGTTCAATTTTAATAGATCAGCCCATTCAGATATGGCAACAACAAGGTTTGAAATTGAGAAGTTTGATGGTGAGATAAATTTCAATCTGTGGCAAGTTCGGATGATGGCAATTCTAGTTCAATCCGGTTTGAAAAAGGTTGTTACCAGGAAAGAGCCTGAGAATCTAAATAAAATAGAATGGAAAGAGCTTGATGAAAAGGCTTTGTCTGCAATCTAGTTGTGCCTCACGAATACGGTATTGTAGGAGGTATTGATGGAGAAGACCTCATTTACCTTGTGGAAAAGGTTAGAAACTCTTTATGCGACTAAGTCTATGGCTAACCGTTTAGTGTTAAAATAACATCTATTTATGTTTCACATGAACGAATGTGAGGTTCTTAGAGATCACATCAGTCAATTCATTACTCTTTTAAATGATTTAAAGAATGTTGAAGTTCATATTGACGATGAATGTAACATCCCGAAATAGGGCCTAAACGGAACAGTGGTTGCGAAACCATAAATCCGAGTCAGTAAAATATTTTAATATTATTTTTTGTGCCGTTGATATGTGATTAAGCATGTGGTAAATTTTCGTGAGCTAATTTATCTGTCTGTGTGTTTAATTTGATAAAAGGATTGAATTGCATCAAATGCAAAATTAGTGTGCTTTATGAAAAGATGTCTATTTGTTATGTCTTCTTAAGTGTGAGGGCTTATGTGGCAATTAAGCCAACTATAAGGATAGTGGACGGCATAATGACTAATAAAACAAAAAAAAAATTCATGTTTTATGATAATGGTTTAATAAAGGTTAAAAAAAATGTAATTTAATAATAATAAAATATATGTTAAGAGTAAAACAAAACAAAAGCCATTATCATCTTCTCTTTTAAGTGACCGAATGCCAGAAGGAAGAAACTCAAAAAAATCCTTCAACATTTCGGCAACTTTGAAGCTTGATTAAAGGTTCGTTTTTGTTCGGTTTTTTATAATTTTTACGTTTTTGATATCGTTGCTTCGAGTGCTACAAAACCCATGTTGAATTTTTGATTTTGGTGAATATTTTGAATTATGCCATTGTTGAAAGCTTGTGTATTTTGATGTTTGATGGTAGATTATGCATGTTAATGGGTATAGGAACATTTTTTTATTAAGTGATTTTCGGTAAAAACGAGTAAAACGAACTAATTAGTAAAAGATGTTATTGTTCATAAGTATGTGTTATAGTAAGAATTTGAAGTTGCTATAGAAGGGAAAAATATTCAGCATGTTATAAAACATAAGAATAAGGGCTGAAGTTTAATTTTCGAGCCTAGGGGCAAAATCATAATTATGTAAAAGTTTAGGGGCAAAATTGTAATTTTTCCAAAGTTAGAGTTAAGGACTGTTTTAGTAAATGTGAGTATTAAATAAGCTAAATTTGCTATTATAGATCAAGAAGAATGAAATCCGGAGTTAGATCGGGGAAAGAAAAAGATAGTGGACTAAATCGATATAGTTTATCGTATTTTGTTTCGAGGTAAGTTTGCAGTAAATAAATGCAATATTCTATTATTTTACATTTAATACTATTAAATTCCAGCATTTACATATTTATTCTTTAAATTTATTATTTAAAGACTCAAGTATGAATTGATGGAAAAGCTATCTCAGAAAGTTCCGGTTGAACCTTAGGAATGTGTAGGATACAAATGTCATGATATTAGGGTTTAAGGAAATCATGTAAGACCATGTCAAGACATGGCATTGATAAGTTACTATAAGGCAAATGTCCCATGTAAGACCATGCGAAGGCATGACATTGGTGAGTTCATAAGGCAAGGATACCACGTAAGACCATGTCAAGACATGGCAATGATTAAGTGTCATAAGGAAATGTACCCGAGTATCCTTAGTATTCCAAGTGGTTCAACGAGGAAAATTAAAAGAGTATACCAAAGTAAAGGTAAGACAAGTTCAAGCTAAAAAGGTAAGGTAAGATAAATTCATGTTAAAAGGTACAGGTAAGAATACAAGTTTAAGTATATTGAGTTAAAAGCTTATAAGTGATCTTGATAAGAAAAGAATAAGATAATTCATTAAGAATGTTGTTATCTATTTACATGTAAACTTACTAAGCTTTATGCTTACTCCCATTATTTTTTTTATAGCATTACAAGCCAACTCGGGGGTCGAAAGGACGTCAGAGATCGCTACACACTATCAAAAGAATTATATTAGTATTTTGTGACTCGAACGTTTTAAGTTATGGCATGTATAGAGACTTAGCCATTTTGTGTGTATGACCTTATGATATGGCTTAATATTGGCTTGTAAATTCTTGGTAATGATTAGCCATTAAAATGATTAATTAAGAACATGTTTTGGATGTTATGAAATGCCTACTTGATAGTTATTTTAAAGAAATTATGTAATTATATGCAGGAGAATAGTTGGACAGCAGCAGTGACGTGATTTTGAAAAATCACCAAAAATAGTAGAAATGTAATTAGGTTGTGCATGAGATGTATAATTAAAGCTTATTGAGTC
Source organism: Gossypium australe (assembly GCA_005393395.2). Lineage (NCBI taxonomy): Eukaryota > Viridiplantae > Streptophyta > Magnoliopsida > Malvales > Malvaceae > Gossypium > Gossypium australe. Next base: position 16,233,233 of record CM016626.1, read on the forward strand.
TATTTTTATATAAAAAAACTGTGTAGGAAAAAGAGTTGTATATTATGAGATAATTGATTTTTAGTGAAGAGAGGTCAGAACTGTCGAACTGTGTAATAGGGGAGACTTTAACTAATAAACTGTACTAATTGGCCACACCAAAAATTCTGAAAAAATTACAGTAAGAAGATATATTAGTCTAGTTTCAAGGAAAATTTACGGATCTAGATTTCAAGTTTTGTAACTCAACTTATAATTGATTTAGTGAACGTGACGCAGATGGACAGTTTTAATTTTTATGCTCCGAACTAGTAAGTTAAGTCTAGTAATATCTCGTGCTCGACTCCGACAACGGTCTCGGGTAAGGGGTGCTACATTTATTGGTATCAGAGCAAGATTTTAGTCGATTCTCGGAATATTCAGTATGAGTAAGAGTCTAGCTATACATGCCATACTTATATTTTGATAGTGTGACGACTCCTGACAGTTTTAAAAATGTTTTTCTTATATAGTTATGGATCCCGAACGAGATGATGCAGATGATGTAGAGAGTAATGCGCCTGCTCCCACTGAATGGACGGTGCCACCAGATAGTCATGAAAGGCCCGTTACAGTTAGTCAGGGAGGAGGGGCTCGAGAAGCCTTCTTCCAAGCTATGAATGATTGGTTTGCTGAGTTCGTTCGTACGAACCCGGTTGTTAGACCTCCACCCCCTCATGATCCTCAGACCACCCACGTAGCTTCCGCAGTTACAAATACAGTTAGAAGAGAAAAGCCAGCCGTTGACAAGATCAGAAAACAAGGGGCCGAAGAGTTTCAGGCTACCAAAGATGATGATGTAGAGAAAGCTGAATATTGGCTCGAGAACACTATCAGAGTCTTTGATGAGTTATCCTGCACACCGGAAGAATGTATTAAGTGTGTGGTATCACTTCTTAGAGATTCGGCCTACCAGTGGTGGAAGACACTTGTGTCAGTAGTACCGAAGGAAAGAGTTACCTGAGATTTCTTTCAGGAGGAGTTCCATAAGAAGTACATCAGTTAGAGGTTTATTGACCAGAAAAGAAAAGAGTTCCTTGAGTTAAAACAGGGTAAGATGACTGTGATCGACTATGAACGTGAATTTATCCGACACAGCAATTATGCTCGAGAGTGTGTCTACAGAGGCTATCATGTGCAAAAGATTTGAGGATGGGCTCAATGATGATATCCGACTGTCAATTGGTGTTTTAAAGATAAAAGAGTTTGTTGTTTTAGTTGAACGAGCTTGTAAGGCAGAAGAGTTATTAAAAAGAAAGGGTAAATCTGAAATTGATATGCAAGACACGAAGAAAAGACAGATGAGCAAGTCATTTCAGTCTACATCCAAGAGGCCTAGAGAGTTTTCTATGAGACCTAATTTTTCAACCGGGTATTCTAGCCGAAACAGAGGTGGAAGATTTATGGATTCAAAAGCTCAAACCACTTCGATTGCGAGTGTTGGCAGTATTCAACCTGATAGACCTGAGTGTCCTCAATGTGGTCGACGTCATCTAGGTCAATGTCGAGCAATAGAGACTGGTTGTTTTCAATGTGGTGCACCGGATCATTTCATTCGGGAGTGTCCCGAGATGGTTAAAAAAGTAATACCGAGTGCAAGATTAGGTAATGCCCCGGTTAGAAGCAGATCTCAGAGAAATTCGGGAGTAGGGGCAGGTAGAGGTACATTTAGAGATACAACAACAAGATCAGATGTTAAAGCACCTACAAGGACTTATGCTACCCGTGCTCGTGAAGAGGCATCTTCCCCCGACCTAATTACGGGTACATTTTCTCTTCATGATGTTAATGTTATTGCTTTATTTGATCCGGGTTCAACCCATTCCTATGTTTGCATGAAATTAATGCCTAGTATGAACATGCCTATAGTGTTTGCGGAATTTGTGGTTAAAGTATCGAACCCATTAGGTCAGCATGTGTTAGTAAACAAAGTATGTAAAAAATGCCTTTTGATGATTAGAGGTTACTGTTTTTTGGCTGATCTCATGCTATTGCCATTTGATGAGTTTGATGTGATTCTTGGTATGGATTGGTTAATTGCACATGATGTGATAATGAATTGTGGAAAGAGATTCATTGAGTTGAAATGTGAAAATGGTGAGTTCCTTCGGGTTAATTCAGATGAGTCAGATAGTTCAATTTCCATGATTTCTGTTATGTTTGCTCTAAAATGTTTAAGGAAAGGATGTGAAGCTTATCTTGCTTTTGTGTTGAATACTAAAGACCCAGAGTTGAAAATTGAATCAGTGCCAGTGGTAAATGAGTTTCCTGATGTGTTTCCGGAAGAACTACCAGGTTTGCCTCCTACTAGAGAAGTTGAGTTTGGTATTGAATTGATTCCAGGTACCACACCTATTTCTATTGCTCCTTATAAAATGGCTTCAATAGAATTGAAAGAATTGAAAGCTCAGCTACAGGAATTAACTGATAAAGGCTTTGTAAGACCTAGTTATTCAACATGGGGCGCGCCAGTGTTATTTGTGAAAAAGAAGGACGGTTCCATGAGATTGTGCATAGACTATCGACAGCTTAACAAGGTAACCATCAAGAACAAATATCCATTACCTAGAATAGATGATTTGTTTAATCAATTGAAGGGAGCCACTGTGCTCTCTAAGATAGATTTGAGATCCGGATACTATCAGTTGCGAGTTAAAGAGTCAGATGTTCCAAAGACTGCTTTCCGAACAAGGTATGGTCACTATGAGTTTCTTGTGATGCCATTTGGCTTAACTAATGCGCCTGCTATTTTCATGGATTTAATGAACCAAATTTTTAGACCTTATTTGGACAAGTTTGTAGTCGTGTTCATTGATGACATCTTCATTTATTCTCATGATGAGACTGAGCATGCAGAGCATTTGAGAATAGTTTTACAGATTTTGAGAGATAATCAGCTTTATGCCAAGTTTAGAAAAAGTGAGTTCTGGTTACAGGAAGTTTGTTTTCTTGGACATTTTGTCTCAGGTGAAGGTATTAGAGTTGATCAGAGTAAGATTTCAGCAATTGTCGATTGGAAACCTCCGAGAAATGTATCAGAGGTCAGAAGTTTTCTTGGTCTTGCCGGTTATTATAGACGATTTGTAGAGGGATTTTCCAAGATAGCTACTTCATTGACAAGATTGTTACAGAAAGCTGTCAAGTTTGAATGGACTGAGAAGTGTCAACAGAGTTTCGACAAGTTAAAAGTATTGTTGACTAAAGCTCCTGTTTTAGTACAACCAGAACCGGGTAAAGAGTTTGTGATTTACAGTGATGCATCCTTGAATGGACTAGGCTGTGTACTTATACAGGAAGGAAGGGTAATTGCTTATGCCTCTAAACAGTTAAAGCCACATGAGAAAAACTATCCGACACATGATTTAGAGCTAGCTGCTATTGTATTTGCATTGAAAATCTTGAGACATCACTTATATGGTGAGAAATGTCGAATATTCACTGATCACAAAAGTTTGAAGTACTTGATGACTCAGAAAGATCTGAACTTGAGGCAAAGAAGATGGCTAGAGTTGATTAAATATTATGAGCTAGTGATCGATTATTACCCGGGTAAGGCAAATATTATTGCTGATGCTTTGAGTAGAAAATCGTTATTTGCATTGAGAGCTTTGCACACTAGTTTGGCATTATCAGATGATGGTTCTATCTTAGCTGAGTTGAGAGCTAAATCGACGTTTCTTGAAGAAATTTGTGAAGCTCAGAAAGATGACAGTGAGTTGCAAGCCAAAAGAGTTTAGTGCGAGTCAGGTGTAGAGTCTGATTTTCAGATCGATTCTAACGGTTGTTTGTTGTTCAGAGACAGAGTATGTGTACCAAAGTATGATGAGCTTATTAGGAAAATCTTACAGGAAGCACATAGCAGTTCTTTGTCTATTCACCCAGGTAGTACAAAGATGTATAATGATTTGAAGAAAATGTATTGGTGGACAGGAATGAAAAGAGATATTTCAGAGTTTGTTTCTAGATGTTTGATCTGCCAGCAGGTAAAGGTCGAACATCAGGTACCTTCAGGTTTATTACAGCCTGTATTAGTTCCTGAGTGGAAATGGGATCGAGTTACTATGGATTTTGTGACAGGATTGCCTTCGACACCGAGAAAGAAAGATGCAATATGGGTTGTGATTGATAAGTTAACGAAGTCGGCTCATTTTATCCCAGTTCGTATGGATTATTCACTTGACAAGTTGACTGAGTTATATATTTTAGAGATTGTGAGACTACATGGAGTACCGTTATCGATTATCTCAGATAGAGATCCGAGATTTACCTCACGGTTTTGGAAGAAATTGCAGGAAGCTTTAGGTACAAAATTGAGTTTTAGTACAGCTTTCCATCCTCAGACTGATGGTCAATCAGAGAGAGTTATTCAAGTACTTGAAGATATGCTTAGATGTTGTGTATTGGAATTTCAAGGTAGTTGGGAGAAATATTTGCCGTTAATAGAGTTTGCCTATAATAATAGTTATCAATTGAGTTTGAAGATGTCACCTTATGAAGCTTTGTATGGACGTAAATGTCGCACACCTTTGTATTGGACAGAGCTTAAGGAAAATCAGATTTACGGGGTTGATCTAGTCAAAGAAACAGAAGAGAAAGTAAAAGTCATCAGAGATTGCTTGAAAGCAGCTTTAGATAGAAAGAAATCCTATGCAGATTTGAAAAGAAAAGAAATTGAATTTCAAGTTGGTGATAGGGTATTCTTGAAAGTATCCCCGTGGAAGAAAGTTTTTAGATTTGGCAAGAAAGGCAAATTAAGTCCCCGTTTTATTGGACCGTTTGAGGTGATCGAGAGAGTTGGGCCATTGGCATATCGGTTAATTTTGTCGACTGAGTTAGAGAAGATTCATAATGTGTTTCATGTGTCTAAGCTACATCGTTATCGTTCAGATCCATCGCATGTGATTTCACAAACGGAGGTTGAGATTCAGTCAGATATGACTTACAGTGAGGAACCAATAAAAATTCTAGCTCGAGAGGTTAAGCAATTAAGGAACAAAAGTATTGCACTTGTGAAAGTATTATGGAATAGGCATGGGATAGAAGAGGCTACATGGGAGCCCGAAGAGACTATGCGAAAACAGTACCCAAATCTTTTTATAGGTAAGATTTTCGGGGACGAAAATCCCTAAAGGGGGGAGAAATGTAACATCCCGAAATAGGGTCTAAACGGAACAGTGGTTGCGAAACCATAAATTCGAGTCAGTAAAATATTTTAATATTATTTTTTGTGCCGTTGATATGTGATTAAGCATGTGGTAAATTTTCGTGAGCTAATTTATCTGTCTGTGTGTTTAATTTGATAAAAGGATTGAATTGCATCAAATGCAAAATTAGTGTGCTTTATGAAAAGATGTCTATTTGTTATATCTTCTTAAGTGTGATGGCTTATGTGGCAATTAAGCCAACTATAAGGATAGTGGACGACATAATGACTAATAAAACAAAAAAATTTCATGTTTTATGATAATGGTTTAATAAAGGTTAAAAAAAATGTAATTTAATAATAATAAAATATATGTTAAGAATAAAACAAAACAAAAGCCATTATCATCTTCTCTTTTAAGTGACCGAATGCCAGAAGGAAGAAACTCAAAAAAATCCTTCAACATTTCGGCAACTTTGAAGCTTGATTAAAGGTTCGCTTTTGTTCGATTTTCTATAATTTTTACATTTTTGATATCGTTGCTTCGAGTGCTACAAAACCCATGTTGAATTTTTTATTTTGGTGAATATTTTGAATTATGACATTGTTGAAAGCTTGTGTATTTTGATGTTTGATGGTAGATTATGCATGTTAATGAGTATAGGAACATTTTTTTTACTAAGTGATTTTCGGTAAAAACGAGTAAAACGAACTAATTAGTAAAAGATGTTATTATTTATAAGTATGTGTTATAGTAAGAATTTGAAGTTGCTGTAGAAGGGAAAAACGTTCAGCATGTTATAAAACATAAGAATAAGGGCTGAAGTTTAATTTTCGAGCCTAGGGGCAAAATCGCAATTATGTAAAAGTTTAGGGGCAAAATTGTAATTTTGCAAAAGTTAGAGTGAAGGACTGTTTTAGTAAATGTGAGTATTAAATAAGCTAAATTTGCTATTATAGATCAAGAAGAACGAAATTCGGAGTTAGATCGGGGAAAGAAAAAGACAGTGGACTAAATCGATATAGTTTATCGTATTTTGTTTCGAGGTAAGTTTGCAGTAAATAAATGCAATATTCTATTATTTTACATTTAATACTATTAAATTCCAGCATTTACATATTTATTCTGTAAATTTATTATTTAAAGACTCAAGTATGAATCGATGGAAAAGCTATCTCAGAAAGTTCCGGTTGAACCTTAGGAATGTGTAGGATACAAATGTCATGACATTAGGTTTAAGGAAATCATGTAAGACCATGTCAAGACATGGCATTGATAAGTTACTGTAAGGCAAAGGTCCAATGTAAGACCATGCGAAGGCATGGCATTGGTGAGTTCATAAGGCAAGGATACCACGTAAGACCATGTCAAGACATGGCAATGGTTAAGTTTCATAAGGAAAGGTACCCGAGTATCCTTAATATTCCATGTGGTTCAACGAGGAAAATTAAAAGAGTATACCAAAGTAAAGGTAAGACAAGTTCAAGCTAAAAAGGTAAGGTAAGATAAATTCATGTTAAAAGGTACAGGTAAGCATACAAGTTTAAGTATATTGAGTTAAAAGCTTAAAGTGATCTTAATAAGAAAAGAATAAGATAATTCATTAAGAATGTTGTTATCTATTTACATGTAAACTTACTAAGCTTTATGCTTACTCCCATTATTTTTTTATAGCATTACAAGCCAACTCGGGGGTCGAAAGGATGTCAGAGATCGCTACACATTATCAAAAGAATTATATTGGTATTTTGTGACTCGAACGTTTTAAGTTATGGCATGTATAGAGACTTAGCCATTTTGTGTGTATGACCTTATGATATGGCTTAATATTGGCTTGTAAATTCTTGGTAATGATTAGCCATTAAAATGATTAATTAAGAACATGTTTTGGATGTTATGAAATGCCTACTTGATAGTTATTTTAAAGAAATTATGTAATTATATGCAGGGGAATAGTTGGACAGCAGCAGTAATGTGATTTTGAAAAATCACCAAAAATAGTAGAAATGGAATTAGGTTGTGAATGAGATATAGAATTAAAGCTTATTGAGTTTATTTTTATATAAAAAAAAACAGTGTAGGAAAAAGAGTTGTATATTATGAGATAATTTATTTTTAGTGAAGAGAGGTCAGAACTGTCGAACTGTGTAATAGGGGAGGCTTTAACTAATAAACTGTACTAATTGGCCATACCAAAAATTCTGAAAACATTACAGTAAGAAGATATATGAGTCTAGTTTCAAGGAAAATTTACGGACCTAGATTTCGAGTTTCGTAACTCAAGTTATAATTGATTTAGTGAACATGACGCAGATGGACAATTTTAATTTTTATGCTCCGAACTAGAAAGTTAAGTCTAGTAATGCCTCGTGCTCGACTCCGACAACGGTCTCGGGTAAGGGGTGTTACAATGAAGATCAGGCTATGCTATTATTTTGCTCATTACCCCCTTCATACAAGTCTTTCAGAGAGACCCTGATTTATGGCAGAGACAAACTCTCGTTCGAAGATGTGAATGGTAATTTGTTGAGTAGAGACAAACTCGACAATGAGTTTCATTTTAAATTATATCGCTTCTTTTTACGACATCTTATATATTAGATAAATATATTATATATTTTAAATCATAAAAACACAATAGTTTAACTCAATACATCAATAAAAAAATTTTAAATTATCAGTTATTAAATTCAATATTACAAATATTACATTAACCAAATTCAAAATTTATCTATAATAATTTTTTAACAAAAATAACATGTACCAATAAAATAAAAAAATTTCATGTTGTCGATTAAATATTAATTAAATTGATTTTTATATTGTTATCAATGCGGAATGAGGTGGGTTCGCATTTAACTTTCTATTTAAAGATTGTATAAACGAAATAGAGTTTGATTTATCCAAAAAGCAGGATAAATTACAAAAACATTTTCTTAATATTTTTAATTTTAAAATTTTAATTAATTTGTTAATGCTGATGTTGGGCCAGGCCAGTATTGGTGTCCCACTTGGTGGTGTTTCGGCCTAAATGGAGCCATCAAAGTTTGTTTTCACTTGGTAACCTTTCCAGCTATTTGTTTAAAAAATAATTTAAATTAGAAGGAATTGAATTCTAGCTTTTGAAGTATTAACAAAAGTTTAATCACTGTTTCCTTTGACTCCTACGAAATCGAATATAATAAAATAAAAATTCAAATTCAAACAAATTATTAAGTGTGGTTATTATTTGTTATTAATAACTAAAGTAAAAATTTTGTTGATTTAATAACTCTGCTTTATAATAATTAAAAAGGAGCCTAGATAATGTTGTACCTTATAAATTTAAAAAGAAGAAAAAAAGAAATGGTTTGGATCTCATTTTGTTTAAATTTAAGTGGGTATAAAGTAATGGACCGTTATGGTGAATGGAGCCTAGACATGGGCAATAAAGTTAAAATTCAAAGTGATTTATTCATAAAATTTGAATTGATAATATTTATGGATTTGTGATTTATCTATAGTGAAATTACTGTATCTATATATATATTTTTAATAATTAAATGTATATATTTATGTAGAATTTGAGATCAATTTTTATTTTCCTGTGGCTGGCCTCGCATTCAGTTTCTTCCCCACTAAATCGAGAATGGAATTACCAGAAGAATGCTGGGAATCAATATTCAGTTTCTTAGAACACCATCGCTACTTCGAGCCTCTTTCTTTAGTCTGCAGAAGATTTCTTTCCATCACCAATCATCTCCGTCGCAGTCTCACCATCACCGACCCTACCCTTGAATCCCTCCCTCATCTCCTCCTCCGCTTTCCCAATCTCACCACCATCGCTTTTCGTGATTTCCACGGCAATCTCGATTCCGTTCTTTCCCTCATTTCTCAGTCTGGGTTGCCCTTGACCTCCCTCGACGTGTCCTGCCACAAGTGTTTCCCTTTACTGGGTTTGAAATGCTTGGCTTCCAAAAGTAGAATTTTGACGGAATTGAATTGCTCCAACATTGGGTCTTTGAAAGACTCTGATTTGATTGAGATCGGGAATTGTTTTCCTTCTCTTGAAGTGGTTGACATTAGCTACCCTGACCATGGATGTGGGTTTTCCCCCAATGGGTCATTGGATTCCAAGAGCTTTTCGGGTTTGGTTACCGATTATGGGATCCTCGGTTTGGCCTCGTCGCTCAGGAGACTGCGCAAGATTGATCTTTCCGGTAATACCTTTATAACCGATCAAGCTCTTGTTAGTTTATCCTCCAATTGTATGTTTTTGACTGAAATTGGGATTCGTGATTGTGATTTCATTACCCAGAACGGGATTGCTTTGGCTATTCGTAAAACTGGTAATTTGAAGTCGATTTTCATGAACGGAATTGGAATTCCTTCTATAGATGTATGTTTTCTGGATTCCTTTTCCTATGCCAGAAGCTTATGCGAGCTTGATCTCTCCAATTCGTTTATATCCGATGAATTGTTGTGTTTAGTAGCTGAGGCAAACCTTCCGTTAAACAAGCTTGTTCTCTCTCGTTGCTTTTGCTTCACATTTGATGGGATTTATTTTCTCTTGTCCAAGTACCAGTCCCTTGCATACTTGGATCTTGAAGGAGCAAATTTTCTCAATGACGAGTCCATAATAGAATTAGCCAAGTTTTTTGGTAATTTAACCTTTATAAACCTTAGTTTATGCTCTAAGCTTACCAATTCAACCTTGTTCAATCTCATGGGAAACTGTCCATTGCTAACAATTATCAATATGGAGAGAACAAACCTAGGGGTGGAAGCATTTCCAGCTGAAATCGTGGTGAATCCTCGAGTCAAGTCGTTACATTTGGGTTGGAATAACAATTTGAATGATGAATGCATGAAAATGGCTTCCTATGTTTGCCCCAATCTAGAAGTACTCGACGTTACCTACTGCTCGGGTATTACGGAAGAGGGCATCTTGGAAGTTTTGAAGAGTTGTGTGCAGATTAGGTGTTTGGAGATCAGTAGATGCCAGGGGGTTAATAATCTTGAATTGGACTTTGAACTTCCTAAACTAGAGGTTTTGCAGGCAGAGGGGTTGGTAATTAACGATGAGGCATTGGCTTCAATCGGGAAGCGATGTGGGCGTCTATCCCGTCTGAATCTGGAAGGTTGCTTGAATGTGACTGCCAGAGGAGTTGAAGGCGTGATTGTGAACTGCAAAGCATTGAAAGAGATGAACTTGAGATGGTGTAACAATGTGAGTGTAGACATTGTAGCTTGGATGGTGCTTTCAAGGCCATCTTTGAGGAAGATTACCCTGCCATGTGGTTCTGTTCCTACTGCAAACCAGAGGAATTTTTTCCTGCGCCATGGATGTTTAGTTTGTCAAGGCTAGCAGCTTTTCGACACACTCCATTTAAGTTCAGATTTGTGCACAGTTAACATGACGAAACAATGTGATGACTAGAATTGCATCTCATATGAACTAGTCATTTTCTATTTCCCTGTACTTTCTACTGCCTTGCAACTTAACCTAATTGTTTGATACTTTGCATATAAAATATGTTGCTATGATACGTATATTATAATACATTCATTTCGTTTCAGACTCTGTTTCATTTTATTTGTTTTGTTTGATTGTTAGTTTGTATATAATATACTCCAAATTCTCCACCTTATCTGATTGCCAACACTTTCCAGCCCCCTCAACTATCCTTATATCCAAAAATATCTTATTACTGATTGTAATTTAACCATTATTAACACTCGATCCTAATGATACAATAGCTAAATCTCTCATTAACTCGTGGCAATTGAGCTGGCTATAGATGGATGAAACCAGCTGTGAAAGCAAAGATATATAATATCCTGAAAATCTCTCTCTCAAGTTTCACCCGCGGCTTTTCAGGTCGATTTGAAAGGAAATATAGCCCTTTTCTCCCGTATGCTTATGTAAGCTACTGCTAATTAACAATGATGATACCCATCTTTTCATTCTTTCAGTCTAAACTAGGTTTATAGTCTGGCTAATAGGTTTAGTGAATCTGAATTAACCCTCTTACAATTGAATTTGATTTTTATGTAGTTAATCGTTTTATACTTTTCATTATATATATATATATATATATATTAATTCAATTAAGCAAAACTAATTATTTATTTTAACGTATGATATTTCAGAAATTATAATTATTTACACGGGTAAGTCAGAATTACTTTTTAATTGTTATTGTATTCTTTATGTCCGGTTATCATTTTTTTAGAAACCTCATATGAGTTATTATCAATTAAATGAACACAAAGAATTAGTTAGTAGAAGTGTTTTTTCTTTTGTAATAATTGCACACAGATCATAACAAGGCAAAGACATGAAGACGAGATTAATAGAGTTTCCTGGTTGAAGGTTTTGAGAGCAGCAGATGATTCGCTTAAAATGTGTATTGTTCACTAAAACACTGTAACATCGAATTTGCTTTAAAAAGGTACTACTACTACACCAACAACAGAGAATTATTCTTGGGAGTTTAAACATACACAACCACAACTCCAAGTAGAAGATTCATGTCGTCATGCAATAATAAACCATTACCACTCATCTTCGTTTCGAGGACATTCCACTGGTTTTGCCTCAAGCTTACCGTCACTTTCACTTTCACGTCCAGTTCAACACAAAAGAAAAACCCACCCCGAGCACCAAAAAACCATTAAGATGAAGCTTTTTCATATCAGAATAGATAACGACTATATTGTCAGATTCTTTCTATATCTTCATATATATATATATATATCTTCCTAGATTTCAACTTACAACCCTGAAAAAGCCCAGATAGGTACTTTGCTTCAATGCACCATGCAAAAGGAAAACAAAAAAAAAAAGTATCTTGGCTCGCACCATCATTAGTTTCGGTTACAAGTCTCGAGAAAGAAACAAAGGATTAAAGTAAATTTTAAGAAACTGCTAATAGGGAGGAACTGGGATTGGCCGTCATATTAAACTGCTAATAGGGAGGAACTGGGATTGGCCGTCATATTAAACTGCTAATAGGGAGGAACTGGGATTGGCCGTCATATTAAACTAGTAGCCTTGCTAGTAGTAAGTACCAAGCCCGACTTCCCTTTCCCTTCATTGCCACCAAAACTACTATCAGAACTGAAGAGCTGATCCACGGAGGTCACCACTGCGCATTTCCTCACTGTTTTAGCTTTACCTTTAACCTTCTTTGCCTCTGAAGATGAAGACGAGGTGGAGGGTGATACCAGAGCTGGCAAAACCGATGGAATTTCGAAGTTGGTCTTGGCTTTCGACCCCCTCAGCCGCCTCGCCGCCGCATCATACGCACGTGCAGCCTCCTCTGCCGTGTCGAACGTGCCTAGCCAGTGCCTGCACCGTCCAACACGGTCGCGTATCTCCGCCGACCATCTCCCCCACGGCCTCTTCCTCACACCCCTGTAGCTTTTCTGCACTGAAACACTACTACCGAGGTCTCTCTTGTTCGCCCCGAAACGTTGTGACACCGAAATGAAGCCTGGCCTATCGCCATCGCTGCTACGGTTGGTTGAAGTGGGGCTGGTCTTGTTACCGAAGAGAACGTGCTGGCCAACCACCACGGCTATCCCATCGAGAACTGGCGGCATTTCTGGACCGGATTCGGTCGTGGTTTCAACTGCATTTTCACGATTCTTATCAAAGCCATCAAGTGACAAAATACCAGCGAATTCAGTGCAAAAGGGTGGATAGTTTCGCTTGTAAAAATAGGTCGGGGCTATCATTGAGGAACAAGAAGGGATTTGTGAGGAACCCGCGGGGCGATTGCATGGCCAAGACGCTTCAGACGTCTGTGGCGTATCGAAGAACGGAACGGCTTGCAAAGAACGGTAATCTACCATGGCGGGGCTTTGCATTGTAAGAGGTGGAGTAATTGAGCAGACAGATATGTAGAGTTCGATAAGTGTGCGTAACATCAACTACATTTATAGAGGAGAAACAAATTATTATTTAATTAAATTAAAAGAAATTATCTAACCCATTACGTAAAATAAAATTATTTTAATTAAAGGTTTAATAAGATTTGATTTTGGGTTTGGAGATATTGCTGTCAATGTCATTGTCGATGAGACCGTAATCCGTAATATTTACGTTGCCATATCTCTTGCTTGATTACCTATTTTGTTCTTCTATTTCGTTGTAATTTACAACAAATGTATGCTTGAACACCTCTTTTCGTAGAGGACAAAAACGTAACACGACAATCATGAAAATTAAAGTAAGCTTATTTAAGGATATCATTATATAATAAAAAAAACAAAAACAAACTAGAAGTGTGACTAAAGTTGATTTGATGGAGGGGAAATTAAGAGGTTTAAAAGGTCAAAAATAACCCTAAGCCCTAATTGAATCTCTAGTTTCTGGTCGGGGAGTAAATAGAAGAGGGTCATGATTGTGAATGAGGTAAAAGATGATGGGCAATCCAGAATTTGGGGAGAAATTATGGAGTGTAATAGGGTATTTAATGTGCGTAATCCCTAGGGTACTTGATGGGTTAATAGCCGTTGGATTGCTTGGCGTCAGCTTGGCATCCTAAGATTAGAGTGTTTGACGCTTTGACTCGAGATAAGTGTCGATGATGCTTTTCATCATACTGCTGTAATTTTTTTTGTTTTACTGTACATTCTTGAGATAGTAAAATTTAGGGAAAAAAAATAAAAGACATTTATCACTATTTTATTTAGTAATTTTTTTATAGAGAGTGTACATGACAATGATTCTATATTCTATAGCTTATTAGCAGTTATATAGATTTATAATTTTGAGTCGATTTTGTTGATGGTGTTTGGTGGAATCTTATAACCCAAAACAACTTCTAATCTATTTCAGTGTATAATTTTGTACATGCAATTCAATATTTAAATGAGTGAAAAAAGTATACATTTTTTTTTATCATAATACGAAAATTCTAAACAATTTTTACTCGTTGAATTTAAAAAGTAAGTAGCGGAGAATTAAGTAGTAAATATCACCTTCATAACATCTTAATTGATGTTTTCATTATTATTTAGGATGTGTTTGGTTAAGTGAAATTTGAGTATGTTTAGTAGAGAAAAAAATGAGAAGAAAGAAAATAGAAAGTGAAACTTTTTTCATCTTAATAAATAAAAACCATTCATTCCAAAAGATATACATGTTAATTCAAATTTATACATTTTTCAAATGTTTTATTTTCTTTCATTTTATTTTTGGCTTCTCCCGAATAATGAATAGAAAGAAAATTATTTTTTATTTTCATTTCTTTTATCTCTCCTACCAAGCATATTCATTATAGAAATAAAATTTATATGTATATATATTTTTTATAATTTTTTATTCTTTCGATTTTTTATCCTTTCAATTTTCTTTCTATTCTACTGAGCAAAGTCTTGATTATCATTTTTAATTTTATCCGTTTGAATTAAATCTATTAGTAGTTATATGGTCGATTAAAATAAATTAAACCGGTCGGTGTTTACTTAATAATTTTCAAAAATTATGTAGATAGATTTTACTATTTAACTGTTATTTGATAAATTAAAATTTTAATAATATTTTAAAAAATTAAATATTAAAAATTATTTTTAAAAAATAAGTATGGAATACAATTAAATAGTTTGATAAATGCAGTTTTAAAATTTTTTTAAAAGTAAAGTACATAGTGTTAAAATAAATACAATAAAACAAAACAAAAGAAATAAAAAAATCAACATTAAGCTATAAACAACTCTCATATATTATCATTTTCCATATTTTTATTAAAATTTTTTTATAAATTATCAATCTACTTAAAAATGCAACTATTAAAAATTATTTTTATTTGATTTAATAATTTAAATGAAATAAATGAATTATTTAAAATTTTAAATCTAATGATCCAACTTCTTTTTTTCAAATAAAATGATGGAACTTGCTGACTAACAACTGAAAAATCGGGCAAATATCCAGAAAATACAAAAAAAATCAAAATTTACCGGAAAGGACAGGTTCAAAAATATTGACCGGAAAGGGCAATTTTCCCAAAAAACGCGTCCACTTCAGCGCGTTTTTGGGGGAAAACGGCCTAAAGCACGTCCACGGGGGAGCGCTTTTTGCCACGTCAGCGACAACGCTCCCACGAGGGCGCGCTTTCGCTGACGTGGCCAAAAGCGCTTCCCCGTGGACGCGCTTTAGGCCGCAACGGTCAAATTTTTTTTGACCGTTGGGGGGCCAACGGTCAGAAAAAAAAACTATAAATACCCCCAACCCTTCATTTTTTTCACAATTCAATCCTTTCTCATTTTTCTCTCAATTTGCTCTCAATTTTCTCTCAAGTTTCTCTCAAAGTCCTTGAAATTTATGCTCAAATTTCAAAATAGTCTTTTACTATTTACGAAAAAGCCCTTTATAATTTTTTTAATATATCTATTTTTTGGAAAATTTTTAAATTCTTTATCGGAGTACAATGGCCGGGGAATTACGTCGCCTAGACAACAAGCACATTGCAGTCGAGCAAAAGAAAATGGTAAGTTTGAATGTTAATTTTTCAATATTATTAAATTTTTTTAATTATGCAATTTTAATTATTTTATAATTTTTTAAACAGTCTGTAGATCGGGTGTTGCAATGTTATATTCGCAACATGCCTGGTCCCCCATCGCCATTGATCGAGAATTACCCGCGGGAAGCGGGTTTTTGGCACGTGGCCACGATAGGCCGGGGGTTCAAGTTGGACCCGCCTTTGATCAGCGCGTTGATAGAGAGGTGGAGACCCGAGACGCACACTTTCCATTTGCCATGCGGAGAGTGTACAATCACCTTAGAAGATGTGCAGTTACAGTTGGGATTACCGGTGGACAGGTCGGTAGTCACCGGGTCTGTAACATCTCTCGATTGGATGGCCGTATGCTACGAGCTTCTAGGTGTCATTCCGGATAAAATTCAAGGAGCTCGGATCGATATGGCTTGGTTACGAGACGCATTCCCGGAGCCGAATGAAGGTTCGACCGAAGAAGAAAGAATACGGTATGCGCGGGCATACATACTTCAGATAATTGGAGGCTATCTGATGTCGGACCTCTCTAGAAACCTCGTCCACCTGAGATGGCTCCTGAAACTTGTTGATTTCAGAGCAGCCGGTGAATTGAGTTGGGGGTCTGCCGTGCTATCGAGGTTATACCGGGAGATGTGCGGGGCGACGCTGCCGAGTAAAGCAAAAATCGGAGGTTGCCTATCACTACTGCAGTCATGGGCATGGTTTCGATTTTCATTTTTACGCCCTCGACTCGACCAGCCATATTCATTCCCACTGATAACGAGGTAAATTTAATATTATATTTTACAATTATGTCGTAGATTTATAGTATAATTGCATGCTAAAAGTTTATTTAATTAGGTAGAACCATCCGAGGAGTCATGTTGGAATACCTAACTCGCTTGAGGATATACGGCTCCTATTGGAACAACGGTAGGAATCACAAGTAAGTGTCGAATTTCGTTATTATAATTTAGTATTTTGTATGTAGTGTCTAGTATTATGTATATAACTAATAATTTGGTAAGGTTAATATAGTTTCAATGGACACCGTACGAGGATCCCGAAATTCGGGCAGTAATTCCGGAGGAGTTCCTCCAAAATCCGAACAGTTGGCACGTTAAGGTCCCGCTAATCACCTACTCAACCGTGGAGATGCACCAGTCAGATCGGGTTCTGCGGCAATTTGGATGCCGGCAACCGATTCCCGTGCCTCCTGAGGTGCTCGATGATGAGCACAAAGTGGACTTACGGCAGCAGCACACGGATTGGCCAAGATTTTGGTCAGAACATATCGAGATATGGGAGAACCGGTATGACTTTTTACCTAACCGGGAACCGATCATAGTTCCTGAGTTAGCGTGCGTGCCGGAGTACATGCCATGGTTTAGAATCCATGGCAAGCCGTATCTGTTGTCGGATGAAGAGAGGCGACGGCTAATTCGCGAGCGAATGGAACGTCGGGCCCCTTTACATCCAAGGAGAATGGGTGATGAAACGGGCCCAGGAACAGTGCCTACACAGTCACAGGGCCCATCAACAGCGCCTACACAATCACCGGGCCCATCAACAGCACCTACACAACCACCGGGCCCATCAGTTCAGCTGACAACACCGACATCACAGCGTCCACAGTTTATGCCAGGTGCGTACCCTGCCCCTTATATGTATCCTCCTAACCCATATATGTTTCCTTTTCCTAGTCCCACCCCAGATTGGAATCCATGGCCGGGTTCGAGTCCGTTCCCGACAACTCCCGTTGGCCAGCCGATCGTGAGGCCGACGTCGGGTGTGGGATTACAGGAGGCGCCGTCGGGGAGCAGTAGTTTCTACCAGGCTCCTTCACCGTACGGGATGCAGTCACCCCCGCCGTGGTTTATGCAAACACCTCCGGGGTCATTATTTTATCAAGGTGGGTCATCATCGCAACACCCAGAACCAGACCCACTGTCGGAGGAACCCGATTCCCCGCCTGAGGTTCCACGACCCCCGCCAGAAGCTAGAAGAATGAGGAATCCAGCGCGTAACCGCCGACTGCCCGACTGTGGCACTGGTTCCCACCGGCATCAACATTGATTAGGATGGGCTTTTTTATTTTTTTTGTATGTAATTTAATTTGAATTTTTTAATAAAATAAAAATTTATTTTTTATTTTATATTTTTTTTAATTTAGTCTTCTTCACTAAAATAAGAAGTTTTCTTTGATAATTTAGGTTTTTTGCAATATAAATTTTTTTATATTTAATAAAATTGAGTTTAATGTTATTTCTTTTGTAATTTAATTTTTTTTAAATTAGTTTTAATATATTTAATAAAATAATAGTTGTTTAATTTTTTTATTGTAATTTAATTTTAATATCTTTAATAAAATAGAAATTGTTTAAGTTTTTATTGTAATGTAATTTTAATATATGTAATAAAATAAGAAGTTGTTTTTATTTTTTATTTTTGTAATTTAGTTTTTTGCAATATAATTTTTTTATTTTAATAAAATTGAGTTTAATGTTATTTCTTTTGTAATTTTTTTTTAAATTAGTTTTAATATCTTTGATAAATAGAAATGGTTTAATTATTTTATAGTTAATAAATTTGAGTTATTGTACAAAAGTTCACCGTTTTCCTCCAAAAAACAGAAATTACATAGCCAGCAAGAGACAAACAAGCTAATAACACGGTCAACTATTCCGATTTGGACACGAGCGAGATGCATGGCCCGGGTTCCTACACCACCCGCACTGCCGACTTTGGTTGGTCGGTTCTCGGATATCCATTTGTTGCGTATTCTAGTCGAGGAAGGTCGACCTTTTGGTTTGCGCCTCAATTCTCTATCCGGCAACAGCTTATACGGTGCAAGCGATACCGATGGCCACTTACGTTCATCTGGGACTGGTGGGAATACGTGTCTCCACACATTGTACATGTTTTCTAATTTGTACACTTCGTCGACATAGCTCGTGGGATCAACGGAGATTCTGACAAGCCGCAAGTACATGAGCACATGGGTAACGAAGTGCATCAAATATCCCACAGTCGCATGTCCTATTTGTCAAGTGTACACGATAATGCCCGCCAACAATACCTTGGTTCGGTCTGTCAAACGAACCATAGGCTGTCGCGGTCGTGACACACTGTGTGCATGGTGTTCGCCCGTGCCTTCCCACTGTTAATTTCTTGCAAGACCTTCGGGCTCCATACATGGCCTCCTTCCATTTGCCCTCTATAACTCGCTGCTCTCTTCGGAAATAGTGCCGCTAACCGAAAATATGTCTCTCGCACAACTGCTGTAATCGGCAGATGACGGGTTCCTTTCAGAACAGAATTTATGCATTCGGCAAGGTTTGTGGTCATATGCCCATATCGTAGGCCGCCGTCATATGCTTATGTCCACTGTTTGAAAGGAATATTGCACAGGTAGCTTGCGCCTTCGGCGTTATCTGAGCGCAAACTGGCCAGCATCTAGTGAAAACGGTCTTTATTGATCTCATACCCTGCTAATATACGTTGATAGCGAATATTACATACCACTCTTCAATTGCAAATAAATTGAATTTTTCAAAAGAAATTGTATTATTAGATATTTCATACCCATATCGATCACTTACCGTTTCTGTCTTTTAGATCGATGTTTCCCATAGTAGTTGGATGCGACATGCCTCAGGCAATATCGATGGTGTGTGCAATGCCACATGCTTCCCTGGCGTTCTATTGCCGCAAGTATTCCAAGGCCCCGATCCGATATAACGCATATGTCAGGTTGGGGGCAAACATGCCTCCTTAACCTAGATAGGAAGAAGTCCTTATCATCAGCTGACTCCCCCGGTGTTATTGCGAACGCAATCGGAAGGATTCTCCCACAGCCATCTTGTGCCACAGCTAGCAATAGCCGATGCGTATATCTACCATACATGAAGGTACCGTCAATTTGTACCAATAGCTTGCAGTATGTAAAAGCATCTCGGCATTGCTTAAATGTCCAGAACAGACGCTTGAACACTGTGCATCCACGGAGCAGACGATCATTGTAGTACGCCGGTTCCGTTTCAAGGTCTGTTGTGCTACCTGGGACATACCTCTCCAGCACCTGACACCACAGCCACACTTCATTATATGAAGCGTCCCACCGACCGTGCAATTTTTCCAACGCCTTCTGCTTGGCTATCCAAGCTTTTCTGTAAGAGGGCGTGTACCCTATTTGGCTACGAATATTGCCAATTAAGGCTGGCACTGTAGTTTTGGGATCGGCCTTCACCGTCGGGATTATTAAATCAGCCAACATGTCTGAATCCATCCTCGGATGATCTTGTGTTACACCTGTCAATGAAGTACGTTAAATAATACAACATTACATAATATTAGTGTTATTCGAAATCATTGAACACATAGTGGTACTGTACCGGTAAGACATGTATACGGACCTTTGTACTTTTTCACCTCCCACAGCCCTGTCCTTTTCCTCAACGACGCCATGATTTTCCATGAACATGTGCCGTCTTGCACTGCACACTTTGCCTCGTACCTATCGAGCTTTGATTTAACCATAGTGTAGTTAACCCCGTTCTTGATGCTGTATTGTTTCAATGCAGCAAGGAAAGTATTCTTGTTGGAAAACTGGTTACCAACTTCTAATTGGTCCAAATCCAACGAAGAATTTGTACGGTCACGCGTCCGGTGTGGTAGTTCAGGAAACTCCAATGCATCATCTTGAGATAGATCGACATTATGCATGTGCGCTGGAGGTGAGTATGCCCTGAATAGCGGATCTTCTTCTTCTTCGTCTGAACCGCCCTCAACGTCTTCGGGTACAATAGGAACGGGCTCCGGTTCAGAAAATAATCCAACTTCTGCACCGTCAGGACCTGGCTCCCGAGGTGGATCCACATCGGATTCATCGTCCGATCCTCCATAACCTGCAACAAACGAGGGCCCCTCGCTGGTGGATGTCGTCGGTAATACATCATCCCTCCTTAAACATCTTTCGTAACGATCCCAATCGTATGTGGATTGCCATCCACTAGAAGTTGATGACGTCCCCCAATACGTATTTCTGTCATCCGACGTCGAATGACGAATATGCATGTCCCATCCACCAACCGAGTGTCGTGCAGGGGTTATGTTTTCCATACTACCACCGCACACGAGCACTTCTGTGTTTTGCCTCCCACTTACAGAGTGTCGACTTGGGGTCGTGTATTCCCCTCGAACGATACTAGATGTTGAGGTCGCAGCCAGATCACTTGGAGATGAAAATTCTACATATACCTCGATATAGGGTGAACCACTGGCAATATGAGTCTCCACCATTGCCTCAAGGCTCCGAGGACCTTTGATGTCGAATGAGTCATATCTCACCAGATCAACCGAAGCGCAAAATCTATACTTAATAGACTGAACTTTCATTAGCGTTGTTCCGAATATTTTACGCCTAATTCTTTTGCGAAGTTCTACCAAATCGACATTCCGATTAAAACTCAATCGCGCTGTGTTCTCCGATAAGAAAACAACACCATTTTCGATGTCACGCACTTCACCATCGTAGTAAATAACAGCATTAATACATTCACTCATTGCAAGTGGACGGTGTAAAAGAGTATAATTACTGTACTGAAAAATCACACTGTAATAGCCCAAATTTTAGTGATGTTAAAAATAATGGTTCGAGACCACCAAATCTGAGAAATGGACTTGTAGATTATATTTATTTAATATTTACGACTCAAATGTAGCTTTTAAAATGTTTTTAAAATAGTAAATTGTGTTTTATAAAGATTTATTTGGTTAAGAAATCGAGAAAAAGAAGTATCGAGATCTCGGTGTTATAAACCGAGTCATAAATATTTTTATGAATATTTAAGTAATGTCAATAAGGTAGTATTAAAATTTCGTTAGAAAATTTTGACGTTTGGGTGGTTAATTAAATAAAAAGGACTAAAATGAAAAGTGTATAAAAGTTGCTAAAAGGATTAAATAGCCTGATTGTCAAATGAGGAAGGATCTAAAGTGAAAATAAGCCCAAAGGAGATATTTTGGGCGGCAATAGCTGAGAAAAATCAGGAAATGGATGAAATAAGGGTAAAATTGGAAAATTGCCAAAATTAGTTAAATAAGTATGGGACCAAATTGGAATTATCTAGATTTCTCTTCATTTCTCTTCATTTTCTTCAGCTGAAAAACAGCCATGGGAGAGAGTTTCAAGCTGGTTTTCATACTCAAGCTTCATGTAAGTTTAATTCTTACTTTCTCCTTGAAATTTCTATGTTTTTGGACTTTTACAATTGGATCCAACCTACTATGTCATTAGTTTTTGATTCTATAGCTAATTTTTAAAGTTTATGTGGATTAGTGCTGGAAGAATATGATGAATAAATATTGAATTGAAGCTTTAATTTTGTTATATGATGATTTTATTAAGTAAAATTGATGGAAATTGATTTTAGGACCTAATTGTGAAAGAGTTGAAATTAAGGCCTAGAGTTAAAATTCTGATTTTCAAAGGTTATGAAGTAATTTAAAATGATAGAGAAAAGTATTAAATGAGAAAATTAGCTAAATTGAGGGGTTAATTGAGCAAGGATTGAATTGTATGAAATGTGGAATTTGGGACAAAATAGAAATCAACATGTTATACTAAAGTAGTTTTGGACAGCAGCAGTTGTCTAACTTTGAAAAATCACCAAAAATTGTATAAATCGAATTAGAAGCTGAGTAAGATATAGAATTAAAGCTTGTTGAGTCTATTTTCATATAAAAGAAACAAAGCAGGTAAAGGAAGTCTACATATTGAGATATTTAAATTTTTGTAAGACTGGTTTAGAACAACTTCGTGATCCCCTGTTCTTAATTTAGAAATTCACTAAAACTTTTAAAAAAAGAATTATGAGTTATAATTTATATGTTTGTATTCCTTAGTGAGTCTATTTTCATTAGAAATAATCAGAAACACTATATGAAAACCGTACTATGAGATAATTGATTTTTAGTGAAGAGAGGTCAGAGCAGTAGGACTGTGTAACAAGGGAGAACTTAACTAATAAACTGTACTAATTGGCCACACCAAAAATTCTGGAAACATTATGGTAAGAAGATATATGAGTCTAGTTTCAAAGAAAATTAACGGTTTGAAATTTAGAGCTCTATAGCTCGAGATAAAAATATTTTAGTGAATATAACACAGATGGACAGCTTGAACATTCACATGAGTAAATAGTGAAAATTATAGAAAATGTTACTTACAAGTGTGTTGTTTATACTAAGGATGTGGATGGAGAGGAGGAGGAGGGAAAATAATATATGAATGACTTGTGTATAAATTGATTACATGTTCGATTATAATTGATATAATGTTTTATTTGGAATATTTATTATGAAATTATGATTATCGTTATAATACAAGAATTGAACTTGTGAGTTTATATGGCTAAATTTTAGTGATCATTTGTTAATTTTATGAATTTCATGATGTGTTATTTCATATGTATTGATGATCAAATTGAGCATTTCAGTTCAGTGACAACATGAATTGACGGAAAATACAATGGTTGAACCATGGCAACAAGTGATAAGTGATAGCTTCGGCTACACTTATCTGATCAAGGACAAGTGAAAGTGAAAATTGGTAGCTCCGGCTACCTGATCAAGTGAAAAGTGGTAGTTTTGGCTACCTGATCAGTGAAAAGTGGTAGCTTCGGCTACCTGATCAAGTGAAAAGTGGTAGCTCCGGCTACCTGATCAAGTGAAAAGTGGTAGTTCCGGCTACCTGATCAGTGAAAAGTGGTAGCTTCGGCTACCTGATCAAGTGAAAAGTGGTAGCTCCTGCTACCTGATCAAGTGAAAAGTGGTAGCTCCGGCTACCTGATCAAGTGAAAAGTGGTAGCTCCTGCTACCTGATCAGTGAAAAGTGGTAGCTCCGGCTACCTGATCAGTGAAAAGAGGTAGCTTCGGCTACAAGTGACAAGTGATTTCCGTGTAAGACCATATCTGGAATATGGCATCGGTGTGGTACGTGTTTAAGATGAAAGACCATGGCTATGTTATGGCATCAGTGAAATTTAATGCATACTGGTGCAGAACAATTCCGTAAGACGTTCACTAATTTGACGAAGTTGGTAAGTGTTATATAGAATTATGTGATATAAGGAAATATGAGTTGATGATACATGAATATAGAACTTGGTTGATGAATGAGCTCATTTGTGATTATATATTTGTACACCCTTGAGTGTATTATCCGTATGAAATGGTATTCCGAATGAGTTAATGAGAAGAGTTCTAAAATGACATAATCTAAATTCGAAATGAAATATTATGAAAATGTACTTGGAATGTGGTATATCTTGTGAATGTTATTTGAGTTCATAATATGGAAAGTAAATGTATGTGAAAATATGAGGTGATGATATCTGTACATGGAATTTATTGATGGATACATACATCCTAATGGATTTTAGAGAACATTGAAATTGGGCTCAATAAGTGAGTTGCCAATTTAAATTGTAATTGGCAGGAAGAGTTAGTGAATTGCATGATTATGAGTTGTTATATGTATTTGTCAAAAATACGAGGAAATGATGGTAAATGATACATGGAAATATGAGACTATAATATATAAAAACATGGAATGTGTTTGATAAATGTGTTCATTCATAATTATAGAATTTTTGCATCTCAAGTGCACTATATGTATAAAGATGATGTTTCAAATGATTGGATAAGTAAAACTCAAATATGAAGTAGTTTGAAACCAAGACAAATTGTTATAAAAATGTATATGAAAAACAGAGGTGTGATTGTTATATGCTATATGAATACATAGGATGCAAAAGTACAAGTACAAGAGAAATTTAATGAGAATTGAGCCCATATACGTTTCTTGTTATTTATATGAAGTGTACGACTAACAAATCGTATTAAGTATAAGGCTCAGTTGAATATCTTAAATTGGTTTTTGTATGTATTAAATGTGGGTGAAGAATAAGGATCAAATGAGTGAGAAATATGGCTTGAAAAATAGCATAATTTATGAAAATTAACTTTACCACACGACCAAGCAACACGGGCGTGTACTAAGGCCGTGTGACTCAAGTTTCTCCACAGATGCAAGTTAGAGAGTTATACGCC
Organism: Gossypium australe; assembly: GCA_005393395.2. Lineage (NCBI taxonomy): Eukaryota > Viridiplantae > Streptophyta > Magnoliopsida > Malvales > Malvaceae > Gossypium > Gossypium australe. Next base: position 16,257,999 of record CM016626.1, read on the forward strand.
CTATAGGCACGGCTATGTGAGCCATACGGGCGTGGGACCCTTGTAAATGAGATAAATTTAAGGATTTAAAAAAGAAAAAAAAAGAAGAAAAAATTATACGATTCTAATTTAGTTCCGACCCAATCCCAATGCATGATTTGGACTTCAAGGGTTCGTTAAAGGAACTTTTATAATCAATTTTGATATTTGACTGATAAATGGTTTAAATAATCTGTAAGTGTTTCGTACTCTTCGGTAATGCCTCATACTCTGTTCCGGCGTCGAACACGAGTAAGGGGTGTTACACACACTAAGTTCAATTCCCAGGAAAGAGAGGTGGATCACAAGGATCACTTAAGTACCAGATCTTTCCTAGCCAGAATATCCCTCAATCGTAATTTAATAGCACAATAAATAACTACGATCACACTCACAAGATATGAAAAATAAATAATAATGAACACCAGAATTTTAACGAGGTTCGGCAAATTTTGCCTATGTCTTCGGGCACTAACAAATATATTTCACTCCAAAAATACAAGTGAAAATTTACAAATAGGGAGAGAGAACAATGCCTTAAGTAGAGAATGGCAAATTGTGGGATGAAGAAAATGAGAAATGGTTAAGCCTATTTATAGTTGAGGTTTAGGGATCAATCTTGCAAAGTACCTGTTCAAATAGGGACCAAGATTGCAATTTTCCCATACCAATTTTCACATCACATCAACTTTCGGTGCCTAATTTTGGTGCCATTTTCTTCCCACTTGCTATAGCCCACTTTTCGCAATTTCCCCCAAAAACGCTTCCACGTCAGCGCTTTTTTGGGGGAAAAAGCCCAAAAGCGCGTCCACGGGGGAACGCTTTTGGCCACGTCAGCGAAAGCGCGCCCTCGTGGGAGCGTTTTCGCTGACGTGGCAAAAAGCGCTCCCCGTGGACGCGCTTTAGGCCGTTTTCCCCCAAAAACGCGCTGACGTGGACGAGTTTTTTGGGAAAATTGCCCTTTCCGGTCAATATTTTTGAACCCTGTCCTTTCCGATAAATTTTGATTTTTTTGTATTTTCTAGATATTTGCCCCTGAAAAATCTCTATATTAAATGAATAATAAAAATTTTGATATACTCAATTACATAAATATAATAATCAATATTATATAGAAAGAATTATGTTTGGGTTGCCGTGCCATGTTGGCTAAAATAATAAAGTGGATGCATGGTTATTACAGGGAAAGAATTGGGAGTAGGTGAGGTGCAGTGGCGTACCCGTGTGGAGGCTGTTGAAGAACCGATGTGTAAGTGGGAGAAGGGCATGATTTTGATCAAGAGATGATGATTATTCGGTTCGAGTCAAAATGGCGTATCTTATTATGGACACACGAAAGGTCCACATCATATGGTTCATGTCAATCACACCTTTACTTCTAAAGTTCTAATCTTTTTCCCTTCCCTTTGGGTTTACTTGGGCCAAAATCTATTGAAATTGACCAATAAAATATTATATCAAAAGTTTTCTGCATCTTGTCCGATTCACATTCTTCAATTTTGTTTAGTTTAAATGTTAAAATTTTAATTTAATATATAAATTTTAATTTGATATAATTACACTTTAAATTTTAATTTTAATTTAATTATATTCATAAATTTTATTTAATTGTACATATTTTAAAAATAATTACATTTATTTATGGTTTTATTATAAACATATAGTTAATTAAATATTTGTTTAGAAAAATACGATGAAGATTTATATTAATATTATGTTAAAAAATCAATGTCAAATTAAAATTTATTAATGGCAGTTCACAATAAACTTTATAATTTAATCTATGTGTAATTTTAAATTTTTTTAATATTTTATGGAGTTGGATTTTTTATTATATTAATACTAAATTTAGTTTTTTTTTCAAAATTAAAATACCCATCGTCCATAATAATAATTAATTTCCTCATGACGGATAAACCGCAAGCCAAATGTATATACAGATATGTGTTACCTTATTAACTTCATTTATAAAAATGAGAATTTTCGGAAACTATAAATGAGATAATTTTTCCTTTGGAAAAAATAAATCGGTTTTATAACATATTTGCATGTTCCAAGTCCCAAAATGCATCTCGATATTCCTCATTGACCAAAAGGAAAAAAAAAATCTCGATATCAATTATCAAATACTTTGACAGCAAAAAGACAAAAGCAAATCGAAGCAGCTATGTTGTTTCGAGAAAAACATACATTTTTTAAATCCAAATCCGAAGATACAAGATCACAAACTATGTTGAAATCAGACATTAACATGCATAATTAAACTAATAATAAAACAATTTTGTTCTGTGTGCGTGTGTTATTTTATTATTCCAATTTGAAGCATAATCATGGAATAGTGGATCAAAGCTTGCTACTTTTCTTCCTAGTCAAGCTTTAATATGTTGGAATTTGGATTTTATATTTGCGAAATACTTCTGTGGTAAATGTAAAAAATCGAAGTAATTGTTTCCTTAAAAAATCTTAAAAGGAGTTTATACTCCAAGATTTGTCACTCATCTTCATGTAAAAAATCTAAACATAACCTTAATCAAGACAAATAAAGAAGCTGTAATACATTTGGCATGGTTTTTGCAATATTAGTTTGGGAAATAATCCATGCAAGAATCTCTGGAAACACAAAACACAAGCAAGAGAATAGGTGGAGGTGAGATTAGGGTTGTTGGCCACTGGGATACCCTCACTTTGATATTTGAAGAAACATTCGCTACTACCGAAAAAAATAAAAAAGGAATGTCGGTCTTGAACTCTATATCTATGAAGATAGGATTTTGGATGAATGTTGTTCCCAAGAGAAACTGGGTTTCTGATAATGAAGCACTGCCACTGCACGCCCATGGGGGCTGACTGGCTTTTTATAATTAGTTTACGATGATTTTAACACTAATATCATATTCATTGGACTAAGCGTTCTTCACTTGCCACGGAGTTCTAATGTTTAAAAAGCTTTGGGGTTTTGGGGAAAGAAATTAAGAGAGAGAGGAAGTGAAAGTGTGTGAGAAAATCCCCAGAAGAAAGAAGACAAAGAAAGTATGTTATTATGATATCTTTATGATTCTTTTACATCGAAACTGTGTATTTTAGTGTAAAGTAAAATTGAAGTCGCTGATGGTTTGGCTTGACTTTTGTGGTGAGATCATGTGAGATGCTACAAACTTTTGTAATTTCCTGGTTTGGGGCCATTGATGAGCCACTTCTGAATATACCCATGTTTCCTTTGCACTAGAATGGTATGTTTCTGTCTTTTTTATTTTTTGACGGTAAATATGAAACGTGGTCAACCAAAAAGGTGGATTTGGTTTACCTCCCCCGGACCACGACGGGTCTTGTCAGTACTGTTTTGTGCCTTAAAACTGAATGCTGGGCTTTGCCTATGTCAACTAAGAGCAAGCTCGAGTTTCAGGACCACGCCTAGTTCTTGGAATCCCCCTTCCACTGGTACTTTTTTACCTTGAATCTTTGTTATTCAAACACTAACTCTGGAACTGTACAATTGTAATTAGGCTTGACACAAACCCCCACCATAAACTGCCAATGCCAATGGACATCTCTATATGTGTAAATTATCCCCCCCCCCCTCCATGTAAAAAAACTATATTTTATGAATACTTATGAAAACAATAAAATTAATTAGTGCCACACTCACGTGCCAGCAGACTAAAATGTAATATTTAATAAATACTCTTTATGCAACGAGTTACTATTCATTGTTGTCAAGAAAGCCTTTGAGGTCGTTTATTTATTCTTGTCGGGAAGCAATGGGAGCCGAGGCCTTCCAAAAATTTTGAAAACATATAGAGCATACATTTTTGTGTGTTTATATGCTAAATGAAATTAAATTAATAGCCTCAAATTAAACTTGTATCTTTTATATTTATATTCTTGTTTTTAATTTATTTTTGACATTGTAAAATTAAAAAGATTAGAATTACATTGTTATTTATCTCTTGATTTGTAACTTGTATTCTTCTGTTTCATCTTTATATCCATATGCTTAAGCTGTTGATGAGTGGATCCATGAGCTACCCTTTTTGTTTAATCTTCTTCACTGCCCCAAGAATCAAACGACAAAGATCCACCACTGAATACCACCTAATGTGATCCAACACAAATATATAATGTACATTATAGTGCACGCCATCCTTGTTTTTTTATATTACTCAACTGAGTAACATTAATTTAAAGATTTGGCAAGCAAACCAGAGAATAAGCGAATCTAAACGTTGATCCAATTTGGAGAGGCTACGGGCACTGCAAAACATATGTTTACCAATACTAATACATGTTATACCATGCGGATCAAAATTACAAGGGACTTGAATATCAGATATCCAAAAAAAATTTATCATCACCCATGATATATTTAATATCCTAATCCCAAAGTTATCTAAACTATTAAAAAATTCAGATATCCGATTTTTTACAATCAATTTGCATCCTATAGATGTTATATAACATATATTCTTTTAATTACTTTCTCTTTTTTTCCTTTAATCATTAGTGATTTTTTTTTCTCCAAGGAACAAAAAAAGGGAAACCCATGATTTAACCAATTTCAAGAAGCACTATTTTTCTGGAAGGAGCTTTTTCGTTGCTCACCCATCCTTGCTGCTTGTTCACTGTTATCGTTCATTTTCATTAGAAACTGACGACTGCTCTACTGCCTTCCCTGCTGCTTCAAGCTGTGCCATCAACTCTCTAAGCTGCAAAGTCAGTGGAAAAAAATAGCCCGCAGAATATTGATAAAGAAGTAAATTAAGTAGACCTGGCAATGCTCATAACACAGTTACAGAAAAGAAAAGCAACTGCAACAGACAAACTGCCAAATTCTAAATTAACAAGCAAACTTGACTATAACAATTAACAACAGTGCACTAAATCCGTTTGAATATCCAAATAATGCCTTACCTGATCCTCCAAGGCCTGAATTTTATCACCCTTCATCCTCAAAACTTTCTTTTCCCTGACAAAGTTTAACCTCAACGTTACATCAAATAGAAAAAGTACAACACATTAACCCGTACTAGTTCATTATGCATTTGAGTTGAAGGTCGAATTACCATTTCCACATAGAATCAGTTTTCATGTAGTTAAAAGTTACAATTGTAAGCATCCACAGTTATCAAAACCACATAACACAAGGTTTCCCTCTGTAGATCCATATGAAAAGATTTTCTAACACTAGGACTGTGTACCAGCAATACCTCTACGACCATAACATATTATTAGAAACCTAAAGTGTATTTTAACTGATTTCATCACCATCATACATGGTGACTTGAAACCTTTCCCTTTTCTCATTGATGTTGATAGGAGAATTTGCCCAAATACATCCGTTGCTTACCAAGAAAATGTAAAATGCCAAAAGAGTCCAGCCAGTCAAATTAACATCTAATGATGAACAGCATCCATCTCCAACATTCTCATTGCAATTTATGTGATTATGAATTGTAAAGGGACAGACATCCAACCCAAAAATACAGTAAATGACAAATTGATGGCAAAAATCTGAAGTGTTAACATAAGCAGAAATAAATGTCTGATATAACTTTTCAAAAGTTCATTGAAAAGTTACAAAGGTCCCTTCCAGTTTAATAACATCAAAACATGTCAAAGACAACAGCATGCAAAAAGTTGTTGCTGTAACCTACAAAAAGTGCTAGACTCTAACCATACCTCTCTTCAACTTCCAACAGCTTTGCTTTCCATATCTCCTGGTTTTTCAAAAGATTCTCGTTGAGCTACAGATAGAAACAGCAAATTTCGTACTTAATTAATGTGTTAAAGAAAATAACTTTTGAAACCAGCCAAATATTTGTGGATAACCTTAAGGTGAAGAGCTTATCACTCACATCCTCAAGAAATTTCTTTTCCTTCACACATCTTTCCAGCTTGGCCTGCATTTTCTGCCGCTTTTGCATAACAGTCTTGTTAACAGCATCAGCAATTGCCCTCTCAGTTTCTTCATTTTCTTGTTGAAGCAATGTCTCAAAATACTATAATTAAATCAAGCTCGCATTAACTTTAAGCTTAAAGAGTAACTCTTTCAATGTTACTAAACAAGGGAAGCAAAAGCTTACCACTTTTTGGTTCTCAAGCTGGGTGCGAAGTAGTTCATTGTATTCATTAACAATCTGTAAAAGAAGACCATATATTACACAAAAGCACCAAAAACAAAAGGTTAAATGAATAAATATATATATAATCCAACCTCAGCTTCGCAGGTCAACATAGCCTCATTAACTCCAGAATCTACACAGTGACAGCTCCCGCAGCCATCACTAGCATGCAGACAGTGTGAATTCAATTCAACTAGCTTGCCATCAGTTTTGGATTGAATTAGTCGATGAACATAATTATCACCAGCATAATCCCAGACACGCTGTGTTTCCAGTTCAAGAGAATAGCAGTGTTGTGTTTCTTTCCAATGTATTATAGCATGCCCCCCTTTATACCTACATTAATATTTTGCTTCTAAGAAACAGCGCAACAAATATAAGAAAACGTTGATGAGAGAAAAGAAAAATTTTACCTCCCACAGCCAACAAAACCACAGATGACACAAATCCAAAGGTTCTCTGAAGTCTGACAGATGAAACATTTTGACTTTTCAGGCTGCTGCTGGCAATATCGGCATACCTGCAACAAAGTATTTGACGTTCAATATACTTCAATTGTTTTCTCCACAATTAAGAGCAGGTGTATGAAATGACTTGCATAAGATACAACAGCAGTATGGTCGCAAATGACCGAAAAAGATTAAACAGTAGAAAAAAACAATCATAGTCACTTACTGGACAAGAAGAATCAGTCCATTTTGAAATGCAGGAGCAATGGAAAGAATGATTACAGATGGTCGTGAGGATCCCACTAGCATCCTGGTCTAATCTCTCTGTAACAGAAGGCAAAAAAAAGAGACGAATATGATGCCATCTACAATTTCCTGTCCCATGAATATGCACTAAGCTAGCGAAAAGTAAATATGATGATTAGAGACATAGAACTGCCTTAAGGAGAAGTATGCAAGAAAGAAAGGAAACAAATAGACGGTTAATGGAAGAAGAAAACAGAGCACCAAAGAGAAAATCATTGAGGGTATTGTGTGGCATATGGGGTGCAGCCTGTTAGAAAGATGCAGAACAGAAGGATATTGTGTAATGGTTTGATCTGGTTAGCACATCAGTACAAATTCAGAATTAGCAACCTTGGTTTGATATGGTATGACTCAACTAGAGGACCAATACTTTATCTCCTTACCGCCAATCCAGCAGAAAATTCAGGTCTAACCAATGCCATTTGAATCTTAACAATTTTACTTTGCACAGTGGATGCAGTTGACCATTAAACAGGCCAGAAAGAGAACTACATAATTTTCCTTATTATTTTAGTCCACCTGTGGCTAGGGCTTGGCTGCTTTAAATCGAAAAGTCCTTAAAATGGATGTACAAAACCAGCAGTTAAAGTCACAATTCTTCTCAACAATTTCTTTTTCTTCTTTCCAAAAAATTTGATCATATTGGTCTAATCTACAGAAACTTCGCGATTAAGAAGTAACAAAAAAGGGTACCATAAAGAGAAAAAGGAATATAACTTTAAAATCAGAGTTGATGTAGGTACCTAGACAAACTGGACACGAAGGCTGCTCAGTTGAACTTGCTGGGGGAGACTGTACATGGTCAAGAGAACCGGTGTAGCCTGTGAACTGCACATCGAGTGTAAAAAGCACACGGCAAAGTTCTTCCTAAATAAACCCAAAATTAGTAAAATAACTCGCTTAAAAAAACAATAAATAATGACATCATAATAAACATAGATAATTTAATCAACACTATACTTTCCCAACAGGAAAAAGAAGCCCTACCTCAAGTGAATTAAATTGTCTGTTGTTAAAATGTTGATAGAATTTATCTGTGGAGTCTTGACTATCAAATCTTATCAAAACACTATAACGATCCTCCATTCCATCATTCCTAATCATCACCATCAAAGGCAGCAATAAAAATTCAAAATCTCAGTCAATGAGCAAGATCAACTCTAATTGTAAAAGCATTGTCTAAACAAAGGCATATTAATGCATATTATGCCAACTACAAACATTATAGTAAATCATTGACTATCGATTTCAGAATGGATGATACAATTTTGAAATATGTCAAACCATCTTTTACCTGACAATTCTCATCTCCGATATGTGATGAATAAATGAAGCACAAAACTGACAGAAATCAGCGTATGTCATGTGGTTCGGCACCCCTAGAACACATGCAAGAGGTTTCCTTTCAACCTATAAACATATAAAATCATATCAAATTGCAGAATTAACAGTAACTCCAACAAACTCTCCTAAATTAGTTGAAATTACAGCAAAATGAAAATGAAAAACGGAAGATCCTTCTGCACGCAACAAAAAGAATGACCGAGATTTCTCGAAAAATGAAATAAAAATTTAACGGAAGAGCTTACGGGAAGGGCGGATACGGTGTCATTGGAGAAGAGATGCATAACTCCACGCGTCTCTTCGATTCTAGGGTTTCCAGAAGAGAACGGGATGGCCTCCGTATTCATGTTTGGAGATGTTAGATCGCCGGAGATAGCCGTCTCTGACTGCCGGAACTTCTCGTCGCTAGTCAACGTGCTTGAGCTTGATGACATAACTTTATTTCTTTAGCTTTTGGGGTTTAAAAAGAGATAAATGGAAGTCGAATGAAATTTGTGAGTCCATACCGAAACAGAGAGAGAATGGGTTTCAGTTCTGTGCGAGGGACATCGCGCGGCGTGTTATAGCATCCAATCAGAGAATGCCACGTCAGAACAGCCGCCAATTATAAGTTTCGTTTAAGCAATACTAATTAACCATAAGCCCGGGGTTTAATCCCCATTAAGATTTAATTCTTCAAAAAACACATAATATCAAAAAATTAATTACTCATACCAACGATAGAAAAATGAGATGTTTAAACCTATCGGAAATTCGTGTGCTCTTTTCAACTCAATATTTATTTCTAATTTTGAGATATTTAATCATGTATTTTTTTGTTTAAAACTTTTGGTCGAATTCATAACTCGTATAACTTTTTTTACTAATGTTGCTGATGGCAATCACTAAGAAAAACCAAGATAATTTTTATATATAGATTTTATCAATAGTGTATTTTTTCATTTATAATATCGTAAATAAAAGGGTAAAATATCCAACTATACCAAAAAAAATTAAAAATTTACGGAATTGGGCTGATTTCTAGAAAATTTACGAAAAATTGCCATTTTCCATTAAAACGCATCAACGCCAGCTTGTTTTGAGGGGAGATGCCAACAAAGCGCGCCTCTAAGGACGCGCTTTGTGCCATCTCAGCAAAAGCTATTTTTTCCTTAGTTTCTCTCAATACTACTTAATGAAAATTCATTATTAATAAATTTATTTATGACAGTAAATCTTAGTTTTAATTTGCATAACTCTATCAAAAAAATGATAATCTATTTAAAATATTAAGTATAATTTAATATAGGGCTAAAGTCTAAATAAATAATAATAACTATAGCACCAATAATAATAAAAACATTTAAAAAGAATGTAATTCAAATTATTTATCATATATAAAAAATACTATTAATTGAATAATTATAATTACTGTTATTTTATATTAATAAATTTATTTCATATTTATTTAAGATGAAACATAAAAAGTAAAAAAATTGCATATACGATTAGATTACTTTTAATATAATCATATAATAATTAAAATATATAATTTCTATGTATTACTTTATTCAATCTAAAAGTATTCTATTATAATAATATTTTTTATATGTATATTTAGAATTTTAAGATTGAATTGGCATCCCATTAAATTTAGATAAATCATAAATAAATAAAATATTTTTAAATAGTAACATGTATATGTATACAATAGTAAATAAAGAAACAAATTAAACTTGGGCCGCAACCAGCTCAGCACGGTCCACAAACACACAGAAAGAAAGAGAAAAAGCATGGTATTTTCTCCCTCCTTTTTTTAAGGAGAGTCCTTAATTGGATATCTCGACAGACAAATTTCTAGGCCGAACTCTAGTAAACGTGTTCAACATTATTACATGACACTTGAAATATCATGCCAACTTTGGGGTTTTAAAATAATTTGGGTAAAACTAGCTTTCTAACAATGATTATTTTTAGATTTAAATTCAATCTAAATGTTTGCCAATGAAATTTACGACCATCAATTATTGGTCACGTAGTCTCTGTTATTTGTTTTACTGTATATATGCAATGTTGGCTAAGAACTTTAAACAACACAGAACAGTAATTTGCATGAAGAAAGTGAAACATTTCATGCCCAAAAAGGAAGTCTAGTAGGTAAGTTTTTTGGGTGATGAAATTTTAGCTTACTCTCTAATATCTTTATCTGTCACGTAAGAATAAAGAATAAGAAAGAACTTCCAAAAAACTGAAAAGATTCAAGGAACCTACACTAATCCGATTCACATGTGAAAAACAATGGATTAAAATAATGTATTGACCACGCGCATATTAGCAATAGATTATACAAGTCAGTTTTATGGGAAAAAAGTTAATTGTTAGCATTTTCTTTACGTCAAGTCAAAGGCATTATTTTTATTTACTAGATAAGATTCACTCGTACGTGGCTTAATTTGAGTGATTTACTGTCCCCTAACTACTTTTTAATTATTATTCTTCATTTTACTTTTGTAGTTGCTTTCTTTAGTTTCATTTCTCACATGTTAAATATGGGATTAGTGTTTCATGGAGTAAAATTTTGTTGAGTTAATTGAGTTCACAAATCTTATTTTAATATTTTAATTATTTGATTTAAATTTTTTTTAAATTCAAGTTGAATCGAATCGAGTGAAATTGTTTGAGTTAAATTAAAAAAATTAAACATATCAAATAAAAATATTGTTACAGTATAACTAATTTTATGTTATAGCACACAAATTTGAAATCATATATATTTGAAAATTCTTTCAAAACAAAATAATAAAAAAATAAGATAATTTAGTATGATAAAATTGAATAATTAATTAACTTATTTAGGTCCCAAAATTATTATTTTAGAAAATTTAAAAAAATCATATTCTTTATATATTCTTTAGAATTTTTTTTAAAGTTATTATAAATTTTTATAAATTTTAGAATTTTTATAAATATTTTGAATTTTAAAAACTATTTTGAATTTTTTTGTAAATTTTGTTGGGAGAGATACTAATTTGCTCATCTTCAAAATTAATAGGGACTAAAGGGGTATTTATACCAATGTGTTATTCGAACGGTAAAATTCAAATATATTCAAACTCGAAAGTTGAATTACTTATTTCGAGTTTACTTGAATAATTTGATTCGATTAGCTCGAAATTTATTTTTTTTTCGAATTGAATGAAACAATATATCTAATATGGGTCAATTATCTAAGCTCCTGAATGAAACAAATTTCATAAATATATAATATTTATGGATAGTTATATATGTTGATATCCATATAAGTTATAAAACCTATTTCGAATTAAAAATCCTTCTTTTAAGTGATAATTAAAATAATCCGTATAGCCAAAAATAATAATTTTTAATAAACGTTTGCAAACATCTCCGGGCAAAGAACCTTCCCTGAAATACTTCGGAGGTATGCTTTTCAAGCGATTGTACAATATAGGTGTAAACACGAGAAATGTATTTCTAAATACTTCTGTATTTTGAATACAGACAAATATATTACAATTTAATTCTGTTATATTTGTAATAGGTAATTATCTAATTTCAAATTCTAAAAAAAAATTAATTGTTTTGGAATATAAAAAAAATGCTTGGAAAACAAACAAACAAATAAATATATTATATAATTTCAAATTATTTGAGTGTTATTAATAAAAATAATAATTTCTTTCTTGGCAAATAATTTTTTTTATTAATAGGGGTGAAAGCACCATAGAAGAGTACAAAGCTCCAAAAATGTTACTTGCAAATAGAAGCACAAGGCACCAAAAAGGTCTAAGCCTTGGACCCACAAGCCACAACACCCTATCAAGAATATAGCTGCACTCAAACCCTAATCTCATCAATATCTGCATAAAACAATTCAACTCTAAATCCTACAATCTCCCCTTGGCAACACACCTCCAACATAAACACATTGCATACAATTTCTAAAGTTGATCAATATCAGAAAGAAAATCTAAAGTTGCTGATCACCAACCAATTTCTAACAGAAGCACGAAAATCTTCCATATAAGTTCCAAGGCTTCTTTAACCATCATTGCTCTCCCAAATCCTGCCTTAATACAATCCTTCCTTGATGATTATTCGTTTCCAAGTGGTTTTTTAGTATTTTTCCTAAAAAAACTAATAAATGAAGCTTTTTAAGTATTTTAGTGTTGCTCAGTTTCTTCATCAAGATGGGTCGGGATCCCAACAGCCTGGTTTTATGGTTTTATTATAATTGGGGCGTGGCCCTCTTATTGTTATTTAACCCAAAAAAATGTTTATAATTTAAGTTGGTATTATTCCAATATTTTTAATATAGATTCTTAACTTTTTCAGTTTTCACTTGTAGACAAAATTGATACATAAGGGATTTATCATGAGTGTTAGTGATTGTCTTTTTCATTATGGGTTAAACAGCTGGTCATAAAATTTATTTTATAGAATTAAACCTTGACTTTATGATTAAAAGATTGTACTTAATTTTTGTTATAAAAAATATATATACTCTTTTCTTACGTGAAATCAAGTAAGCTTGAAACCCACAAGAGATGCCACACCCCTTGCAAAGCGTTAAACAAATAAGAGATTAGGAATTCAATTCCGTTGAGCTGCCGTAATATATATTGATTGATGCCTATTTTTACTTTACACGGCATTATATTAACCAAAATCTAGATGCTTCACTTAATGTGTAGATTACTGTTTGAGGGTCCAAACTCGAAAGCCCTATCCTAAAGCAGTGGTTTCCAGGCAGCAATAGAATGCACATGTGAAAAAGGTGGTTCATGAAGTTTGTAAATCCTAAATTCAATTCCATGTAAGACGCGTGGCTGACTATAGTCTACCTGCCTCTTATCTTTTGAAAGGTAAACTCCAAACCAGCAGCAGACAATACTTACCTTTCAATTTTCACATACGTACGTTTACACGCACCAAACCCATAATTACTCGTTTTCCCTCCAATATTATTGGACTTCATTTATTTTCATTGAAAAATTAAGAGCAACATAACTCTAATATACATTTTAACTATAAGATTATATTACTATTTTTGTTAGAGAAATAAAACTATATAATATATCCATTTATTTATATTTATTTCTCTTGTTTTCATTTTTCCAAAAATAGTTCCAGTTATTTTCACTGTTTTCTATTTTTATTCTAAATATTTCAATTTCATTTTATATATTACATAAATAATTAATAATTCTTTAGTGTTTCACTCAAAGAATGTGTGCTTAAGTTAGAAAGCAAAGGCAAGCAAAGTAGGCACGTTTAACCCATGAAAGCAGACTTAAGAGGGGAGAAACTAGGTATATTTAAATTTCTTGCTTCCTTCTTCAATAATATAAATACACGCATTTGAATTTGATAGTTACTTTAACTTTTTGATAAAAAACCAGATAAATTAAATATAATTATCTAACAATATCCAATGAATTTTCTGCAAACAGCAGTAAGCCTTCATTTCTTACTAAATGCTATTTTGGTGATGAAGTCAACTTCTAAGTTTTCATTCCATCTGAAAATAGATGAGTCTAATTATCTATTTATAAGCTAATTATTTTAATTTAATAGTTACTTTTGAATTTTCATAAGTTAATTATTTGTTTATAAGATACATAAATTTTTGTAGTTAGGAAGTTGAAATCAAGAAGGCAGCTTGTTGGTTTCCAGCATGTATTTCCTTTGATGAGTACTGAGAACAACCTTAAAGAAGAACCTTCAAATTAAATAATATATTTAAATAAACAAATAAAAAAAAAATGATTCTCTTTACTTTTTTTATTTTCTTAGACATTCCGTTTTAGTTACTTGACAAAGGTGTCCAAGCATCACTCTTATCAATTTTGGATTTAAGTTTAGCTTACATTTGAATCTCAATGTCTATTCACCTTGTGCAAATGTATAACAATATTCGTCCGGATTACTTCTCCAATACATTTTAAAATTATGTTATTTTCATTTATTTGTCAATAAATTTTTTATTATCAAGTTTTAGATAAAATAATTATATGTAAAACATAATCTATATATGAAATATAAAATTTTATTTGCGGTACTTAATCAAGAACATATTTTTATTTATTTAATTTTAATTGTTAAAATTAAAAGATTATCTATTTTTATATTTATTTATAAACAAATAAAAAGAAAATTAAAACTATGTAATAAAAATAATAAAATTACATAATATTTCAGGAGACATGTGTTGCACCCAAACAGTAACATGTAATAGAACAGTTAAGGAAGTGACTGACGAAATGAGTTAATTGGAAAGTTTCGAAATTTAGAGGTGATTTGATACTTTCTGTGCAATTAACCTGTTAAACAAATATAAATTTATTTATTCTTTTAGTATTTTTTTTTATCACAGTTATAATTTCATTAGGTGTTTTGACAATTGAGATGCATATCATTTGCTATCAAGACGTAGGCATACGCAAATGAATGGTATTGGAGGACAAAGTATCAAGTATATTAGAACATGAGGAAAGCATTTCTCATTTTCTTAATTCATACCAAAAAAAAGTAATAATAATAATAAAGAAACATAAACGAAGCTAAAGCTGAAGCCAAAGTTGGTGCCAGACCTAATGATATTGATAAGGATGTTTATAAATTTGCACCATTTTCCTAGTTATAAATTAAAGGGACATTCTCTTTTAAGTCTATCACTCAACCCCCTTACTTCCATTGTACCAAAAGAAGAAAAAGAAACTTACACCTAATTATAAACACTATGTCTGCAAGCTCCACTATTATTCCAAGCTTTGATGAGAATCGATGGGTGATTAAAATCCGTCGAACACTGGAGGCAGAGCTTGAAGATGACAATGAAATCCCCGTCAGCATTTTCAATGTCCCCAAAACCCTTTTCTCCAGTGAGCCGGATTCATACACCCCACAGTTGGTCGCCATTGGTCCTTACCATTACTGGCGTCCTGAGCTGTACGAGATGGAGAGATATAAGATCGATGCTGCTAAAAGAACCCAGAAAAATATCCTACTCCACAACAATCTCCAGTTTGATGATCTTGTTGAGCAACTCAAGAGGCTAGCGCCCAAGATCCGAGCATGCTACCATAAGTTACTAGACTTCAACAATGAAACTCTGGGATGGATGGTGGCCATTGACGCTTCCTTCTTGCTCGAGTTCCTTCAAATCTATGCCATGAAAGAAGGTAAGTTGCTTACCAGGGTTTCTTCAAGGATGTCGCATTTGGTTGATTATGCAGGTCGGAAATCTGCCCATAACGCGATCCTTAGAGATATAATGATGCTTGAGAATCAGATTCCTCTATTTGTGTTGAGAAAGATACTGGAAGTTCAATCCGCATCGCTTGAACAAGCTGATGATCTATTGCTGTCGATGATAACTGGATTATGCAAGGAGCTCTCCCCCTTCAAGATGATGAAGGTATTGCCCAAGATCCATCTTTCCGAAGCATCTCACTTGCTAGATTGTTTGTATGATAGGATCGTGCCTAAACTCCAAATTCGAACGACGTCCGAGATATCCGAGCTTGAAGATCCAAATGAGACCAACAAAGGCAAACGAGAATCATCCGAGGATCAGGACCCTGGTTACGTTCAGAAAGTCCTATGCGCTATATGGAACCTGTTATCAAACCTAAACAAGGGTCCAATACGTCTCATCAAGAAGATTTTATCTTCAAAACCAATCAAACTCATATTCAAGTTGCCTTGGACGATCCTCAGTAAACTTCCAGTGTTTTCAATCTTGAAACAGCCTGTGGAACTTTTCTTCAATGAAGGAGATAGTGAAGGCGCCAAATCAGATGAAGAATCGAGTGCTGACAAGCCACCATTAGTGGAAGAGATTACGATTCCTTCAGTTTCTGAGCTTTCAGGTTCTGGGGTTCGTTTTTTGCCCACAACAGGCAACATCTCATCCATTACGTTTGATCCCAAGACTTTCACTTTATACCTCCCCACCATCAGCTTAGATGTCAACACCGAGGTGATATTGAGGAACTTAGTGGCATATGAAGCATCGAATGCATCGGGCCCACTGGTTTTCACGCGTTACACCGAGATGATGAATGGGATCATCGACACGGGAGACGACGTGAAGCTGCTGAGGGAGAAAGGGATCATCTTGAATCACTTGAAGAGCGATGAAGAAGCTGCAGATGTTTGGAATGGGATGAGCAAGTCAATCAGGTTGACCAAAGTTCCTTTTCTCGACAAGACGATCGAAGAGGTCAACAAGTATCACAATGGACGATGGAACATCAAAGCTAAAAACATGATGAAATCTTATGTGTTTGGTTCTTGGCAGATCCTTACGTTCTTGGCCGCAATTGTGCTATTGTTGTTGATGACACTGCAAGCTTTTTGCTCGGTCTATAGTTGCAGTCGGGTTTTCCGTATCGATGCCGCCGATGCCAATGACTGATCAGTAATTTCCATCCCCATCGGTAAACATTAACGCTCTTTCTCTCTTCATTTTGGTTAATTTGTGTGTGATTCTTTTTCTTCCTATTGAATATGTGTTAATCATGAACCCAAGATTTAGTCAGATTGATAGGGTATAATTTTTCCTTAAAGGATGTGGGTTGAACTTTTGAAATTTACAGATGATTTGTTTATCTATTTATTTTTACTGCAGATTCCAATGTATGGTGTTAAAAAGTATGTTAATGTAGTAATAAAAATATAAAAAGTATGGTTCTGTATGCTTTTAATTTCCTTTTTCTTTCATTCCAAGGTATAAAATATACTAAATTTGTAATGATGACAAAGTTTGTTGGCTTCTTCATTAATCCTCGGCTGCTTCTAAATAAAATTATCCATTGATTGTTCTCCAGCTATGGCGCTTAAAAGCAAACAAGGTGCTAATTCTGCTATGAAAAGTGCGGAGGTCCAAAACCAACAGCCTAATCTTCTAATTAATAAGCTTTATGTCAAAGATTAAATTAAACTTATAGTAAGCATTAGAGAGACCCCAAGTGGGAAACCTAATTATTTGGGGATAAGACGTATCTAACAAAGTGCTATATGAAACATATATCAGCAATTGATGCTTAAACACTACCTTTATATATATAAAAATCAATCTTTTTTTGGGCCGAATTAGGTTTGGAAGCCCAAAATATATGTTGTTTGTATAGTTCCAGATCAGTATTTCGAACTCAAAACATCTGTCTTTCAATTTAATATATATAAATATTAAAAAATGTATTAATATATTGAATTTTATAATTAAATTTAATTAAATAAAAATACAAGTCAAATTGAGTCAAAATCCTCCCCCCAAAAAAGGAAATTATACCCAAATAATTGTGTGAATCAGTATTCAGTCTCCTTAATAACTTAAGGCTTTAATTTGTTTTGGTTGTATGTGTCTAGCTAACATCTCTAGTAAAGATAAAGAAATGAAATAGTAATTTCGATTCTCTAGCTATTTTCTGTTCAACAATAATTACGACCCAAATCGACAACGAGACTTGAAAACCACTACTCAACTTGTATTATAATCTTGATGAACTGTATTTACATTTTACAGTATTATTGCTGTATATAATTGATGTTTCTTATATAAAAGTTTCCAGCCAAAATCTTTATTTCCTTTTTAAAGAGGTGGTTATAAAACTTGAACATAAATTATAAAATGAAAATATATAATATCAAAAAAAAATTATTATATAGTATAGTTGAATGAAATGTAACAAATGAGAAATAAAGTAGTACATTATTTAGTTGATTGAATGTGTTGAAAGGAATGTGTAAGGGGTAGATAAAAATATATAAATTTCACTCTTTTATTATAACATAATATTCTAATTATAAAAAAATTAATTTAGTAATAGATTTATTATAAAATATCAAAAAAATATTTAATAACTATAAAATGTTATTTTAAAAAAGAATATATTAAAATTTATAAAATGTTTCATATTAAAATAATATAATAAAACCTTCGTTCAATTAAAAAAAAAAGGCAAGCATATACCGTATATTTTACATAATAACATATTTATTTATAATTATTTTTCCACGCAAATTCGAACAGAAAAAAAAATTCTTCACACAAATTAAAGTGTTTGGTCAGATTTGATACATCTAAGGAGATGGCTGGTTATTTCCTCAACCCAAAAAGAGATCATGCATTAGAGAAAGCTCCATCTTCCCAAGTTTGTAACCTTCATTTGCAGATTGTGGAATGAAGGTGACTGAAGACACAAGAACACAAGTATTATTATAGAACCCTTCATCTCCAAGCCCAAAAGTTATAGATTTTCTTTTTTCAGATTTTAGCAACAGTCGCCGTGGCCTTCTCCTTCCTCCACCATGTCACTAACCTAGAACATCCCAAAATTTCATCCAAGTGTTCCTCCTCTCTCTCTCTCTCTTTTTATTTTTTTTCATTTGTTTATTTCTTAAAAACCACCAGAATATCATAAATTTATAAAAACTATCCACGATCTCTCTCTCTCTCTTTTTTCTGGTTTGGGTTTTGGTACTAATGAATATTGCTGAAATGTGGTACTGAATATTGTTGAAATTTGATTTCGAAAGGATGAAATCTTGAAAGCTATTTATAAAATTTTTGTCTATTCTTTAGAGCATCGAATGAGCCAAACCGAAGGAGAGCTCATAATAGAAATTGTTGAATAAATCTAGAATAGTAATTTGATTGAATACCAAATTTCATCAAGAGAAATGACTGAATCACGCATGATTGGTTGGCTATTACAACCAACCAAACACACTATTTATTTTTCTTCTTCATTTGACATTCTTGTTTCTCTTTTTATTATTTAGGGTCCTCTATTTTCTTCTGCTCCAAGTTTTGGCTTCCCAAATTTGCTATTTGTAAGATTGTATAGGGTTTTATCTCATCTGTTATATATATAATCAACATAAAGTATAAATTATAAAATACACTTGAAATTATTGATATTAGAAAAATAGTGATGCTTCTAAACTATAATCTTATATCAAAACAATAGACAACATTTTGCAACAAAAATTCCTCTATTGCCTTAAGCTCTCCAAAAGAACAAAAACATCTAAAGAAAGATCTCGTATAATATGACAGCACAAATTTGTAATTTCCCTCCACTTTCCCACCCTAATGGGCCAGACAAGCATATGATGGGCTTATTCGTTTTAGAAAATTGAATTAATTTGGTCCAATTCAAATTATTTTTTTAATATAATACATTTGTTATAATAAAATATATAAATATTAATATGAGAATAATTTTTAATAAAAAAATACTTTTTTAGGTCAGCAATAAAAAAAATTACTGATTTTACTAATTTTATGTTAAATAAATATAATTTTTTATGTATACAACATATAGACCTAAAATAATTTTTCATTAATAAGTGATATTTGAAAAAAAAAATTAAATTAATAAGTGAAATGTGAAAAATATAATTTTTTTTTATATATATATTAGGCATGCTAAAAGGTGCCAAAGAGCATAAACTTTGGAGGGGCCCAACATAGAAATATTCCCTTTTTTATTAATAGATGCTAAAGAGTGAAATTTTGGGCCAAGCCCCTGGCCCCTTCAGCTACGCCACTGTATACCGAATCCCATATTATTCAATAGTCACCATGGCTTTTCGGCTTTGGCTCTGACTTGAAAGCTAAGCAGTTAGTAATTTACTACACTATACCACTCCGCACTCGTTATCAAATGGCTAAAGATGACCAGAATCGAACTTCAATTTACTACATAAATTAATTAACATTGACATTAACCAATCCACACACGTAATGACCAAAACACCATCTTATCATATCATAATGTTAGATAAATACAAAGGTCTACTTGGTAAATCAACATCGTCAATAGGTTAAAGAAACCCCCTCACACCGCTTCTTGAAACTTGAAAGCCAAGCTTAAATATTTCTTTTAGCGTAAGACCACAGAAGTTCGTTCAAGAAATAGAAACGGATCGATTGCAATGGCAAGCAAGAGCTCGTCGTCGCATTCTTCAACTCGGGTCTGCCTTTGCTCTCCGACCAATCACCCTGGGTCTTTCAGGTGCAGCCTTCATAGGAATTTGGATAAAGTTTCAAGCAAATCGGCGGCGACGCCCCATGTTAATAGACAGAGGGAGCGTCAGTCGAAGGCGGCGATGATGTTGATGATGTCTAATGTATCATCGTCATCGTCGAAATCAAGCTTGATCAAAGCCTTTCTGATGCAGATCATTAAACCTTCTTCCACCCATATCGATCTTCAAAGGAGGCGCAATTTCCACCCCAAACCTTCAAGGTTTAGTTCACTCAACACCTCTGCTAATGGAGTGACGGTTTCTTGATCATCTTTTAGGTCTTCTTCAATTCAGAATTTTGAGTTCTTTCTGTATATAAAAGATGTTCAAACTTTTAAACCGACAGGGATTGTTCAGGGGAGCGGTGAATTTCGAATTTTTTTTTCTTTCTGTAATTGTTTTTTTTTTTTTTTGCTTTCCGATATTATATATTAAAAAATATATGTTTCTGCCTTTCTCCCCCTGTTTGTTTATTCAAGCAGAAAATTAAATATTAATGCCTTACATGGTAAAATCCAAAAATTTATGTCTCTTGTTATGTTTAAGGTAGATTATAAGATATACATGGAATGTAGTACACAAATTAAACATGAATCTGAAATAAATATGATCTGTTTATTAAATATAACATTGTCAAAATTTTAAAAAATGAAAAATAAAATATATTTGATGCAACACAAACAAAGAACAAAACGTACAAAATCAGAATTCAAACGGTGGTGATATGTTCCCCCCAAATACGTAATATGTGGCAAAAAGAGAACAATAAGTGGCTCTTGATTGCACGCTGTGCCAGCCCACTGGACACGATGCATGTGAATCTAATTGCCAAAATTTCATTCATATATTCGAAAATAGAGGCTCCAGCCTCCAAATGTCTTTTCGCTACTAATATTATACCACTCTGGGGTCTGGGGCCTTTAATCATGTTTGATAAAATTATTTTAATTAGTTATTAACTACTCCATAAACAATAAGCAAGGCATTCTTGTTCAACCTTTGATTAAGAAAACGAAAGTTACGGGGGATATCTGGATGAGTGAAATAATTATATTTAAAATAGGTGGGGATCAAATCTAATCAATGCCGGCCTCCTTCTAGTTAACAACATCATTATTAATTGCACCAATGCTAACGATATATATTTTAATCTAAAGAGTAAAATATGCCATAAGTCTCTCGTACTTTTTGAAAATTAAAAATTTAGTCCTTGTACTTTTATTTCATAAATTTTAATAACTCTATTTTTTAAATTTCAATATCTAAGTTCAACTGTTAATATCATTAATCCAACCACTAACACTGGTTAATTTTTTATTAAATTTATTGTTGTGGCATTTTTTGAAATTAAAAAAAATTTATTGGTAGCTATGTAATTAAAAAATAACTTCGTAATTAACTTAAATTTAACAAAATAATATTAATATTAATATTTGAATTTAAATTTTAAAATCTAAGAAATAAAAAGATCAAATTTAATAAAATAAAAGTATAGAGACTAAATTCTTAAATTTCCAAAATTACATATACTTGTGGTATATTTTAACCTAATTTAAAATATCTCTTAACACTTTAAAAATATAATAATAAAATGTCCTCAATCCTTATCCATTGAGGATATTACTATATAGAGGGACCACGATCCACCTTTTCCAAGAATTTAAGAAAGCGACTATTTTACCCAATTATTGGTGTATTTAGAAATCATTAATTAAATCTATAATAACCTTTTTAGTAATTCAAATTTACTAATTTTGTATTTAATTATTCGTTTTTTTAGTTTTTAAATTTTTATTTTTTAAAATCACCATAAAATAAATAGAAAAATTGATTTGTTAACTTTGCTGAATAATATGGTAATATTTAATTAATTTTTAAAATTTTAAAAATATATAATTTTTATAATTTTTAATAATTTTAATGATTTATAACTTTTTGAAATTTTAAATCTTTAAAAATTAAATAACTACTAGCCTGTCATCCACGTACAATTCACATATATGCATTCATCTGATTTGACAAAAAATACAAAATTAAAGGTTAAAAAAGAAAAAAATTAATGAATTTTTTATAAATTTAAAAGACCAAATGGATCATTAAATAAGATTAAATGGATAACCCTTTTGCTAAATGTATTTTGGTTGAAATAACAATTCTTTTTAATTAAAATATAAGAAAGAATTCGTTTTAAAAATGATTTAAATTATGAATTATTTGCATTTATAAGGATACATCTAGAAAATGGCTCAAATAGTGTAGAGGTCAAATAATATATATCTTTATGTCTATTGAAAATTTTGTAATCGTGACTTCTAAAATTCGAATTGAATGTATTATTTAAAGAATGCTGTCATTTTTGCAGACATTATCAGTCCAGTAATTTTAAATTCAAGTTGGAACTTATATTTTCCAACGTACAATAATTGGAAGTGAGAATCTAAATTTTATAGGAACAAAATCTTCACATTTGATACATACCTGACAAAACAAGCATTCAAACGCCAGATATCCGCTGCTTGGCCCTAACGTGATGCCCATACTTTTGTTTAATGTACCCAGCAATAAAATATTTCAGGAGTTATTTGATGTTTGTTCCTAGTGTTATTCACCCACATCTTTCAACTTAGGCACTTGAATTCATATGATTATATTATAATCATATTAAATCAAGATTGCTACTATCCAAATACGATTGAAATACTATAATCTGTTAACCATGGAATTTGCTAAATATCTGTATTAAATATTATCTGAATCTATAAAACCATTATAAATCCCTAATTTAAAGTATATATCCCAACAGAAAACTCCCAAGTCGACATCATCTTTATTTATGTTTTCCCATTATATAGATTTATTCCATCAACAAACTTGATGGAAACCATAAACAACTAAAACACTCTCAAATCTCCCCCTTTTTTCCAATTCCCTCTATAAATACTGACATCAAGTGATCAACACGCATTTCTTGTACCAAACTGTATACATCGTTTCTCTCTTTTTTTTTGGAGTTTGATCAAATCAGCAAATCCATCCAAACAGCTTTTTAGTTTCTGCTCATGGATTATAGACGTACGTGTTCTTAATCTTAAGTTGCTTTTATTTTTTTATTGTTTTAACTAATTACCCCCTTCCTTATACATTTTGATTTCTCTAAACAATAATTTTAATTTTTTAATTACTCTTTTAATATTTCTCCAAACCGTTTGTATTTATATATATATATATATATATATATTTTGCCTTCTCTTTAATTTCTTACAGATTGTGAAAAAGAGGCTTGTCGAGAGACTACAGATCATGATCAAGAGGTCATATTACCACTGTTTTCTATGTATTTTTCTCTTATTTCATTTCATGATTGATTAAAGTGGTAAGTTTTCATAGTTTTATATATGATTAATCATTAAATTTAATAATATAATTTCATGGATTATGTAATACATATGTAATGGTTAATTTTTTTTCAAAATAGTTAAGTTTTGCTTTAATTACAAGGTTGAGTTATTGGTTAGTTTTACCACCACATTCTATTAGTAACTATGTAGTTAAAATCATCTACCTTGATAAACTGGTTATTAATCAAATATGAATAATTAGTCGATTGAGTCTTACACAGCGTTTTTGTCTGTGTAAAAAGATATTGGGTGGAAATATATTACCCTCCTATTTGAGAGTTGAAGAGGGATTATGAATAATTTTAAATATTATATAAAAAAGGCACATACAATACCTATTTAAAACTTAAAGTTAGGCATTTAGTATATATAAGTTTGTCATCCCTCTTCTACACCCATGATACCGTAATGAATGAAAAAACAAGTTTAATGTAACCTGATTTGGTAATGCATTCGTGGTTCGTTATTTATTTTATTTTTTGTCTTGCTTTTTTTTTTTTTTTGTTAGACATTAATGAATGGCAACAACTTGAAGCCTACATCTGCAAGTGAGAAGCCTGCAATGGGGAGAGGAGATTGGAGAACCCAATTGCGGAGTGATTTACGACAAAGAATTTTGAACAAGATGTAATGCAAGAATTTTGGTATTGTTTATGTTCAAAATCTGAACATGTGCATTGAAGTTTAGCCTTTGCATGATTGTTTTAGGTTCGATAGGATGAAGAGGCACCTTCGAACTTCTGGGGAAGACGAATTAAATAAACTCAGAAAAACTGTTGAAGCATTTGAAGAAAAAACTTACAATGCAGCAAGTAACCAGGTAGATTGATCCGCATATCCATGATTTGTATAATCATATATATATATATATATATGTTTAACTATGAACAATTAATTTATTGATCTCTAATTTCAGTTCGATTATTTAAGGAGAATATCTCTGAAGTTGCTTCAAAAGGAGACCCAATCTCAGAACATTGTACAGAATTCTGGCCAATGTAGCAATAATCTTCATAATCCAGGTATCCGAGACCAGTGATGTTATCTCGCACTAGTTAAGTGTTGATCTTATATTCAATTTGTTGTTCTACTTCAATGACAGTAGTGTTAGTAGTGTTATAACACTGGTACATCATTTATTTTGGTGGCAATATGTGTTGTAATGGTGATAAAATGGGAAATGCTACACACTTTTTCTTCCTTGAATGTGCAGTTCCCCTGCATGTCTGGTGTTCCAAATGAATTTGTTGTCCTTTTATGTCTTTTACATGTTTGATATTTGTGTATCTCCCCCTTCTTGTATTGGGTAGGTTCCCAGAGCATGCAGTTAGAACAAGTTCACGTTGAAGGGCTATCACACCAGAACATTCCAAATGATATGAAGAGCAAAAGCAACATATATGACCTTCCAGGGAAAGATGGACCTGACGATATCTTCCCAAAACAGTGGCCTCCTTTACCAGCGCTGTATATCTCCGAAAAAACGCCTACGATATGGTCAAGTATGTGTTTTGGTTTCTTTAGATTATATTATTTTTCAGCCCCATATTAGCATGTTTCCTTATTTTAAGTCTTTCTAAACCATCTGTCCTGCAGTTTTTACAACATCATCACACTATTTCTTCCATGAATGTGCAGTTCCCCCGCATGTCTGTGGTGGTCCAAATGAATTTGTGGTCTTTTTATGTCTTTTACATGTATGATATTTGTGTATCTTCCGCTTCTTGTATTGGGTAGGTTCTCAGAGCATGCAGTCAGAACAAGTTCACGGTGAAGGGCTATCACACCAGAACATTCCAAATGATATAAAGGGCAAAGTCAACATATATGACTTTCCAGGGAAAGATGGACCTGACGTTATCTTCCCAAAACAGTGGCCTCCTTTACCAGCGCTGTATATCTCCGAACAAACGCCTACGATACGGTCAAGTATGTGTTTTGGTTTCTTTAGATTATAATATTTTTCAGCCCCATATTACCATGTTTCCTTATTTCAAGTCTTTCTAAACCATCTGTCCTGCAGTTTTTTACGACATCATAGATAGGGGTCCAAAGAAGATAATATTTCTTTTCTAACATTTATACAATTTCTTGTAGCATCTGTGGATTGTGCAGACCTGACAATGGCTCAACAAAACATCCTTTCAAATAAGCATCAGCAACAACAGCAGCAGCAGCAGTTAATGGCTCAAGAAAACAACCTTTCAAATATGCATCAGCAACAGTTGGGTCCTCAGAGTAATATTTCAGGACTACAGCAACAGCAGCAGCAATTGGTTGGAACCCAGTCGGGTAACTCAAGCATGCAAACTAATCAACAATCTTTACACATGCTATCCCAGCCCAAGGTTGCACTCCAACAAACGCAGCAGACTGCACCTAATTTACTGCCAACTCAAGGACAGACATCCCAGCAGCCACAACAGCAGCAGCAACTGATGTCTCAGATGCAATCACAGCCTACTCAGTTGCAGCAACAGTTGGGTTTGCAACAGCAGCCCAATCAAGTACGACAAAATATGCAGCAGAGACTTCAAGCATCAGGTCATACATCAAGTTCCTTGCTTCAATTGTATCAATCACAGAGAGCTGTTCCAGAGACATCATCAAGTATGTTTTTGAATTTTTGCAGTTACATACTGTTGCTCTTTGCCTTATTTCTTTGTTGCTTTCTGATATTGTGTTATTTAACTGATCTCTAAATATTTCCTCAGATAGCCTTGAATTCTCTTTCCTCTTATACACCAACTACACAATTTTCATGGTTGATGCTTTTGTTTTGCATTGCATTTCTACTATAGAAAGTAATTTCCTTTCCTACTTGAGGATATTAAAAGAATATCTTCTTAAACTTGGCTCTGCTATCACATCAGAAGCACATTGTGCCTAGGTTATTAATCTGTAGCTCGGAAAACAGATGCTAGGAAAATTACCGGCACCCTTGCCTTCATTAGCTGATCATAGACACTGCCTGGCTTTTGATGCCATGAGAAACATTGTTGTCGCCCTTATCATTGTGAGGTCTTAACTGCTGTGACCTTGCTATCATGTCACCGTTAATGCTTTGCTGCAGTAATTGTGCAACGGTTTTGTTAAACCATGAAGGAACTACTGGATTAATCTATTCACTTTGACAAACAGTTCTTTCTCTTTCATTCAATGAGTTGTCCTATTGAATATGAACTGTTTACTGTGTAAAGGAAAGAAGTGGTCATGTTTTGTTGGTTAATTTTAAAAAGGAGAAAATTTTGCAGTGAGTTATTGAGCTCAACTAAACATGTCCATGCCTTCAAATTCATTTCAAATTTAGAATAGTCTGAAATTTCTAGCAGTTTGTTTGATTATGTCAGGTTGGTTCCACTCAATTCCTTTGTCCAACGTTTGTATCTTTGTTCTTCCTAGTAATCTAACTTTTAAGATATTCCCAACATGGAGCTCAACATGAAATATATGATTAGGAGATTGCAGTCCTTGAAATCGGCTTGTTAAACATGCTTGCAAATGTTAGGAGTTTTGTTTGGAGAAGGATGCACAAAGAATATCCAGATAAGCAAGTGATTACAGCAAGTCATTTCTTTCCTGCATGAAATGGTCTAAAGGGTGTCAAAAGTTTTAGTGGTGTCTTGGCTCAGTTTCACTGCTTCCGCTGAGACATGAGATTTGTGCTGTAGATTTAATTAAGTTTTATATCTGAACTGTACATCCCTTGTGTCTAATTTGTTCCACAGATCATTTTAATGCTTTAGTCTGATTCACCCTTATTAGCTTACCAGATTTAGCTTTCAGTGGTTTAATAGGTCAATAGCAGAAAATATTTTAGTTCTTCCTTCTCACTTAAACTTACCAATCATTTATTCATATTCCAACTGAACTTAGATGTAGGTGGCAAATAGTTAGCTTTAAACTTGAGAAAATCTATAACTAGCCTTGATAGTTAAGAATGATGTTTGAACTCTGACTCGATCTTTTATGTATCACAATGGAAACTTTACAGAGTTGCTGCTTTAGTAGAGTAGACATAGATCTTGGAATATCCCAAAAGGAAAAGGCATTTGAATGGGATTGCAGGGAGCATGCTTTTTAATGCATAACCTAAAAAACTTGGATATGCATGGTTAGTTGCAGAAACTAGCAATAAAACCTTTTCATATATTAGTCCAAAATGTTTAATGGTTTCTTCAAATGCTTTTCTGTTGTACCCGTGGTGTATCTGATGGAATCTTATGACTTAAGAATTCATTATTGACTGCATTATGATCCCTGCGTCTCCCCTTCTATGCTATGTGCACCTTAATTTTCTTTGAGAATTGGTCATATTCTGCTCAAATTTACCCCTCTTCCATAAGTTATTTATTTCAATGTTCTTTTAGACATGCAACAAAATCATGTATTTTTTTGTATAACCAATTTTCTTCCACTTAAATTATGATTTTGTAATTCTTCTTGCTCCAAAAATTTTCATTATTCTTTTTGTATCTTCTTTTAGCATCTTTAGATTCCACAGCTCAGACAGGACATTCTAATGGGGGTGATTGGCAAGAAGAGGTCTATCAAAAGGTAAAAACTATCTTGACACATTCTCCTATAGATAATAATTATGCTTACAACTTGGTTTAAGAAGGTAAAACCCATGAACCCTGAGTATGTTGTGATTTTTTTATGTTGTGATGTGTCTCTTTACAGGAACTATGAAACGGAAGAATTAGAACTTAAAAAGTAATTTGGGAAAAGAAATTCAGATATTTTCTGATTGACTTATTGGTTTGGTTATAAGGACTTGAATGTTCTTAGAAGAAAGAAAATAAAGCTTATATATACTTTTTAGTTTCATTTGAAAGATCCATTAAGATGTGTTAGCAAGAAACCTAAGGCCCAAGGACTACTACAAAGATTTTGCATGCTTGATTTCAAAGTAATCATCATTTGTTATACCTTCGTTTCTTCTGTGTTTAACTAAAATCAGTACGGACTTATCAGAAAATGGAAAAATCTTTTTTACTTTTCTAATAAACCATGATTCTAGATGAATTGCATGGTTTAGTTGTTGGCTAACCATCCCGTTCCTGATTTAATGTTGCAGATCAAGGCCATGAAAGAGACATATTTCTCTGAATTAAATGAGATGCACCAGAAAATTGCTGCCAAGTTGCTGCAGGTAGGTTTATCCTTTCACATAATAAACCTTCAAAGAGTAATAGAACCCATCTGCATGAACCTCTGCCACCCTGTATCTCTAAATTGAATATGGAGAGGACTTCACTAAACTTCAGGAAGCTTTTGATCCCATACCGCTTTTTAATTGCTACTTGAATCCCTTTCCTTTAGGCACAGTTTACTGGTTGAGCTTTATGCTTATCTGATGTAATAGTGGTTTGTTATTCTTCTTGCTTCAGTAAAAGCAATTCTTCTATTTTCCAGCATGATTCTCTTCCACAGCAGCCAAAGTCAGAGCAGCTTGAGAAGTTGAAAATATTCAAGACCATGTTGGAGCGCATTCTACATTTCTTAACAGTTTCCAAAGCTAATATAGTACCGGCTTTCAAGGACAAGTTGAGTTCGTATGAGGAGCAGATAATAAACTTTATAAATACCAATAGGCCAAGGAAGCCTGTCTCAACTCTGCAGCAAGGACAGCTTCCTCCACCTCATATGCATTCCATGCAGCAGCCTCAACCTCAAAGTAATCAAATGCAATCTCATGATAATCAAATGAACCCTCAGTTTCCGTCAATGATGAGACCAGCTCAGATGCCGCAATTGAAAAAGGAAATGCCGAGGCTACAGCAGCTGCAGCTTCTTCAAATGCTGCAACAGCGAGGTTTGCACCGGGTTGGTGAGCAGCAGTCACCTGCAAAGATTAAAACAAATGAATTATCATATTGGCATCAAATAGATATTGATTCTGGAGTTCTTCAAGAAAATCTCCCTAGTAACCAACTTCCAGGTTATGAGCAAGCAAGATCTGAATACCACGCGCCCGACACTTCTGGGATTGGTGTACCGCCAACTATGTCAATACCACCTTTGCTTCCAGGGTTTAAAGAAGTTAATGATATTAGTGGTAATGCTTTGACAACTGATTTTGGCAAGCCGGACATCGCAGAACAGCCACATGATCTCAAGGTGAACATGGTTAGTAATTCACATGCTTTTTTTTCTTTTTTCTTCATTGGGTTTGATAGTTTAGTTCATGAGGAAATGGAGGAAATCACCTTGAAATTTATCATCTATTTTTCTTTCTGATGTTCATCATATTAACCCTCAGTTGCTGATTACTATTTTGTATGGTTCAGGCAAAACCCAAATCACTGAGTGCAACTGTGGTGACCATGGTTGATGAGGCAGTCACTGCAGTCGGCGAGGATTTGGCCGCCATGAGAAAGCAAGGACTGCATGCAAGAAATTTCTTTACCCAAACTGGAATGAGTGGAGCTGAGAAAATGAGATGTTATTTGAGTGCATTAGTTATATTAGCTCTCCTCATTTTTTTCATTTTCAACCTCAACCACCAATATTAAAGCACTAGAATATGCCGGACCGGTTCAGTTCTATACCCCACCCCCCTAAATTTTGTTTTAAGTTTATGTTTGGGTGAAGGATGAAAGATCTTTTTATTAACATTGGTTTCTCTCTTTATAATAATAATAATAATAATAATAATAATAATAATAGCCAGGGAACTTGTTCCCTTATAATCCATTAGATGTCCTGATAATTTATCTTCTTGTTCTAGCTTGAGAAATTATATATATTTGCGTACTATATAACCCAACCATCATTCGAATATCTAAAATATTTTTGTGTTTGTCAATGTTTTCCTACGAATATATTGCTTTTTTTTAATAAATTTTAATAATTAAAATTGTAAGTGTAATTATAAGCATAATCTATTATTAAATAATAAGATATTTTTATCTATAAATTTGGATAGTTTAATTATAAATTATAATAAAAGTGTATTTCAATATAAATATAAAATGCAATTTAATATTTATTAAATATTATCTATTCTAGTATTTTATTTAGTTTTAATATAATAATTAAAATATTTTTTATAATTGAATTTATGTGCTATTTGTTAAACTAAAAAATTAAGTGTTGTAAATTTAAGTATTATATTATAAAATATGATCGGTATACTACTTAAAATTAAACATTGAAAATTTAAGTAATGAACTTTAAGTTATAAAATATGTTTTGGTGTGTTCTACATTAAGTGATAAGTTATTTCTTAGCTACTTATTACCTTGTTCTTTAACCTATTACTCTTCATATTCTTGAATTAATATGGGCTGGGCGGCCCGACCCGGCTCGAAGGCCCGCCCGAAATGTGGGAGGGTTTGGGCAAAAATATAGACCCGAAAAATGGGCATGGACAAAAAAATAAGGCCCGTTTAAAAAATGGGCCGGGCTAGGGTAAGGCATTTTTGGCCCGGGCCGAATTCATTAAAGGCAAAAAAAATTATTTTTAAATATTATTTTCTTATTGTTTTTCTCTTTATTTTGCTACAATTTTACTGTTATGTTTCTATTATTTTGTTGTTATTGTTTAGATATTATATAAAACTTATTTTATTGTTAATTTTGTTATTATTTTAAAGACATTTGTTAATTTTGTTATTATTTTTGAGGCATTTGCTTGTTAAGTTGCATCTATTTTAGTGTTATTTAAGTCTACATATTTTTTAAAACTTATTTTCAATTTGTTAAAAAATATTTATTTTGATTTTTTTAATATTTTTGATGTATTATATATATTTAAAAATTATATAAAATAATATAAAAAATTAATACGAGCGGGCCGGGCCGGGCTCGGGTTTTAGTATTTTTATATGGGCCGGGCTTGGCAAAATTTTATGCCCATTTTTTAGGCCCGGCCCAGCCCAAGCCCAATGAACGGGCCTAAATTTTTAGTTGGGCCCGACTCGAGCCCAGCCCGGCCCGGCCCGGCCCATGCACACCTCTCAGACCCCAACAATAATTGGCATTTTCTCAAGTGAGGTCCCTATACTTTGTGTGAATTGTAGATTTAGCACTTTTACTTTAATTTGATTAATTTGAGTCCTTGTTATTTTAAATTTTAAATTTTTAATTCTGACCCAATAATAATAATTAAATTTGTTTGATTAAATTATGTTATTAGTCCTATATTATGTGTACAATTAGATTTAGTCCATGTTCACAAATTGGATCATTGTTACGTGGTTATATTTTTTGAATTTCAACATTTTAGTCTTAATGCAAATGACTGTAGTTAAATCAATTACATGATTTTTTGTGAGTAATATGTGAAAAAAACAAATATAAAATTATACATGTGATAATATGTTTGACACATCAAATTTTAAAAATAACATAATAAGTTAATGAATTTAATAGTTATCATTTGGTTAGGACAAAATTTTAAATTCTAAAAGTATAGGGACTGAAAATGATCAAATAAAAGTACAGGTACTAAATCCACAACTTACACAAAGTATAAGGTCTAATAGCAGAATTTGACCATATTTTCTTAAATAATATCGAGCAATCACGTAAATTGATCAATATCAATACAAAAAGGATAGAAATGCTGTTACATGTTCTTAATTGTTTCCCTTTGTCTTCTCATGTTCTTGAACCTTTTTATTACCTTTCATTGAGCACAAAGAAACAATTTCTTCGCTTTCTTCTTTGTTTCCTTTATCTGTAAATTTTACCACCATATTTTGGCTCGTATCAGTTTTTAAGCTTATCTAAGAAGGGTTGAATCAGATTTCAGATATAACATAACTTCCCATTCATAGCTTCTCTACTTCTCTTCTCTTTTAATCTTCCGTTTTCTTTTCAGCCTAACAGATAGGATTCTCCAAGCCCATCTTGTTTTCGAGTTTAGGTAAAATTTTCATTATCTATTTTTTAATAGGTTGCTCTCCAACAAACGCAGCAGACTGCACCTTGATTTATTGCCAACTCATCCCAGCAGCAGCAACAGCCCATGTCTCAGAATGAATCAGAGCTTACTCAGTTGCAGCCCCACCATCATCAAGAACAGGAAGAGACATCATCAAGTAAGTTTTTGAATCTTTGCTGCTCTCTGATTTGTTTCTTCGTTGTTTTCTCATACTGTGTTATTTTAATTACTGCCGTGAATTCTTTTTCCCCGTATAGTCACCACCCACTATACAATTTTCTTTTAGTCGATGTTGTTGCTTTGCGTTTCATTTCTACTATAGGAAGTAATTTTCTTTCCAACTTGAGGAGATTACGAGAATCTCTTCTTCAACTTGGCTCTGCTCAAAGATACTCCTCTTCCATAAGTTATTTATTTCGATGTTCTTTTAGACCTGCAACATAATGATGTATCTTTGTGCATAACCGGTTTTCATTCATCTAAATTATGTTTTCCTTGTTCTTCTTGCTCCAAAAAGTTTCATTTTTCTTATGTGTGCATTGTTTATGTTATGTTCTTTTAGCATCTTCTACAGATTCCACAGCTCGAACAGGACATGAAAATGGGGGTGATTGGCAAGAAGAGGTCTACCAAAAGGTAAAAACTATCTTCACACGTTCTCCTATTCATAATATTATGCTTACAACTTGGTTTAAGATGATTTTGAGTAGGAAAGGGTACTGAGAGAATATTAGGGTATGGTATGATCTGTTAATGTTGAGATGCGTCTCTTTACAGGAACTATAAAACGGAAGAGTTAGAACTCAAAAGGCAATTTGGAAAGAAATTTCAGGCATCTTCTGATTGATTTATTTTTTTGTTAATATGAACTTGAATTTTCTCAGAAGAAAGAAAATAAAGCTTACTTAAGCCCTTCAGTTTCTTCTGTTATTAACTAAAATTAGTGCCAGCTTGTCAGAAAATGGAAAAATCTTTTTACTTTTTTCTAATAAACCATGATTCTAGATGAATTGAGTGGTTAGGATGTTGGCTAACCGTTCTGTTCCCGATTTTTTGTTGCAGATCAAGGCCATGAAAGAGACATACTTCTTTGAATTAAATGAGATACACCAGAAAATTGCAGCCAAGCTGCAGGTAGAGGTAGGTTTATCCTTTCACGTAGTCAACCTTCAAAGAGTAATCGAATCCAACTGCATGAACCTCTGCCTCCCTGTATCTCTAAATTGAATATGGAGAGGGCTTCACTACACTTCACGAAGCATTCAGTCCCATACCGCTTTTTAATTGCTACTTGAATCCCTTTCCTTTAGGCACTGTTTACTGGTTGCACTTTATGCTTATCTGATGTAATAGTGGTTTGTTATTCTACTTGCATCAGTTAAACAATTCTATGCATTCTATTTTCCAGCATGATTCTCTTCCACAGCAGCCAAAGTCAGCGCGGCTTGAGAAGTTGAAAATATTCAAGACCATGTTGGAGAGCATTCTTTCTTAACGATTTCCAAAGCTGCTATAGTACCGGCTTTCAAGGACAAGTTGAGTTCGTATGAGAAGCAGATAAGAAAATTTATAAGTGCAAATAGGCTAAGGAAGTCTGTCACAGCTTTGCAGCAAGGACAGCTTCCTCCACCTCATATGCATTCCTCCCCAGCAGCCTCGACCTCAAATTAATCAAACACAGTTTCGTGATAATCAAATGAACCCTCAGTTGCGGTCAATAAATTTACAAGGTTCTATGCCAGCAATGCAGCCGAACAACCTGACAAGCTGGTTGCATAGTCCATTGTCTTCTTTGTCTGGGGTTTCAACAGAACAGCAGACCATGTTAAATTCGCTGCAACCAGGTTCCAATTTGGATTCAGGACAAGATAAGGCTTCATAAATATATAAACAAATATTTGGGAAAACGAAGTCGGAACCAAGAAAAACGACTGAATCGAAGTGAAGAACTTCGGTTAGGTTATTGTGGTTGACTTATATAATTGGTCCTTTCGGTCTGTTTTAAGTATTGTAGTCTGCAAAAGTTTAGTTAACAACAAATTTTACTCAATAGAAACAAATACAGGAAAAAGTCATAATTAACAAATTTTTATTTTCTTAAATGAATTTAAAGTTTGATAATTTAAAAAAAAATTAGTACTAAATTTTATAAGCATTAAATTTATGTTATAAATATATTTGGTATACACTAAATATAATTATTTTGTTTGGTAATAATAAATATTGATTTATAAAAAAAATTTTATTTTAATCTTATTACTATAATACTATTTATTTTAATTTGAAAAGTTTTAATAAAAATTAAAGATAAAATTAAAATATTTTTTTATTTCTCAAGTATCTCACCTAACTCTCACAATTTAAAATTAAAATATTTTAAAAATTAATAAAATGGGGAAATAATTTGAATAGTTGTGGAAATAATTTTAATATGATATTCTTTTTATAATTCATATTTTATTTGAGGTTTGTTTTAACCCTTTTAACAATATTATCACTAATGTGCTACTCAGAACGTTAATAAAAAAACAAATTTTAAATTTCATTCTAATGCAAATTTCAATTGATAGGGGACATATGAGTGACTACCAATTGATTTCACTGATATAATTAAGATTTGTTTAATTTTATTATTTGATATTTATAAAAAAAAATATACATATATCAAATATTTTTTATAGATTACAGAAAAAATTTGAAATGATATATTGAAATACATCGAATATTGATAGAAAACTAATATATCCCTTGATTATTTGGATTTCGATGCAGTAATAATAACAATAATAATATTAATAATAAGACAAAATTAAAACAAGGGCGATAAACATAGAGACGGTTGTATTTATATAAAAGATACTTCAGTAACTTTGGTCTGTCCTCCCTCTTTTAATATTCCCTTTTCTTTTGCTTTCATTACAACCAAACATACTTCCACAAGTTTCGACCAAAAAAAAAAAAAAAAAACAAAAACATACTTCCTTAGGGAATTCCATATTTGCAAAACACATCCTTCAAGAATTCTCGAATCCCATGTCTGTTTCGGAATTGGGAAATACATTCTTCTGGAATTCTTGAAGCCGATCACTGTTTCTAATTAGGGCCTCCTTATCGAGGTAAAAATTTCAAAAAAAAAAGTTATAGATTTTAGGGTTCTGCTGCATGAATATCCTCAAAAATTTTACCTGTGATTAGGTCTTTACTTTCAAGAGTGAAAGATTTAATTTTATTTTTTGAATATCATTGTATCACCAGTAACATTGTATTTACATATATAGTTTTTGCTGTGAAAAAAAAGTATAAAGCTTGATTGAATATTTGGATACTCGATAACGGAAGCAAGCCTCAAAGCAAGTATTTACATATATACATTTTTTCTTTTTTCTTTTTTGTAATTACTAATCTACGCTAAAATTCTACTTAAAGGGGCTGATTTCTTCGGGAAATTGTCAAAAAAAAATTTAGCTGCAAGAGTTTCAGTTGCTTTTTTTTGGTTAGAGGGCTCAAATTTTTTATAACGATGAGTCTAGGTAGCATTCTCAGAAGCCAACTAACAATTTAATTCTTTACTGAATAGCTATTACTTGAATATAAGCATTGCTTACCAGTGATATGCGCTGGGCTAGGGGGGCAAACAGAGAGAAAGAAAATGGAATCTTAAAAAGATTTCCTTGTGTTAGTATTAATCAACCAAATTGATGTTCGGTTGTAAAGTCTTGGTTTACATCGGGAAAGATCATGTTCAACTTCAATCATGGTCGTAGGGTGTCTATGAGTGTCTAATAACTTGCCGTCATTTTGTTAGAACTAAAATGTTGCTGCAAATGATGTAAACTGTCCCCCTTGTGTTACAACATTACAGTACATTCTGCTCTTATGTATGGATTTATTCTTTTTGGTTTCTTTGGGGGGGAAATAAGGAGAAATTTTAACAAAGTCTGTGTTTTCCCAAGGCTCTTACCAGTAGTAGAAACTTAGGATCGGGAGGGAAGTATTACTGAAAAGAACTTTGCCAAACGTTTTTCATATTTGAGGAGTAATTTATTTCAAATTGACTAGTTTCAATTTATGACTAGGGAAATTCGGATTGGATATGTTTGTGACTGTTGTTTTCTCTTTTGCTCTTTTCAGAATTTGATGGATACGAATAACTGGAGGCCTACTCCTCCTAGTGGAGAGCCCAGCATGGACAGTGGTGATTGGAGAACCACTTTGCAGCCTGACTCACGACAAAGAATTGTCAACAAGATGTAAGTCAATTTTATGGTATAATTCTCTGTTAAATATAATTGTTAAGTTGCTGAAATCCTGTGGCTTGTTGTATGCTGTGAGAAACAATAGCATCAATAAAAACATATTTCTTATTAAAATGGACCTGCTTTGTTTAGTAACACTTCAGAATCAAAGCTTGCTTTACCCATAGTTTTGGGGTCACACTATGTTAGCCACGTA
This sequence comes from Gossypium australe, assembly GCA_005393395.2. NCBI lineage: Eukaryota > Viridiplantae > Streptophyta > Magnoliopsida > Malvales > Malvaceae > Gossypium > Gossypium australe. The sequence continues at coordinate 16,295,017 of CM016626.1, forward strand.
AGTTTAGCTTAATGTAGCTAAGCTATTTCGTCCAGGTCCAACTCTATCTGCTACACTTGGTATCATTATTTAATTAACTATGTGATTGAATAAAGATGCATCCTTCTTTTAGATCTTTGTATCCTTGCAAGATTTGGTGGTTCTTTTCTGTTCTCAGTGATGAATTTGTTTCTGTTATTAAATAACTTATTGCTATAAGGTACACTAATGACCTTGTCTTTCTACAACATTCTCTGAACTATGGTAATTATGATGGTATGTTGTCTATTTGAATGTATTTGGTATATGAAGGCCATGATAACTACTTTGAATATATTGGAAAGGTTTTGTTAAGTTCAAGTGCTACGGCTTCGGAATTATATGAAGGATGTCCTGAACAAGTTAAAGAGGAAAATCTTATGTTGACCCCAATAGCTCGCATTCTTAGCATTTATTATATACCAATTGAAGATTCCTACATATATCATATTTCTTTGTCAATAACTTAAACAATGTTTTGTGCACATAGAATGGAGACATTGAAGAGGCATCTTCCATTTTCTGGGCAAGAGGGTTTAAGTGAACTCAGGAAAATTGCTGTGAGGTTCGAGGAAAAGATTTTTACAGCTGCAAGCAGTCAGGTAATCATATAATGTTAGCATTCCATAATGTGCTTGGCTGCATTTTTCTTTACCAATATTTAGGTGTGTTTGCATTGTGTCTTCATATTTGTGTTATCTGTTTTTTCTTATTCTTATGCATGGAAGAAATCTGGGAAGGAAAGAGAGAGGAGAGGGAACAACTAAAGATGCTAAATGCTACTCAATATCAAGCATGATTAATTTAAATTTTTGAGAATCTTGTATTACAATAGTAAAGAAACTTGTTTAACACTGCTATGGATTTCCATATTTAGACTGATTATCTGAGAAGAATATCGTTGAAGATGCTTACAATGGAGACCAAGTCTCAGAATACCATGCCCAACACTGGGAATAACAGCAAACCACCTGATCCAGGTAATAGCAAGAAAGAGAATTTATTTTGATGTACTATAGTAGTAGGGTACTTTCCCTTCGCATGTCCTTTCTATTCTTCTACATGCAGAGTTGTTTAATATTTAACATGTATGGACATTTGCTCTAGTTATTATTTTAGTGAACATTTTCTATTTTGTACCCCTTTTGTCCCCATAATGGTAGCGTATTAATACTTAAACTAGTTGGGTATTGTTCAAGTGCCCTCACCTGTTTTAGGTCTAGTTATCTTTTTGAATGTATTAATTATTAATTTGGTTTTTGTTATCTTGTTTTAAATGTTCTTCAATTCTTTTCTTCTGGTTCTTTCCCCACTCTTTTTGAACCAAAAATATCGGTGGTAGGTTCTCAGGGCATGCAGAACCAAGTTCACAGTCAAGGACAATCAATTCCTATACCATTACAAAGTAATCAGTCTCAAGCACGTCAACAACTGTTACCCCAGAGTGTTCCGAATAACATGGCATCTGCTGGAGTTCAGAGTTCTGCTGGTTTACAATCTGGAATGCCTCCTGTATCTGGTCTATCTCAGAATCCTATATCTAATGTTGTTGGACAGAATTCCAACATCCAGAACATGTCTGGAATTTCGCAGAACTCAATGGGACAAGGAATGCCTTCCAATATTTTTGCTAATCAGCAGAGGCAAATGCAAGGAAGGCAGCAGGTGCTTCCTCAACAGCAGCAGCAGCAGCAACAGCTATATCATCAGCAGCTGCAACAAACACTTATGAAGCAAAAGATTCAACAGGGGAATCTTCAGCCTTCACTCCTGCAGTCTCACATGCAGCAACAGCAGCAGCAAAGCCTATTACCACCTACTCAGTTGCAATCTTCCCAGCAATCTGGTATGCAAACATCATCCATTATGCAGCCATCAGCCATGCAGTCAACTCTTCCTGGTCTTCAACAGAATCAGCAATCTTCTCTCCAACAGTCGACACAGTCCATGCTTCAGCAGCATCAACAGTCAGTTCTTAGACAGCAGCAACAGCCACAACAGACCACCAGTGCTGGTATTCATCAACAACAAACACCAATGACACAGCAGTCAATGATGTCTCAGCAGCAGCAGCAGCACATGATGGGGCAACAGGCAAATGCTGCAAATATACCACAGAATCAGTTAATTGGACAACAAAACAGTATTGCAGACATGCAGCAACAGAGACTGCTAGGCCAGTCTAGTAATCTGCAGCAACAACAGCAGCAGCAGCAGTTAATGGCTCAACAAAACAACCTTTCAAATATGCATCAGCAACAGTTGGGTCCTCAGAGTAATATTTCAGGACTACAGCAACAGCAGCAGCAATTGGTTGGAACCCAGTCGGGTAACTCAAGCATGCAAACTAATCAACAATCTTTACACATGCTATCCCAGCCCAAGGTTGCACTCCAACAAACGCAGCAGACTGCACCTAATTTACTGCCAACTCAAGGACAGACATCCCAGCAGCCACAACAGCAGCAGCAACTGATGTCTCAGATGCAATCACAGCCTACTCAGTTGCAGCAACAGTTGGGTTTGCAACAGCAGCCCAATCAAGTACAACAAAATATGCAGCAGAGACTTCAAGCATCAGGTCAAACATCAAGTTCCTTGCTTCAATCACAAAATTTGATAGATCAGCAAAAGCAGTTGTATCAATCACAGAGAGCTGTTCCGGAGACATCATCAAGTATGTTTTTGAATTTTTGCAGTTACATACTGTTGCTCTTTGCCTTATTTCTTTGTTGCCTTCTGGTATTGTGTTATTTAACTGATCTCTAAATATTTCCTCAGATAGCCCTTAATTCTCTTTCCTCTTATACACCAACTACACAATTTTCATGGTTGATGCTTTTGTTTTGCATTGCATTTCTACTATAGAAAGTAACTTCCTTTCCTACTTGAGGATATTAAGAGAATATCTTCTTAAACTTGGCTCTGTTATCACATCAGAAGCACATTGTGCCTAGGTAATTAATCTGTAGCTCGGAAAACAGATGCTAGGAAAATTACCGGCACCCTTGCCTTCATTAGCTGATCATAGACACTGCCTGGCTTTTGATGCCATGAGAAACATTGTTGTCGCCCTTATCATTGTGAGGTCTTAACTGCTGTGACCTTGCTATCATGTCACTGTTAATGCTTTGCTGCAGTAATTGTGCAACGGATTTGTTAAACCATGAAGGACCTACTGGATTAATCTATTCACTTTGACAAACAGTTCTTTCTCCTTCATTCAGTGAGTTGTCCTATTGAATATAGAACTTTTTTCAGGAAAGAGTTAAACTGTTTACTGTGTAAAGGAAAGATGTGGTCATGTTTTGCTGGTTAATTTTAAAAAGGAGAAAATTTTGCAGTGAGTTATTGAGCTCAACTAAACATGTCCATGCCTTCAAATACATTTCAAATTTAGAATAGTCTGAAATTGCTAGCTGTTTGTTTGATTATGTCAGGTTGGTTCCGCTCAATTCCTTTGTCCAACGTATCTTTGTTCTTCCTAGTAATCTAACTTTCAAGATATTCCCAGCATGGAGCTCAACATGAAATATATGATTAGGAGATTGCAGTCCTTGAAATCGGCTTGTTACTATTTTTGCATCAAACTAGAGGGTAAACATGCTTGCAAATGTTAGGAGTTTTGTTTGGAGAAGGATGCACAAAGAATGTCCTGATAAGCAAGTGATTACAGCGAGGCATTTCTTTCCTGCATGAAATGGTCTAAAGGGTGTCAAAACTCTATTGTTTTAGTGGTGTCTTGGCTCAGTTTCACTGCTTCCACTGAGACATGAGATTTGTGCTGTAGATTTAATTAAGTTTTATATCTGAACTGTACATCCCTTGTGTCTTATTTGTTCCACAGATCATTTTAATGCTTTAGTCTGATTCACCCTTATTAGCTTACCAGATTTAGCTTTCAGTGGTTTAATAGGTCAATAGCAGAAAATATTTTAGTTCTTCCTTCTCACTTAAACTTACCAATCATTTATTCATATTCCAACTGAACTTAGATGTAGGTGGCAAATAGTTAGCTTTAAACTTGAGAAAATCTATAACTAGCCTTGATAGTTAAGAATGATGTTTGAACTCTGACTCGATCTTTTATGTATCACAATGGAAACTTTACAGAGTTGCTGCTTTAGTAGAGTAGACATAGATCTTGGAATATCCCAAAAGGAAAAGGCATTTGAATGGGATTGCAGGGAGCATGCTTTTTAATGCATAACCTAAAAAACTTGGATATGCATGGTTAGTTGCAGAAACTAGCAATAAAACCTTTTCATATATTCAAGTCCAAAATGTTTAATGGTTTCTTCAAACGCTTTTCTGTTGTACCCGTGGTGTGTCTGATGGAATCTTATGACTTAAGAATTCATTATTGACTGCATTATGATCCCTGCGTCTCCCCTTCTATGCTATGTGCACCTTAATTTTCTTTGAGAATTGGTCATATTCTGCTCAAGTTTACCCCTCTTCCGTAAGTTATTTATTTCAATGTTCTTTTAGACATGCAACAAAATCATGTATTTTTTTTGTATAACCAATTTTCTTCCATTTAAATTTTGATTTTGTAATTCTTCTTGCTCCAAAAATTTTCATTATTCTTTTTGTATCTTCTTTTAGCATCTTTAGATTCCACAGCTCAGACAGGACATTCTAATGGGGGTGATTGGCAAGAAGAGGTCTATCAAAAGGTAAAAACTATCTTGACACATTCTCCTATAGATAATAATTATGCTTACAACTTGGTTTAAGAAGGTAAAACCCATGAACCCTGAGTATGTTGTGATTTTTTTATGTTGTGATGTGTCTCTTTACAGGAACTATGAAACGGAAGAATTAGAACTCAAAAAGTAATTTTGGAAAAGAAATTCAGATATTTTCTGATTGACTTATTAGCTTGGTTATAAGGACTTGAATGTTCTTAGAAGAAAGAAAATAAAGCTTATATATACTTTTTAGTTTCATTTGAAAGATCCATTAAGATGTGTTAAATAAAGCTTATATATACTTTTTAGTTTCATTTGAAAGATCCATTAAGATGTGTTAGCAAGAAACCTAAGGCCCAAGGACTACTACAAAGATTTTGCATGCTTGATATCAAAGTAATCATCATTTGTTATACCTTCGTTTCTTCTGTGTTTAACTAAAATCAGTACGGACTTATCAGAAAATGGAAAAATCTTTTTTACTTTTCTAATAAACCATGATTCTAGATGAATTGCATGATTTAGTTGTTGGCTAACCATCCCGTTCCTGATTTAATGTTGCAGATCAAGGCCATGAAAGAGACATACTTCTCTGAATTAAATGAGATGCACCAGAAAATTGCTGCCAAGTTGCTGCAGGTAATCCTTTCACATAATACACCTTCAAAGAGTAATAGAACCCATCTGCATGAACCTCTGCCACCCTGTATCTCTAAATTGAATATGGAGAGGACTTCACTACACTGCAGGAAGCTTTTGATCCCATACCGCTTTTTAATTGCTACTTGAATCCCTTTCCTTTAGGCACAGTTTACTGGTTGCACTTTATGCTTGTCTGATGTAATAGTGGGTTGTTATTCTACTTGCTTCAGTAAAAACAATTCTTCTATTTTCCAGCATGATTCTCTTCCACAGCAGCCAAAGTCAGAGCAGCTTGAGAAGTTGAAAATATTCAAGACCATGTTGGAGCGCATTCTACATTTCTTAACAGTTTCCAAAGCTAATATAGTACCGGCTTTCAAGGACAAGTTGAGTTCGTATGAGAAGCAGATAATAAACTTTATAAATACCAATAGGCCAAGGAAGCCTGTCTCAGCTCTGCAGCAAGGACAGCTTCCTCCACCTCATATGCATTCCATGCAGCAGCCTCAACCTCAAAGTAATCAAATGCAATCTCATGATAATCAAATGAATCCTCAGTTGCAGTCAATAAATTTACAAGGTTCTATGCCAACAATGCAGCCTAACAACATGACAAGCTTGCAGCATAATACCTTGTCTTCTTTACCTGGGGTTTCAACAGCACAGCAGACCATGTTAAATTCGCTGCAACCAGGTTCAAATTTGGATCCAGGACAAGGTAATGCTCTAGGCTCAATGCAGCAGGTTGCACCAGGATCTTTGCAACAGAATCCTGCGAGTACCTCCCAACAGGCAAATCTTAATAGTTTGTCATCACAAAGTGGGTTAAGTGTCCTGCAGCAGAATATGAATCCTCTCCAGTCAAATTCCAACATGCTTCAGCACCAGCATATGAAACAACAGCAGGAACAGCAAATTCTGCAGTCACAAAAGTACAAACAACAGTTACAACAGCGGCAGATGCAGCATCAGATTATGCAGCAGAAGCATCAACTAATGCATCAGCAACAGCAGCAAGCAAAGCAACAGCTGCCCACTCAATTGCAGGCACACCAGATGCCACAGCTGCATCAGATGAATGATGTAAATGAAATGAAGCAGGGTATTAGCATTAAGCCAGGTGTTTTCCAACAGCACCTCCCAGCTGGCCAGCGTCAAACTTATACCCATCAACAGTTGAAACCAGGTGCTCAATTTCCTATTTCTTCACCTCAACTCCATCCAGCTGCATCTCCTCAGATGCCTCAGCATTCTTCCCCACAGATTGATCAGCAGAATCTGCTACCATCTATCTCAAAAACTGGAACCCCTTTGCAGTCTGCAAACTCACCTTTTGTTGTTCCTTCACCTTCAACTCCCTTGGCTCCATCACCCATGCCTGGGGAATCTGAAAAACCTGCTCCAGGCACTTCCTCTCTCTCAAATGCAGCAAATATTGGACACCAACAAGGAACTGGTGTTCAAGCAGGTTCTCAATCACTTGCAATTGGCACTCCTGGGATATCAGCCTCACCTCTGCTCGCAGAGTTCACTGATGGAACTCATGCTAATGTTTTGACAACTGTTTCTAGCAAGTCAAACATTACCGAGCAGCCTCTTGAACGTTTAATGAAGGCGGTTAGTGAAGCTCAGTTGACACTTCATTCCTCTCTTTTGTGCTTAGTGTTTTTCCCTTTTTTGGCGAAGCTTGGAAGTTCCCATCCCTTTTCTTCTTATAAAGAGATATTGCATTTATTTGATTTTTAATGCACTACAATTTCAGGTGAAATCCATGTCGCCTACTGCATTGTGTGCTTCTGTAAGTGATATTGGCTCAGTTGTCAGCATGACTGACAGGATAGCTGGGTCAGCTCCAGGTAATGGGTCTAGAGCTGCAGTCGGTGAGGATCTGGTTGCTATGACAAAGTGTCGTCTACAAGCAAGAAATTTCATCACTCAAGATGGAATGAGCGGGACAAAGAAAATGAGGCGCCACACTAGTGCCATGCCCCTAAATGTTGTATCATCTGTGGGTAGCATAAATGATAGTTTCAAACAGTTAACTGGTTCGGAGACATCTGACTTGGAGTCAACGGCAACATCTACTGTCAAGAGGCCAAGAATTGAGGTATTATGCTTTGCTCGTGGTACATTTCTTTTTTAAATGTCAGCTCTTGAATATGTCTGCTGCTTATTTTCTTTTTGGGAAGCCTCTGCCAGCACTCACTGATACTTAATTACTATGTTCTACATCTATGCTGTATTGAATATCCATCTTTCCACTTTGGAATGTTTCAAAAGTTATGTTCTAATGTCTTTTTAGAACGTAACTCGTTGCCTATATTTTCTCAACATTATTATCATTTCATTACTAACCATATAGATTCTCAACAAGGGAGGAACTCGACCCCAGCCTGCTGGCTAGGAATGATGATCAATTACCGGGGGTCGATTTTCTCTCCTTCCAGATGAAAGGGGAGAGATAACTACTATTGAAAGAATTAGAATCTATTAAATATAAATTTGATAAAAATCTTGAAAATTTGATTTCAATAACTTTAAAATCGAGGTTATTAAAGTTTGTTCAGTCAAAAAACAAGCACTCTATTTGAAATGAAAGTGGTTGTTAAACTCTATTGTTGGTGACATGCAATTCTCCGCAAAGTATTTGTGTCAGATCAATCATCTCTTTACTTTATTGGCTCATTTCACTGTTCACAATTATTTTGAGAATATCCTGTTTCCTGAAACTCTTATCCTTGAGAACTTTTGAGTTGCATGCTGGTCGAATATTACGTGTTCCATTACATGGTCAGTTTTTGTAATGTCTTCCTGCTATGTTTCAATCCTAAATTTCACTTGATACAAACAACTATATCCAACCTTGAGAAAGAAAATCTCGACTTGGGGAAACCATCATTGACTCGTACATGAGAACTGATCAATAGTGTTGACGCCAATCTTGAGCAGAAAAAAACATTGATTCTGTTCCAAAGGAATGAGTTTCTTTAAGGTGAACATAGTTGAAATTTGAGGAGATTGTTCACTGAACTATGAAAAGGATGTACCTATTAATCTTAAATGCTTTAACAAAAGTCGGTTGCAAATGAGTTTGCATACATGTACCTATTAATAACTACGATCGTTATTTGGCACGATTCGTAGTTGTAATTACTTTGTTACATTAACACCATCCTTCTTTTCTTAGAATGCATATAATTCTTATAAGCATGAATTAACAAGCATAGTGATGAAGCATCAGAGTTCAGTCTGTTAAGCCTGTAATGAAAAAATTAGTTATGGATTCTATCAATTTCATCTGTAATCCTTGAAACTTATCAGCTAAATTCTAGGGTGCAGTTTGACCTTTCTTTTTATAACATTTGCAATGATCGGGAATCAAGCTATGATTTCTATCAGGACTACAAAATTTCTGCAGTTATATTGTACAGTGGTGCACTGAGTGTAGGCAATATATTTTTCACTGACTGCCATTCTACTTTCCGATGTTCTGTCACTTTGCCACATAGAACCTTGGCATGCTAGTTTTCACATTTAGTAATTGATGTATAGTCTGGTGTTTCGTAAGATAGAAATCTGCAATTTGCTTTATGTAATTTGATATATAACAATTTATGGGACCTATTGCAGGCTAATCATGCCCTTTTGGAAGAAATAAGGGAAATAAATCAACAACTTATAGACACAGTTGTTGATATCAGTGATGAAGATGTTGATCCAGGTAAAGTGGCAACAGCTGCTGAAGGGGGTGAAGGAACCGTTGTCAAGTGCTCCTTCAATGCTGTGGCTCTTAGTTCAAACTTGAAATCACAGTACATGTCAGCCCAAATGGTAAGTTTTTCAAATCATGGAAAGAAACTGATGTATTAACTCAAAGTATTATGATTTCTCTGAATGATCTATGCTTTGTTACTATGCAGTCACCAATTCAGCCCTTGCGTCTGCTAGTCCCCACAAATTATCCAAATTGTTCACCCGTCCTATTAGACAAGTTCCCAGTTGAAGTCAGGTAAGTAAACATTGCACTTGAATCCCATCCATCACTTCCTCTTCTCCCTCGTAGATTGGTGTTCTGTTTTAGTAACTTACTAGCATTTGTCCAAGGGGTTATGTTCCTTACAAAAAATTTTGGTCACTTATGTCTGTTTCACAGCAAGGAGTACGAAGACCTTTCAGTAAAAGCAAAGTCAAAGTTTAGTATATCATTGCGAACCCTTTCACAGCCTATGTCACTTGGTGAGATAGCAAGGACATGGGATGTTTGTGCCCGAGCCATTATTTCTGAGCATGCACAACAGAGTGGTGGGGGCAGCTTTAGCTCAAAATATGGGACTTGGGAGAATTGCTCGATGGCTGCATAGCCATCTTTGCCGACTCAATCAGAATTGTAAACTGGAGTTGTGTCAATTATTGAGGACAAGATTTTGCGACAGCTGCTGTCATGAGGACCAAATAAGCAGTTTTAGGATGCAAATCTTGACAATCAAGGAAGCAGCCTCTGGTGTTGTTTTTTGTCTACTCGAGAAAACTCCCACGATTGGTTCATTAACTTATGTCACTAGGCAACATTACGGTCAACTGTTAAAACCACAACGAATTGTGTTTATGCGTATTGGAGTAGCTATTATGGCTTCCCTGCTTTCCTACAACTGTTATGCAAGTTCTGTCTACGAACTGTCATGCAAGTTTTCATAAATGCAGAACTCTAATTGTGATTATTTATCAGTACGTGATTTACTGTATTTTTTGGCTAATAAAGTAACTGACGACTTTACATAATATACAAAAAGATGTCAATGCATGAATGGACTTTAAACTTGTACTGGAAATAACCCTTCTTTTTAAAAAAAAAATTGATCTTGTGTGTGTTTAGTATAATTGCCTTGAAATCCTTCTCAAAATGATAGTTTAGTCAGATTTATTTTTATGTTTCATGAAAAATTTTAAATTGATTGCCGACACTACTGTAAGCGGATGAAAAAGGTGCAGCAAAGCAAATGAATTTTTGCCAAATGTTTCCCAACTATCTCGACATTGTAAGGGAGCTAATACTAGGGAGATCAAAAAAATTAAATTAAACTGTGGTGCTTGGATGGTTTTTGTTTTGTAAGTTTAAAAAAATCATTGCTACTTGAATCGAATTATAATTTTATGATTTATTTTTTTATATTTATAATAATGAAAATAATTTAAAAGTGCCATAAAAAATATTTTACTATTATTTTAAAATTTTAATTTATTTTAAAATATTTATAAAAAAGTTTGAAACTTTATCAAATAATATTCAAAAGTTTTATCAAAATAAAGTCTCAATGCTTAAATTTTGTAGGGAACAACCAAGAATTAAAATTAACTCAATTGTCATAACAGTTCAAAAAAATCAAGGAAAAGAAAAACTTGAATAAATTGAATTAAACCTGATCTTAATTTTAGTGTTTTTTTTATGTTCATTTTATTGTTCATGTTTAAGGTTTGGGATTGTCCTTCCTAACAATATAGTCTCCAAGGTTGAAACCTACACTCTTTCTTTAAGAGTACAACTGTTTTACCACTGCACTCAACATTTATTAATAAACACAATCTTTACTAATAATAAGGTTATATAATTATAACTATATAAATAATTTAAAATTAAACAAATTTTGATACATTTGTATATTAATATTTATATCATTTCTATATTATATAATAAAATTAGTTTCTTTTTGTAAAATTTAGTGGATAGTTCATATCCAGTGAGGTAAAACAATAATCGCGATAATTTTATTGCCAAAGTAAAAGGATAATAATAATATATGTCCTTTAACTTTTTCTTTCCTAAGCGGTTTCTTAATTGATTTTTTTTATTCACTGTTATTGTAGTGATTCATTAGGCAGTACCGAATAAAAGTAGGTTTATAAATAAGTTGTTTTACACACTCTGATCATAGTGGTATTAGTAGTTGTAATTTCAAACTGTTGTTTTTGTAAATATATAAATGAGGTTGGGTAGTCTTTTGGAGATCAGAATTCACCGAAATCCATCATATACACTTTGATGATGAAAGATTAAAATATAGTTGATCAAGATTGTTTATCTCTGGTCATTTTCTGGCACTATGAGCATTGTAGTCATTGCCTTTAATATTTTTACTCTATTGAATTTTTCTTGATGTACGCGGTATGCATTAGATTATACAGTCATTATAATAGTTTCCCCACAAATTTATGGAAAAAAAAAAAAAAAAGAAACACATTTCCTCGTAGATTTCTCGGATTTATTTATTCTAGTACAAGATTGGGTTAATACTTTTTTAAGTTTTCACCCCATAAACTATCATTTCAATTTTATAATAATAATACACAGCCTTCTACTTTGCAATGCAAATTTCCAATTGCACAACTGGAAAATGGTTCTTTTATAGCCTTTCCTGGTCTGTTCTTTTTCTTTATTTCCTCTAAGAAATATGAAAAATGATCATTAAGACATTTATAATAAATAAATAAAGGCAGAGGAGACAGTTTTATGCTGAAATAGGCTCGGCTCCTTTGGATGTGCAGCCAAAGCCTGGCTTTCACAAGTCCTACCAGTAAATATTAAAAATGCCAATCCTCCTATGTTCTAAACGCAAAAGAAAAAGGAAAAAAGTAAAAAGTGGTGGAACGAAACTAAAAAAACTCATCTCTCACCATTCAGATTTTACATGGGATCATGAGAAATGTTTATGAAATTAAGGAACAACCATATTTACCACTAATATTTGTCATCGTAATTGATGAATAAACCAAGTAATTTGATCAAGTTGGTTTCAAATCCTGGAACATTGCATCCCACTTCATCTCTTCAGCACCATCTAACCAACTTCCCTTTTCCCTTTTTTCTTTTTTCTGGTACTTTAGCACCATTGTGATTGGTGGAAGATGAGTCCCATTGGTGAGCAGCAGCCGCCCTTCTGCACCCATCCCCACCCTCTTCTTTCTCTTCAACATTGCGCCACCTTTCCATTTATTCCTTCGATTAACAACAACAAGAGCCGACGCTTCTCTCTCCACCATTGCCCTCATGTACTTTGATAAGCTCCTTTTTGTTCTCTTGATTGCCGACATGAGCCTCCGCACTACTGGTCTCCAACCACTCGTCTGATTTCCTTTGGATTTCCCTGCAAGCTTGAGAATTTCCAGCCTGTGTTTAGCTATTGATATGCCCATGCTTTGGAGAAACTCATGGTCCAAGTATACTATGTCTTCTTCTTCAAGCTCGTTGTGGGAAAATGAAAGGCCGTACTCGTAAACCAGGGATGGCTCAAGGCCTGTTTTTGAAAGCCAAGAAAACCAGTCCATGCCCTTCCAATAACACTATACGACTCAGATACCAATGCCTCCAGATTCAAGGCATATAAAATCTAGTGGACGACTGCATACACAGGAGTGTACATAAATAATAATAATGATGATGATGATGATTAGGCCTGAGCAAATAAAATTGAAAATCCAAGTTCAAAAATTATCGTTATTTGAAATCCAAATTAAATTCTTTTTTAAAAATTTAATCTATAATTAATTTTAATATCTTATGATATAAAAATAAATATTTTATAATTAAAATAATTTAAATTTTCTATTTGAAAAAAAATAAAAAACTTATCATATAAAGTTATTAGTTATTTTTTATTTACTTGAAAATTTACTATTTTGTAGAAATGTTGTTTGTCAAACAATATTCAAAAGTCATCAAACAAAACTCATTTTTTCAAAATAAAATTTTAAAATTTAAAATTAAATTATGATGAAGATTTTAAAAAGTTGGACCCTTAATAGTGATGATTATAATTATTTAAGACAGTGAAGTAAAAAATATTAAAATTTTATAAGCAAATGTAAAAACCAGTCATTTATCTTATTTATTTTTATTTTTAAAATAATAATTAAAAACATCTGACTGCTTCTTAATAGTAAATCTTAAATTAGAAAAGATTAGATGAAATAATTATTTAGTGTATAGAAAATTCCCTTTTAAACTGCTGTAGGTTGGAGTTTGTTAACCAGACCCTTTGCAGTTGTGCTGATTTGACTTTGAGTTCTAATTGTTGCAACCATTGCATTGGAGCAAGCTACCAAAAGCACCCTTCTACTTTACCAAATTATGCTTACTCACTAAGTTCCCCATATTTAATTATAAAACAAGTGTCGTTTTTGTTTTGAGTTATTCAACAACTTTAATTATTGTGAATAACATAATTACTAGCATTATGATGAGAATCCTAACTTTGTAAAATAAAATAGGACACCTAGGCTATCATAATAGTAGGCAAGTTACATGTGAGTAGCAATTAAAGGATCTCATTCATTTAAACTCTTCATATCTTGATCCAATGATTTCTACATTATTTATCTTCTGCTCAATCTCAAGATTCTTCATTTTCAATCAAACCTGCAATATATAATTATATCAAAACATTATTTTATTTTTTATGCATTTTTCAAAAAAAAATATTCTAATATTTAAAATGAAGAAATAATACAGTTATATCCTTCAAGTTACTATCGGTCGAATTAAAACTCAATTAATTAATTTAATATAATTTTTAAATCTTAAATTTAACCCAATTTGTAATTAAAAAAAAAAGATTGATTGCTTCATTTTGTGCCCATATTGTCGAACATATTCACATGCCGCTGTTGATTAGACTTTTGAAAATGAAGAATGAAGAGGTTCACGGAGCCCCCTATTTTCATACTATATCCATGTGAACTAAAAGTATTGATATTTTTCCCCTTGATCCCATGAATTTTTTTTGCTCCTTGGGATTTTTTATGCAAACAAATAAAAGAGCCCTCGTGGAGGATCATGTAAAGGTGGAGAAAAATCGCAAAAAAAAAAATGTCAAATTTATTAAAATTTTTAATTTATATCAATACTCAAATTTGTCATAAAAAGGCTAAAATTTGTGATGTGAGCTTAGAGCTTACGGTACAATTTTCTACAAAGTTGCGTAAATGGATTAAACCAAATTAAAAACAAATAATTGAACTTACTCAATTCTAAAAAGTTGGATAGCCATAATTAAGGATGGCATCAGAGTATTATGGGCGAGGCAGTTTTTTTGCTACCCGAAAACTCAACCCAGTTTTGTAACACTCAAATCCATTTCCCAAAAAAATCACCAGACCCAATCCTGCCTTGAAACATTACATGTTTAATGTTTTTATATTTGCGATATTAAATAAAATACATGTTATAAAATCATATAAAATAAAAAATAGATAATTAAAATATTACAATGTCTTGTACTAGTTTAAGTCGAGGAGTAGTGAATTTGACCTCCACTTAAGCTCAATTTTTTTATTTGAAAATTGGTCCCACTTTAAAACCTGATTTTCAAACCCAAAAAAATTCAGACCCTATCAAATCAAATTAGATTGAAACCTGTCAAAGTCGAATTATTTTGTCATTAGTACACATCATGCATAAAAATAGTGTTTTATTTCATCATAGTTGAAGCAAATTTACAAATTTATGAATATATTCAAAACCAAAAAACAAAAGTTCTTCACTTTTCTTATAAGTTAAGCCTTTGTTTTTGTATTGTAACCCAAACTAACTTTTTTTTTAATTGCACTCGAAAAAGTTTTGAAAAAAAAAAATTTATGCTTTTAGCTTATTTAATTATATGTTAGAAGTTTATTTAAATGTAATAAAAATATAAAATTTACTTACATAAAATTATTGTTAAAAATAATATTTTGACCTTTACTTTTTCCGATTCAAGCTAAAATATTTGGTATGACAGTGATAGCAGTTGTTGCAAGTAATATAATCGCTCCAAAAGACCTTAGAAGGGGAGCCATGAATAAAGTTAGGGGTAAATCGTTTTTACGCTTTATTTTATGAAAGGATATTTTATATTTTTAATTAATATTTTAGATTTTATTAAGGTTTAAAGCAAGGGAGAAGTGATACTTATGTGTGATTGAAATATACATTAAAAAATGTATGAAAATAATAAAGTACTGAAAAACCAACACTACAATATTTGAATTGAAATTTTGAACTTTGCTGGTACACTTCAATATATTATTATCAGATACATGCAAACTAAAAGTTTAGGCATAAAGTTAGAATTAATCGTGAAAAATATCTCATTTATTTATTTTTTTTAGATTTTAGACCTACTTGAAAGGACATTTATCATCATTTTAATTACATTTAATCCTTTTTATGACAACCTCAATTTTTTACTGAAAATTTAATCTTTATGAAAGATGGTCGTTATACACCTATATAACAACATTTTTGTTAAATTATAGAGTAAAAATGTAAAGGTTATACTATTTAGAATTTAATCTCCATATTTTTATTTGTAGAGATCTAGTTTCTCTACTTCTCGAATATGAAAATTTAAGTTCATTTGATATCCATGTAACAAAAAAAAAAAAAAACTAACATTATAATGGACATGAATTTAATAGAAAAATTTTACTGGTGTCAACAATTTTAAAGATTCATAAAGTATTTAAATTAACTAAAGATATTATAAAAATTCAGTTACTAAATCAAAAATAAAATATAAAGATTAAATTTTAAATTTAATCAAAATACAAGAATTAAAACTAAAATTTAACCTTTCATATACTCAACAAATCTCAACAATAAAAGAGGGATTAGAAACTGGAATTTAGCCATTAATTTCTCATGTAAAAAAATTGATGTTAGACACATGTCATGTAAGTAAGGCCTTAGGGCTTCCTTTATAGTAGTATAAATTGTTTTTATTTAATAAAATATGATTAATATATTTTATATAAAATTTAAATATTTTATTAAAATGATATGTTAGCTAAAATTTATTTTTATTTCACTGATATAATCAAATTTATTAAAATTGAGACAATAAATTATTAGTATTTTACACTTAATGATTATTATTATTATAGACGAAAAGTTGTTATAAACAATAAAAATAAAACATAGACAACGGATTCTACAATAACCTTTTAACAATGAAATGTTGTTATAAAAAAGGAAGTTATTATTACTAGTAAAACTTTTACTTTCAGAATACTTAATAATATTCCATATAAAAGCAGCAATTTAAAATACTAATATTGGAGTCATATATATATAATACGAGTATGTTTAAATTTAAAATGTAAATTTCAAATGTCATATCACTTATATATTTTTTTAATATGTTTGAATATGAATATAATTATTTAAAAATAAAAAAAATGATAAAAACATAACTTATAAATTTAATGCCATCTATGTGTTTAGGCCGAAACCCATTCATAAGAGCTCATAACTTAATAGTATTAATTTTAAAGGCAGAGCAATGGGCCTGGCCTAGCATGCTACTACCTATCATGAGCCGCCTCTTCTTTATACTTCCAACAACCCTACTATTTAAAATAAGGGTAAACTATACCATTAGTCATTAAATTATAAGTAAATTTTTATTTTGATAACTTAACTAAAAAAATATTACTCAACTTAACTTAAATGACACTTTTTTAGTTGGTATAATAATTATTTAAGTCCTCAATTTTTTTTATTCTATCAAATTTACTCCTATTCTATATAAAAATAATTTTAAAAACTCAAAATTATTTAAAATAAAAAATTCTATATAAAAATTCTAGAAATATAAAATCTTGAAAATATTTTTGTTGAATAACTAATATGTATAGGAAATAAAAAAAATTATTATTCAATGGAATCCAATAAAAATTTAAAACAAAACAAAAGAAAGTTAGATCATTACATGCTTCTCAGTGTTTCTAAAAACTAAATTAATAATATTTTCAAGTCAAGTTACATGCCTCGAAATAATATCAAAAATTGATATTACAAAGGCCTGTGAAATAAGCTCTGATGTCATTTTTAGCCAAAAATATAAATTTTAACACAAAATTTTATTTTCCAAACTCAATCCAAAAATTTAAATTATTTAAATTATTTTTTTCAAAACACAATTTATAAAAATAAATTATATTCTGAATTTTCTCTTTTCCTATAACAAAAATTTTTAAAAAAGCTAGGTCAAGAAACAAAAGAGGTAAAAATAGAGAACCAATAATTATGTTTAATTTTTTCTATATTTTTTAAAGAATGGGTATTGAATATTTCTATAGAGATAGAAAATTTGGAGGGTTTAAAAATAATTTTTCCTCATTTTCTCTCACTTAATTTTATTTTTATAGAATACTTATTTTTACCCATTAACAATATTAAACACCGAAACTAATGACTAAATCGAAAACAAGACTTGATTGATACGATAAATATTTGAGGATCCAATTAGAATATTTTAAAATTGAAGACGAATCTAAAATATTGTCAATAGTTTAAAAATGTGAAATACAATTAATTCTATTATTTTAAAATAATTTTATACTAAAAATTAAATTTTAAATAGATTAAAAGTAGATCTAGTTTATATAATGTAAAACTAGTGTTGTGAGAGAATAAAGAAGTAAATAAATAAACTGAGAAGAAAACAGAGGGAGAAAACAAATAAGATATAGATATCCATCACATTTATAAAACTAATTAAAACATGTTCACATTATATACATTTGAAACTGAATATTTCATTTTCTTAGAACGAGTCAAACAACCATAAAAATAAATATAAAATATAATTAAGCGGTCTCTCAACTGTTCATACTTTTTAATTTTTGGGCCCCATCTCGCGCATTTTACGCACCTGTCTAAATCTCAAGATATGTTAACGATAAATTAGGTAATGATAAATATACGACGCAATTTCTCGTCTTAAATTTTTTTTTATAAAGAATATTGCACTTTTCCCAATAATAGGTGACGGATTGGCCAATTTAATGTCATTTCTCGTGGTTTTTGGGGACAAAAGTTTTTGGAATCTTCTATGAAATTTTCATTTTTAAGTGTTTCTTTTTTAAATGCTTTTTTAGAGTTCAGAACAATGCTATATTCGGTTATCTTCTATACTATGAAACCAATAAACATATTTTAATTTAAAGAAATATTTATTTATATCGGATTTTAAATATTTTTATAATTTTTTATGATTAATATTTGAATAATTCAACCATTAAGTTTCATGTTGTATTAATGTAGCTGACATATATCAAGTTTAAAATAAATTATTTGTTAACTATTAAATATATATTAATATATATAATGTTTAGATCTATTTGTATTAAACAATATTATTAATTTTTCATTTGTATAAATGAATCACCATCTTTTAAGATTTTCTTACTAATATAGTAAAATTACTATAAAAAGCGTAAATATTGAAATTTGGAGTTCTAACTGCTTCAGTTTTCTATCTAAAATAATTAGGTAAACCAGTTGAAATAAACCTAAATTTATTTTATTAAATGTTTGTTTTATACGAAAACTGAAAAAATTAAACAAATTCGGCACTCCCTATATGAGATTTAAAGAAACTTTGAAAATATAAATCCTTTTTCTAGTGGAAATACGAGTAATTTGTACTTTTTAGATAAAAATATGTTTTCTTAATTTATGATAATATTTAATTTAACTAATATTGCTTAATTTATGATACTTAAGTTCAGTCAAATAGTTTATTACAAAATTAACATTTTTTTAAAGATGAGTCCAAGATTTCAGCCTTAACCAACTCGCAAATTAAAATTTTTAAAATAAATAAATAAATAAATAGCATTTTTTATCGAGAAAAAAAAATAAATAGCATTTTTTACCGAGAAAAAAGTTATGGTAAACCATATTAGTAGTAACCCAATTATAATTTTTTTAATTCAATTATGGAAAGTTACAAAACCGTCACTTAACTATTTGTTATTTTTTAGCACTCTATTATAAAAATTATAAAATAGTCCCTCAATTATTCAATTTTATCTTTTTTATCATTCGATTATTTTGAGATTTTAAAAATTTTCACTTTTAAATTAACTAGTTGGTGACCAAATAATTTTCAAATTTACATTTAATTGAGGAAAAGCAATCCACATCTAAATGTACAAATTTACAATTTTAATTTTTTAAGTTATAGAGAAAAATAAATTGAGGACAATGTTAGAGCCGTAAAATAAATTCTGATATCAAAATATAATAAATCAATATTTGTCATGCCAAATCATTAAAAACAAAAATTAGATGTGAAAGTGTACTTAAATCCATTTACATCTCGAAATCTTCAAACCTTGTAGTTTTGATCTTCTAAATTAACACATAGAGAGTGACTCTCTTTTATGACGATGAAATGTAATAAAAGTTACAAATGTATAATATAAAATTCATAACTCTAATATATAACTTTTGTATATTAACTTTAATTTTTATTAAATTAATAATAATATATAATTATTTTTATTATCGGTGCGATGTCTATATTATTAAAAAAAAAAAAACATCTTTATCCCTTCCTTCTATCGTTAGTACAGTTAAAAGTCTTCACGAACAAGTATGAGATATCATTACTTCACTTTAGGATATAATAAGATAGTAAAAGAAAAAACACTTATTAATATCCTAATAACATTTGTAGAATTTTTTTATTAAACTTATAGATATTTTTTATTAGCAGTGGACAAAATGTTTATTTTTAACATACTAATAAAATGTTTTGCCTATTAATGAACATGGTAATAATTTTTCGTATGGCATTTAAAAGTTTATTTTTGAAATAAGTAAAAAAAAAATCAAAACATAATTAAACAGTGAAGTTGTTGTCTTTATTAATTGGACCGGCGCGATCCTTATGCTTTACATATTCAAATTTTACTGAATACGGAATTCATGACTTCGATGCCTTTAACTTGTTCATATCTGAAGGTTAACAACATCCTCAAACGTGTGGCACTGGACAAGTTCCACAATAATGTAAATGGAAGACAGACAATTAATGTATGTTAATACTTTATAATTTTTATATTATTAATATTTTAACAGTTTAATAATAACCATATTTTATATTTCATTCATATAAGATTTATATATCAAAAATTGAGTAGTTAATTTCTTTAATTATCTATTTTATAAAAAATTTTAGTTATTAAATATATATTAATATAAACAATATATTATATAGATATAAATAAAAATTTACATAAATAATAATTATAATTACATTAACAAATTTAATAATTAATTTGTTAAAATATTAACCATACAAAAAAAATTAAGAATATGTAAGATTAATTTAGTTTTATTTTGATAGGTCCAAAGAAAATAGTGCATAAAAATGATGTTAATCATTAATAATGTTTAAAGGTAGCTTTAAGGACACCATATCTATTCTGGCAAAAAAAAAAAAGAAGAAGAAGAAAAAACGATTTGAATATTTGTTAATCCTTATCAATATCATATTGATTTGTCGGCATTCTATTTAAACCCGAGTGCGAAAAGTTGTGACAAGTGCGCAAACCCTAAAAACACAAATATTAAGAAAATCCCCTTATATTTTTCTAGAAACTCTAATCAAATTCAATTTATGTTTTCTCTTTCTTACTTTCTTTGAAGTAAAGTTGTGTTTGTAACTTATAGTTTAGTTTGACGCGTACCATTGTGATAACGTATACTTGTAAAATTTATACTCTCAATCTATTAAATCTTATAGAATTATGTTAATTAACGTAAGCAAGCTTTAAATTTTGATGATAGATTAAATAGCATACTAGGGATGAAGATAGAAAATTTATTTAAGAATATCGAAATTAAATTTTAATTTTTATGATAGTAAAAATATAATTTTATTATTTGAATAACTTATGTATTTATAATTTTTAAAGAATTAAATAAAAATTTTATTATTTTTAGTGAAGATTAAAGTGTAATTTTATTTTTACTAGTTTAAAAACTTAAATAGAGAATTTTTTTTATTTTAGGCCTAAAACATTCATTCAAGTTTAGCAAAAATTAAAAATAAAGGAAAGTGATATTCAAGAAGCCATGTTGGTAAAGGAAAACTTCACAAGTTATGTATATCTTATCCCCATTTCATACATTTACATTTGCAAAAAAAAAAAAAAAAGGCATTGAAAAGAAAAATTATGGAAGTCCAGCCAACCAAAATTGAATGGATTTCTTTTTAAACTTTGAAAGACTCGTCATTGTGCTTTCCCTATAAATATATATTAATCATTCATTATGTACAAAACGAAATAGTAGCAGTAATAAGATAGATAGAAAGTGGACAAAACATTTGCAAAAAGGAAATTAAAGATACTTCACATCATTAAATCATAATCACCCACATTACTTTATTCTATATATCATCATCTTTTTCATATCCATCCACCACAATTCCAATCTTCATTATATCATCCTAAATATTTTATATGTAAGTAGTGGAATTTTTGGATTTACGAGTGGATTGAAAATGTGTTATGTACATATAAAGTTAAAAGTTAAAAATATGTTTAAAAAACTCCACTATATTTTAAGCAATTACTCTTATATTAATTGTGTTTTGATGAATATGTTGTGTTGTTTTTGTAATTTTTATTAGAGATGGTAAAATTCGAATAACTCGATGGATTTCGGACTTATCCACTTCGAATTGAGAATATTTTTTTCTCTTGAAAAGTGGATACGAGGTGGGACAGGGTGAATTTTTTATCTTTTGGATAATAAGTATGAAGCGGTTATGATAATTGCTTGTCCCGCTCTACCCTACTCCACTATGTGAAGTTATCATTTTACCTTTAATAAAAGTTAAAATCGTAATAATGTAACATAGAAAAAACCATATTTTTCATGTTTAAATATTTGTTTGACTTTTAAAAAATAAAATCTTAAAAATAACTAATAAAAGTTAAATTAAAATAAAATGGGACAGGGTGTAGATAAAATGTATAACGAAACAAGATGGATAGTGAAGTAAAACGTGCCAATTGTTAAACAATAATAAATTTGATAACATCAACCTATGTTACTATCCCTAATTTCCATGTTGTATTTAAATTTTATTTAATTAAATAAGATTTATAGTGATGACTGAAATAAAAAAAATAAAAAAAATAAAAATGGTTGTTTTGAGAATTAGGAAATAAGAAGAGAAGAAAGCAGGAGAGAAATGAGAAGAGGGGTGAAGGAAAACAGTTGGGAATTGGACCTTTTTATGGGTGAAATTAGTATTAAATATGATCAAAAATTAATTATTTTTAATATATTGTATAGTGTGCAAAAATAATATAAATATTTTTAGGAATAAATGTAAATTTTATTTTTATACAATATACACAAATTGTTTTTTAGGCTATAAATACACAATTTTATTAAACCATTAAATATAGTTATAATATAAAAATATGTTAATATAAGGAGAGGATTATACTGGTATTGAATTTTTCAGATATTTTATAATTCAAATATTAAATAATTTTAATATAATTATATTTGTCAATAATATAATATTTTAACAGATGAAATATATAAAAAATATTGTTTTTATTAATACTAGATTATGT
Source organism: Gossypium australe (assembly GCA_005393395.2). Taxonomy (NCBI): domain Eukaryota; kingdom Viridiplantae; phylum Streptophyta; class Magnoliopsida; order Malvales; family Malvaceae; genus Gossypium; species Gossypium australe. The sequence goes on from CM016626.1 coordinate 16,317,792, forward strand.
CATACCTATTACGTGTGTGAAATTAATTTTTTTAACAATAGGTATATTTATAATTTTATCTTCAAATTAAAAAAACATTTCCTTAAATTAGTGGTTGAAGTTTTTCTATCTTAAGATCTAAACTAGTTATCAAGTATGCAACATCAATACAGATTTTTCCTTTTCCATTTTTTTTTGTAGAATAATTATATTCAAAATTGGTGTAAAAGATTAATGTGCATTACCATAAATATAAAGTTTAATTGAAAATTGGGGAATTGAAATTATTTTATTCTTTAAGCCCGTATAAATTGAAATGTTCCAATAA